>CM076575.1:619889039-619977689 GCA_034641835.2 Pinus albicaulis | reverse complement strand
CCTTTTAGAGGCCTCAGAAAACCCTTTATTAGAGAACATTTTGAGAGTAAAAAGCAGCCTTTTCAAGCACTACCAAGAAATGGTAATTATGATGAAACTTGTTTGAATCAGTGACAAACTAGGTCAACCCTAGGATTCTTTTAAGTTTTTATCTAACCTTGGAAAATCAGCTAGCTTAGCCATAAGGATAGACTGTCTTTGTTTCATAACCGTAGCTAAGTTTTGAGGCAAAGTTAGGACATTCTTCTACAACCACAAAACTGAAAAATGACTTAGAAAAACCTAAAAATATTTCAGATTGGAATTAAATAAACATGGTGGTGGACCATAAGACCTTTTACCTCTGAAAGGAGCTAAAAATTTCCACTTGGCGACTCCACAATCCTAGCAGACCTTAAGAATCCACTGGGAAGAACCCTTATCATTATAAAATCATTCAAAATCAGTTAGAGGACTGTGGGATTTAAAATTGTAAAAACAGATTGGTTAACCTCTCCAAGATTGTCATATCTGGTTGAACTTTTCTTGTTTTAGGTCTAACCAACATAGCATAGTGGCTTCTAAAAAGATTCACACTAGAGCCCACCCAGACCCTAACCCACCTGAGATAGTTGATAATCCAGAAAGTATCCTTTGGAAGTCTCCTAAGGTTAAATTATTAACTGTTTTCAGATCACCCTTGAGAGCTAATTCAGTGCCTAAAAATCTTTCAGCTCTGCAACAATCACAAACTGACTTAGTGAACCCATTTAGGACTAGGTCATTTGATGATATAATCCAGTTAGACTCTGAATCTTCACTTTCATCTCCTGAAACAAGTGAACATCCTGGTAGCAGGGAAACAACACCTCCTGAATTACATTTCCTTCACAATTTAGGTGTCTCTCATCCAAGATCATCTCAACAGTCTACTCCTGGTCCATCCACTTCTACTCACCCTACATCCACTGTTCAAACCACTTCACCTCAGCCCACTTTCCCTTCTGTAAATCCACCTCTACCTCCTGCCATGGCAACATGGTATGCTCCCTTAGTCCTTCCTGTACCATTAGTCAATCTTCCACAGGACTATCAGTCCAAAATTCCATTATATGATGCTAGAAATACTATAACAGCATCTCAACATGTGGACAAGATGAATGACTACTTTGACAGAAACGAAATTGATGATGATTCTGTCAAGTTGAGACTATTTGCTCAAAGTTTGGGGGGAGAAGCAAGAAAATGGTTTAAAGGTTTAACCCCCCATAGTATTAACAATCTCCAAGCCTTCCATCAAACATTCTTAAACAAATGGGAAGTGAGAAAGAATCCTCTCCAAGTCCTTGCTGACTATAACAATCTCCATAGGAACCCAGGGGAAAGTGTACAATCTTATTGTACCAGATTTAACAGCGTCTATAATGCACTTTCACCTGAACTAAAACCTCCTCAGGGCTCAGCTTTAAACAAATTTCCTGAAGGGTTTGATCCAGACATGACATATTCACTTAGAGAAAGAGTTTTTGCAACCCTTGAAGACATGCAAAGGGGTGCTCTTTCTGTGGAAGTAAACTTGATGGAGAAAAGAGCAAGAATGAAGAGCAAGAAGAGAGTATCTTTTAGAGAGGAATCCACCCCTTCCACTTCAAGCTCAAAGATGGAGAGAATGATGGAAGAAATGATGAAAGAGATGAGCATAATTAAGAGAGCACAAGCAAATCAAAATCAAACTGCTCCTCAAAATAGAAACCAGAATCAGAATGTTAGAAGGAACCAACCCCCAAACAGACCTAGGGAAGATGATCAGCAGATCACCCCTCCCTTTCATCAAAACTATGTAAGTGAGGTTGAAGAAATAGAAGACATAACAGAGGAAGAGGATATCAACATGTTTGGGGAAGAAGATGATGACTTGGAAGTTCATTATGATAGAAAACAAGGTCTTTACACTCCTTATGATGACAAAAGAAATGGTAATGAAAATGATTATCAAGACATGGAAAATGTCGTCATAGAACCTCAAAGAGAATATGACCTTAGAAGCAAGACCAGTCAACAAGCCCCCAACACCAAAACCTATGACAAATCCTCTCAAAGCAGCACCGCAGCTAAACCCAAAACAGCCAAACAAAAAGACAAAACAGTGGCTGTTAATTCTGATAAGGATAAGGAGAAAAACACTCAAAATTATGAAAAACAGAGTGAAGACATCAGCAGTACTAACGCTTCAACTAGTACTCCTTCTACAACAGTTGTGTCAAGTAAAACAAATCAGCAAGCTGTAATTGTTGATAGAGTGACAGCTAATAAGGTTGAAACAAGTGCTTCAAAGAATCAAACCCCTTTCAGCCTTGAACAGGAAATCTTAAAGATCAAAATCTCTGTTCCATTAACTGAGTTAGCTGCCCAACATGTATATAGGAACCAGATTTTGAAGGCTTTAAATATAGAGGAAAATGGAGATACAGTTAATCTTAGTGACGACCTACCAGAGTTGATTTTTGGCCCTAAGATTGAAGGGAAGTTTCAAGAAGGACCAGTTCCTCCCTTTTACGTAAGCTTAAACATTCATGACAAAATTATGCACAACGCTATGCATGATTCCGGGGCTTCTCATAATTTAATGCCTAAAGCTGTGATGGAGAGCCTTGGTTTAGAAATTACCAGACCGTACAAAGACCTATACTCCTTTGACTCAAATAGAGTAAAATGTCTAGGATTGATCAAAGACCTCTGTGTTAACCTATCCCAGATTCCAGCCAAATGTTTACTCATGGACATTGTTGTGGCTGATGTCCCCCCAAAGTATGGAATGCTATTATCAAGATCCTGGGGAGCTAAGTTACAGGTGACTATGCAGATGGACATGACATATGCGACCATCCCGGTTTTCAATCAGACCAGAAGACTTTACAGGGAGTCTCATATGCAATACACGGTTACAAGTCAAGACGGACCACGAAACTCTCCTATATATTCTGTCAATATAGGCCTTGATTCTTTTATCATGTTTAACAATGAAACTCCTAGTGAGCAAGTCACTTTAACAGAATTAAAGGCCGACAGGGAAGAAGAGTATAATAACGCAGAAGTGTCCAAACAGTTTGCCACATGTGAAAACATTAGTAAAAAAAGCATAGGTTTTGATTTACTGGTTATGAGCCCATTGTTTTTAGGACTTAACAACCCGGAAAATACCCCTAACATTTCTGACATCATCCCTCAATCTATTGAAGAATTTGAGGAGTCAAAACAAATTCAATTGGGTGCTGCTAATCATGAACAGTCAAAAGGCACCATAGTTAAAAAGGACAATCGCCAAACAGACGAAACCGAAGACAGTCCTTTATGGAGTATGTATTTTGATGGGTCATGCACTAGAAATAATGCTGGTGCAGGGGTTTGGATCATTAACACTAAAAACAACCACACAGAATGCATCTCATGCAAATTAAACTTTCAGTGTTCCAACAACATAGCAGAATATGAATCCCTTCTCTTAGGCTTGCATCTCTTGAAGAAATTAGGATCCAGAAGAACTAATGTGTATGGGGATTCCGAGTTAATCATTAGGAAAGTTAATGGGGAGTATAATGCGAATCATCCCAGACTTAGAGCCTATTGGAATGATGTCATGGATCTTTTGACAAAATTTGAGGAGTCAAACCTGAGTTTCATCCCAAGGAAAAAGAACATTATGGCCCACAATTTAGCTTTTGCAGCCAGGACATGTCTAACGCCATATGAGACTGGAGACAACACAACTCCGATAAAATTTAGACCGGCAGTGCCTGATAACGAAAAATATTGGCAGGTGTTTGACAATGACAAACAAATAGAAGACTTCATGCAATTCAGAAATGAGTTCGAACTGCACAGTTCAGATTCAGATTATGATACAGACTGCAGTGAAGAAAAATTTCTTGGTGAAGAAGAATCGTCTCCTCAACCTGCCAATATTAACCTATTGTCTAGCAAACTTAGGAGCAAAACAGAATTAAGTGCAGAGTTAGAAACGGAAGAATTACAAACTGCATTCTAAAGATGAAAATTTGCCGAGTGGTCTAACGCCTTTAGAGGAGTTGTTCGATTTTAACGATGTGGCCAATAAACCAAAACTGGAACCTGTAGAGACTGAAGTAGAGGAGTGCAATATAGGCAGTGAGGAAAAATCGAAAATGATCAAACTGTCCAAAACTTTGCCAGCTCACATTAAACTCAAATACATAGAGTTGTTCAAAGAATTTTCTGATGTTTTTGCTTGGAGTTACGAAGATCTCAAATCCTATGACACTGAAATAATACAGCACAAAATCCCTCTTAAAGAAAACCAAAAACCATTCAAACAGAAACTGCGCAGAATAAACCCTGTCCAGTTGCCATTGGTTAAAAAGGAAATCATGAAGATGCACGATGCTGGCATTATTGTCCCTATTAGATATTCTGAGTGGGTATCTAATCTGGTGTCCGTTAGGAAGAAGACTGGAGAAATCGGGCTTTGTATAGACTTTAGAGACTTAAACAAAGCTTCGTTGAAGGATAACTACCCTTTACCAAAAATGGATCACATTTTACAAAGGGTGGTGGGGTCTAAAAGGATTTCGTTGCTTGATGGCTATTCAGGGTATAATCAGATTTTAGTTCACCCTGTTGATCAATTGAAGACAGCTTTCACTACTCCATGGGGCACTTTCATGTATGCGAAGATGCCTTTTGGTCTAATGAACGCTGGAGCAACCTTTCAGAGAGCCATGGACATAGCATTCTCGGAAGAATTGGGCTTCTTCATCATTATCTATCTAGATGATGTCACTGTGTTTTAAAAAATAGATGAAGAACATTTAGAACATTTGAGAAAAGTTTTCGAGAAGTGCAAAAGTTTTGGAATATCTTTAAACCCTAAGAAGACACTATTTGGTCTCCAAGAAGGTAAGCTTCTTGGACACATTATTTCAGAAGAGTGTATAAAGATAGATCCAAAGAGGATTGAGGCTATATTGCAGATCTCTCATCCTTGAAATATCAAAGAGTTGCAGTCTTTCATTGGAAAGATTAACTTTTTGAGAAGGTTCATCCCTAACTTGGCAGAGCTCCTTAGAAATATCACAAACATGTTGAAGAAGGAGCAAGGGATAAAATGGACCTTGGAAGAAAAGACATCTTTTGAGCTGGTGAAACAAGCATTAACCAAAACACCGGTTCTCATAAGCCCTGATTTTTCAAAAGATTTTTATATCTTCTCATTTGCATCAGAACATACTATTGCTGCTGTCCTTTTACAGAAAAATCCAGAAGGACAAGAGCAGCCTATTGCATTCTTTAGCAAGGCATTGAGGGATGCCCCTTTGAAGTATAATATTATGGAAAAGCAAGATTTTTCTTTGGTTAAAGCATTGAAAGACTTCAGAGTATACATCCTTCATTCACACATCATTGCCTTTGTCCCTAATTCGGTTGTTAAAGACATTCTAACACAGGACCCAAATGGTAAGAGAGGTAAGTGGATTGCTGTTATTCTCGAATATGATTTAGAGATAAAACCCACTAAACTCATCAAAGGCCAAGGTCTAGCTAGATTAATGGTTGAATCCAATTTTGAAGTTCTTGATATCAATATGATTAATGCTTTGGACAGCCAAGAAGAATTCTCAACTTCCATTATTGAAAACCATTTTATGAATTCTCCTTGGTATGTTGATATCGTTTATGTTTTGCTTAATTTAAATACACCTCCTGGTTTGTCGAAAACAAAGGCAAGGTTCTTAAAACTGAAAGCAGTAAACTATTGCATTGTAGATAGGTGTCTTTATTGGAAAAATGCTAGTGGTATATTGCTTAAATGTTTGCCTGAGTTTGATGCAGAGAAGGTTAAGTGGGAATTTCATGAAGGAGAGTGTGGAGGCCATTTGTACTGGAAGTCAACAGCCAACAAAATTTTGAGGGCTGGTTTCTATTGGCCCACCCTTTTTCCTGATGTTCACAAAATGACAACTACTTTCCATAAATGCCAATTGTTTGAGGGCAAGAGAAAATTATTACCCCTTCCTCTGCATCCAATCAGTTCTGAGCTTCAAACCAAAAGTGAGATAACACATAGGTGAGATCCATCTCATATTCTACCCATCTGAAACTGGATGTGCACCTGAACTATTTCACTAAGTGGATAGAAGCTATACAGTAGAGACAGTAATTCGGTTGTCCTCATTCATAAGTAATATCACTCTCAGATTTTACATTTGTCCTACCAAAATCATCAAGATAAATAAAATGACGTTTTGGATCAAAGAAAATAGTTTATTAAAAGTATACAATGAATAACATAGGGCATTCTGACCTATTACCCTCAAGGCAATGGACTTGCAGAGTCTTCCAACAAAATCTTAGTGAACATAATAAAGAAACTGTTGGAGGACAACAAGAAGTCTTGGCACACAAAGCTGATCCATGCACTTTGGGCTGACAGATTAACTTTGAAGAAATCTATTGGTATGTCACCCTTCCAGCTTGTGTATGGTACAGATGCAATTTTTCCTAACAGCCTTGGTGTACCAGTTATGAAGTTAATTCAAGAGTTGCAGACTGAAGATAATGACATGATCAGAAGAATAAATCAGACCATTCATCTTCAGCAAATCAGAGAGGAAGTGTACAACAAAACATTGCAGAAACAGGATAGCATTAAGAAGCTTTTTGACAGAAGAACAAAGGCCAGCAATTTCAAGATTGGGGAAAAAGTTTTAAAGTGGGACTCAAAGAGAGAAGACAAGGGAAAGCATGGTAAATTTGACAATCTATGGCTTGGCCCTTACTCTATTCATTCAGTTGCTGGAAACAATGCATTCTTCTTACAAGTGCTGGATGGAACAGATTTGTTTGGGGGTCCTGTCAATGGCAGGATGCTCAAGCATTACTTCTCTTGATTCATGATATGTTTTTAAGCCTTCTTTTTTCTTTTTTCATTATGAATATTTCATCCACCATTGCATTCAAAGTTATGAAAAATCAAAAAATACAAAAACAAAGAAAGAAAAGAGGGCAGAAATGAAAAACAAGAAAGGCACAGCCCCATGCCAAAAAGAGGAACAAATCTGAAAGTGTGCAAGCTTAAATGCCACTCCTGCAAAACACACTTCTAGTTAGTCAAACTGTTTAATCTTGACTAATTAGCTTTCAATTTTCTGCTGATAGGGTAGTGAATTTGATTTGCCAAACCATTTAATCTTGGCTTATCAGTAGATAGATTAGGATAGAAATTAAAGGTTCAAACATGTTCAAAATCTGAACCAAAGTTTCCAAAGAGAGATGACTCAAAACTGTTTTATTTTTCTGAGTCATAAAAGAGAAAAACTGGTTCTAATTTGCCCAAAATCTGAATCAGATATCAAGAAAGAGACAGCTCAAAACAAAATTAAAAACAGAGTTGTAAAGAAGAGAGACGGCCATAATAAGAAGATTTCAGATCTTAAGCCTTCAATTTTTGATGTTCAGTTTCTGCAAATAATAATCTATGTGCAGCTTGTTCTTATGCCATAGATCATAGCAAGTCAAACAGCTCAATCTTGACTTGACTATTTTTAATTTTCTGTTGTAGAATTTAGAGAATGAAAGTTTGTTGGACTGTTTAATCCCAACAGACAGTAGACTAGGTAGAGAAATATCTGAGCTCAACTGTTTAATCTGAGTTCAGGGAGAAATAAGGAGTAGAAGTAGATTATATTTCCTGCTTTCAAAAGAATAAAATGTTGTGAATAGAGTTTGCCAATCCAAGTGCACTCTGATGAAGAAAAAATGCTAGATCTGTAGGATTGGGTAGGTAGCAAGCTTTTTGATAAAGGTCCATTGTTTTCATGGCTGCCAAATATGTTTTAGAGAAGATCATTCAATCACAGAAGGGCAGCCCAATGGATGAGGCAACTAATCAGCCTCCTAGAAATCAAGTCTGAATTCTTGATGCCTTCTAGAAGGCACCATCCCCAAGTGGAGCCACTGTTAGCCACCTATAATATTTTGTTATACCAAAAGGTGGCTAAGATCTTTTTGAGCCTCCAAGGAACAAATTTTATCACTAAAAAATTGTTGGCTCTTGAAGACTCCTTGTAGGCCTCATGCCTCTGTCCAAAATCCTCATTACTGTTCCTATTAATTCTGCTGATTTCATGTAAGAAACTGTTGAAGAAACCATCATTTTTCCCCTTTCTCCCACTCATAAATAACCTTCATTTACTCCCCCAGCTTATCAGTAGATAGAGTAGGATAGAAATTAAGGTTCAAACAAACTCAAAATCTGAACCAAAGTTTCCAAAGAGAGTTGACTCAATTTTTTTTTATTTTTCTGAGTCATAAAAGAGAAAAACTGGTTCTAATTTTCCCAAAATTTGAATCAGATATCAAGAAAGAGACAGCTCAAAACCAAATTAAAAACAGAGCTGTAAAGGAAGAAAGAAGGCCATAATGAGAAACTTTCAGATCTTAAGCCTTCCATTTTGATTTAATTTTCTGCAAATAATAATATATGTGCAGCTTGTTTTTATGCCATAGATCATAGCAAGTCGAACAGCTCAATCTTGACTTGACTATTTTTAAATTTCTGTTGTAGAATTTAGAGAATGAAAGTTTGTTGGACTGTTTAATCCCAACAGACAGTAGACTAAGTAGAGAAATATCTGAGCTCAACTATTTAATCTGAGTTCAGGGAGAAATAAGGATTAGAAGTAGATCAGATTTCTTGCTTTCAAAAGAATAAAATGTTGTGAATAGAGTTTGCCAATCCAAGTGCACTCTGATGAAGAAAAAATGCTAGATATGTAGGATTGGGTAGGTAGCAAGCTTGTTGATAAAGGTCCATTGTTTTCATGGCTGCCAAATATGTTTTTAGAGAAGATCATTCAATCACAGAAGGACAACCCAATGGATGAGGCAACTAATCAGCCTCCCAGAAATCAAGTCTGAATTCTTGATGCCTTCAAGAAGGCACCATCCCCAAGTGGAGCCACTGTTAGCCACCTATAATATTTTGTTATACCAAAAGGTGGCTAAGATCTTTTTTGAGCCTACAAGGAACAAATTTTATCACTAAAAATTGTTGGCTCTTGAATTTTCTTTAAGGCCTCATGCGTCTGTCCCAAATCCTCAGTTGCTGTCCCATTTTATACTCAGAAAATTCTGCTGATTTCCTGTAAGAAGCTGCTGAAGAAACCATCATTTTTCCCCTTTCTCCCACTCATAACTAACCTTCATTTACTTCCCCTTTTCTCCATATTATTTCCCTACTTTTCATAAGTTTCTCCTTCCATTCATGAAAATCCTCCTGACATGGTTTAAAACTTCTTTTTGAGCTGTGCCAAAACCCCCAAATCCATTTAAAACCTTGAAATTTTTCATAAAAAACAAAGTTTCATTGCTATGGACCTAAGCCCCTTGAGCTAAGCCCTAAACCACTTCCCCACCATACGCTTTGGGTCTGGAACCACTTGCTAATACGATAAAGTGCTAATTGCATCGGAAAGAATCAAAGACGCAACACTTTGCCTCCCGCCTCAGTTGCGATTAGCCTTCTTTATAAAACCCTCGATCATATTATTTTCACTTATGAAGCCCGCCAGTGGGCGCCTTTCCTTTGTATATAATTTTATTTCCCTGATCCATTAAACCTTCGTTTATATTAAAAAATTGGGGTTTTGATATGTTATAAGGGTTTCTGCTAGTTCTTTCTAAAAAATAATCTCCACCGTTGATCGTAAGACGATCAAACGGCCAGCGCCCAATCACATCGGGGTTTTCCATTACGCCATTTATTTTTCCCAGGTCTTGTTCTCAGGTCGCTCCACAGCCCAGTTGATCTAATCCTCGATCAATGGCTGCTCGCTTAATCGCCTCTCCCCTCCCGATTGCGTAATCGCATTGGAGTTTTTTGTTTAAATCGCACTCTTTTCCTCATCCCTCCGATTGCGACTACCCCGATTCATTTCCCACCGTTGATCTAAATCTTAGATCGACGGTCTGCGCTAAATCACATCGCACGTTTCAAATCGGTGCATTTGCTCGCTACCCCCGATTGCGATCCTCCAATTGAATCTGGACCGTCCACGTGTCCAGATCGGACGGTCCAAAATCACTCCGACTTGTTCATCTCCTCGCTCCCCTTTTCGCCTCGTCTATGCAAATCTCCACCGTTGGTTGCCTTCATCCGACGGCTACGCTCCTCTCCTGCCTTCTGAAGCAGTCTAACCCATTTCGCAGGATTTCTTAATTGTTTTTTTTTTTATGCAGGTGTTTTCAATGGTTTTCCGTTGTATCACGAAGAAAAGCCAAGGGTTGGGAAAGACGTTTCCTACGCCTTCGAAGCTACTAAAAGGAACCATTCACACGGTTGGATTCAATGATTTGTCAATGTTTCATGAGCATTGATGCCGAAAAGCCCAGCGCGGCCCTGCACATCGACAAGACACTGTTTTATTCGAAAGAATAGTTAAAGAGTATCAGTTTTGAGAATAAAGCACAACAAAAGAAGATTGAAGACAGTATTACGAGGATTACGGCTAAGACAGTTATCAAAAGCCTAATCCCCGACTCAAAACACAGTTTAAAGAAAACCTAAAGTGTTTTATCAGACAGAAAGCCTCCACCACCACAACTTGAGGCAAATTGATTCCTCAGCTACCAAAGAGCCACCTGTCGCCTCAAACCATTCATAATAGAGGCCGAAGTTATTGCTCGAAGAAATATCTGCCTCCAGCATCGCCAAGAAGTTATTTCTGCAGGGAAACCAATGAATAAATATCTACCGAAGTTACTCCCCACATTACACAGAGCCCCAAAGTCAAAATAAAGCTCCCACCGAGCTTTGATATTTATTGTAAAAAGTTAATACAGTGATCCACCTGTAAATTTCTCTCTCGAGCCCCTCAAAGGGCCGAGAAGTCTTGAACCTGTATTAATTATCTTGAGAGATATTTTCTCAGATCGTCTCCTCATTCTTCTATAAATGACTCAGAAGAAGATGAGAAATTGTTGGTTGCAGAACTTTGAAATACACTTGAGCTTGAGACTTCTATTTGTACATAGTGTTCACTGGCCCTTGAAGCTCTGTTTGTGCTAGAGTAGTTAGGTTGAATAGTGAAGATGATTGCTGAACTGAAACATTGGACTTGAAGATTGTAACTGGTTTGACATCAATATAAAAGCCGTTTCTTGGGATCCTGGTCTTTATCACTGGTGAAGTGCTTCTTTCTTTGTTAATCGTTTTCCTTCTATGTATGCCATATTGTTCATTTTCCCTCTGTAAAGAACAGTTTAAACAGGGTTAGGATTTTCTGTATAGCAGTAACCTTCTCTGGCTGAGAAATTTTTATCTTAATGTTTTCTTCAGATTTGTTTATTTAAGAATGATTCAATACAGTTTAAACAGTTAGGAATGTTGGCGTTCCCTCGTCCTTATGTTTGCTCAAACATTGTTCTCGAATGTTATTTCCATTATTTTCTATTAAAGTTAGACTAGAGAAGATATGGTTTGCCCTGATTCCTAGATTCTTTTCTCCAAAGGCAGATTCTGAAAGTTTCCCTTGGTGTTGACTGAAAGCAGACTAGGTTTAAAAGTACTTTATCCGATCTTAAGTTACACTCTGTTTTTCTTATGTGTTTTCATACTTTCTGAAGGTAATTATGTGGATTACTGGATTGTTTTTCAATTAAGCTGCTTTAATAAGAACTTGCCCAAGAAGTCTATGGTTAGCCCTGTCCTTGGTTGGTTTTAAAACAATTACTTAAGAGGCTTTTCTTGTTTGGACTGACTATAAATCCTCTGAGAAATTATTATCAGTTTCCACCCCTCCAACACTTTAATGTTTCCATTTCATCATTTTAATCTCAATAATCTTGTGGTATAGATGACTTGCCCCTTGGATCACACTTGATGTTGTTGTTCAATTAAAGCCCAAATATGACTCCATAGCCCAATGGACTAAAAACCAGCGTTATATCTATCTATCTGCCAAAACTGTTCTATTTGCTTGCAACTTCTCACTTTTGAAACTTTCTGCACTTAGGACTTTCCCCTCAAGTAACATTTCATGCTCAACCATCCAAAACAAAACAAACCCTTGGCCTTCATAACTAGCCTAATATCATTACCTTAAGCTTTTCAAAGACAATATCCATCTTTGTACATATTGGAGAGATCCCTCTCCGGATTCAGGAGGGCTAGATCCTAGAATCCCAAAGTTGGTTGAAATGATGTTAACTCTGTGATTTCTCTCCCAATCTTGCTAATAAATTACAGAGACCTAACAGTAGCCAAACATGGAGATAGTCCAAACTGGGGGTGAGGATACAAAGGTTTTTTAAGAACCCATAAATATATCATCTCCAATACTTGAAAAAGACAGAAACATAGTTTTTGATACTTAGAGAGAAAAATGTAGTTATGAGGAGATATTGTATGTTCTAGAAATTGTCTTTCAGTTTTGCTATGCGGAATTATGGATTACAGATAAAACATTCTTCCCTAGATGTAGTGCTCATCTAGAACAAAAGGTTAAATACTTTTAATCTAATTTTCCTAACAGTAAATAGAGACACAGAAAAATACAAAGAACTTACTTGGAGTCCAAGTGCTTCCTATTCTCCTTCTTTCTCTCTTCTTGTAGCATCAAATCTGAGCTAGATTGCCAAAATATTTCCTGCAAAGATGAACACTAAATAGAAAAATATAGTAATAATACAGATTTCTATTCAAGTTATTCAGTTAAAGCAATGAAACATGAATCATATGCATCAGATAAGAATTCATAATATGAAAGGCAGAAACTTATACAGATACATATGTGGGAAAGTAAGCAACAATCTTTATTAATGGATAGAAGGGGAGGTTACAACCCAGTGATTGATTTAGTGTCACCATCTCCAGTAGCATCTGTTATCACTATCAAAATTATTCTAAACTTAGTCATTTTATACTTGCTCCTAATTCATGGTATTAGATAGGGTTTGAGTCATTTTTATGTTTTATAGGGTCTAAGCCATAGGTTACAAGTCTCATTTCATCACCAGATAAAGTTCATAAACCTTTTTTTATTCTTTAGAAGTCTCATGCAAAATTTTGAAAACCATAGCTTAATTCATTTTAAAAAAAAAATTGAATAAGCCACGAAACCATGTTTTCGTAGCATGCTCAGTGTAAAAAAATTGTGTCTGTGCTACGAAAATGCTGGTATTTTCGTAGCGCAAAATCCTGAAATCACATTACCAACGCTATGAGATCGGGGATTCCAATTTTTTCGGTTTAGCTGTCATATCCATCAGTTTGCGTTAAATTTTCATGATTATGGTGTCAGTCCATGAATCCTCCTTCACGCATGCAACCATCCAAAGCAGTTACAAAATCATCATGGGATTCGTTAGGGGCCATTTGTCATTGGTGCTTTGAAAATTTTAAAATGGGTTGGTTCTCATTGATTTTATCTCATGTAAAGAAAGCATTGCATGCATATCTATTGTTGAAAGAGAAGCTCATGACAAGAAACTAGAGCTCTCACTAAGTTTTCAAGTGAGGTAGAGTTTTGAATCAAGCGAGGCAGAATCCAATTGATGTTATGTCAGCAGTTTCAATACTTGCTAATCCACTGGGTTTGAAAATAATTCTTGACTGAAACAAGGTTTTAAATCAAGCGAGGCAGAACTTCCATCAAGCGAGGCTGAGCTAAATTTTCAAGCGAGCCAGTTCATCCAACAAGGAGGTTTATTACATGTTTGCTGAAGACAGAAGGTTTTCAGGAGGAAGATGATAGAAGAAAAGAGAAATCATAGGTATGGTCACTGTCTAAGAACAGAACCAGAAGGTTTAGAAACTATCACAAGAGACAAATCTGTTGAAGAAGCCTTCAAGAAGGTAGGGTAATGGAGGTTCTGCGAAAAGCTTCAAGGAGGGCATAATCAGGTTACCAAAGAGTTTTCCATGGACTTCACAGGGTCAAACACAAAGGTTGGTTTTCTCAATTTAATTCTCCTGAAGTTATATCAGTAGTCACATAAATTCCAAGAGGGGAGGAGAGATGTTTCAAGAATTTTAGGTTTGAAATGCAACCCTGCAAAATCTTTTTCAAACCGGAGTTTATGGATACTGATTTGAACAAAGTTGTGCCAAGAAGTTATGTCAAGGATGCATTTGCAAATATTCTCTACAATATCCAAAGGTACTTCACCTGCGAAGGGAGATACCGCAAGGTGTACACTTATCACTTTAAACTCTTATTTCATTTCACAAGAATAATCTCTCTTGACTTACCTTTATTTCTATTTCAAATTCTGGCCAAAATGGCAGACAAAGTTCGGATGAAAACTCAGGCATGTGAAACCTCATTATTTCATCATGGTCTAGTCAAGTTAAGAGTTTTGCATGAGCTTCAAAAAGTGAATAGAAAATGGTCTGCATTTCTCTTTTTGAGTGGAATAGGAGTTCAAGGAACAGGTGCTAGCCCTCAAGTCAAAGAAGCATCTCCATCAAAGACTACTAAACCTGCAAAAAAAAAAAAGGAGGTTTGTCAAGCTTAAGCCCAGGAAACAGGTTAAGGAACCAATGATAAACATATCACTGAATATTCAAAGGAATCATCAATCTCCACAAAATAAGAGAACTCATGTCAAAGAGACAATTCAAAGACAATCAACTAGTAAAACAACTCAGAAGAAGTTGAATATGAGTCAGAGGTCAAAGGAGAAAGGTAAGGCTGTGGTCACAAATGAAAACTTGGAATTAAGAGGTGATTTGAATGATATATTACAAGCTATTGACATTTAAGAGTCTCCCCTAGTTCAAGCAAATTTCATCAAACTAGATACAGGTGGCAAATCAAAGAAATTGAGAACATCCAAAAAATTAGATTTTGAGGATGAAGTGTCAGAGTTTGTTTTTAAGCCTAGAAAACCCTTGACTAGGCAATCTAAGAAATTGCAGCATCTAGACATGGAGAAAGTCCAAATTGGGGGTGAGGATACAAATATTTTTGAAGAACCCATAAATATATCATCTCCAATACTTGAAGAAGACAGAAAAAGAGTTTTTAATACTCAGAGAGAAAAAAGTAGTTATCAGGAGGTTAAAGACAAACTCAGACTTGCAAACATTGAAATTGATAAATTGAAGAAGAAACTAAGAATGCATGATGTAGAAAGGTCAAACTTTGAGAGATTGAAGGGTCTGTGGGAGCTAGAAAAGGTTTCAAACATTGAGTCAATCAGCAGTCAAGATCAATTCTTCATATGGACCATCCCTACAATCAAGGAAGAAAAGTTTATAAGGATGGTTAATACCAAAATAAGAGTTAATAATAGAAGGCTTAAAAGGCAGGTTGAAGATCTTGAGATACAACTAGCTAAGCCTGAAGATCAACCACAGCAAAAATGAATGTAAACAGTAAGTGACATCTCCTAACATATTTTTGAGGTTATGTAGAAAGATTTCAATTTTTGAAAGCAGTTCAGAGTTGGTTTTTTTTATTATGAGAGCTTATATATAAATGAAAGGATGACAGTAAAGGTTGGAAACTCAAATTTTTGGAAAAAAGTTGTGAAAAGATAGACACAGCAGTTTCGTAGCGTGCTACAAAACTACTGTAGGTGTCATACACAACAGTTTCGTAGAGGATGTAGTTTAATCAATTTTGCAATGTTTCAAAGGGTGAAAGGGCATGTTTTTAAAACCTTGATGCTACTAAAGAAGTGTATAAAGATCACATATGAAGATCCAATGCCAAAACATAGAAAATTGAAGGTTTCAAATGAATTTTTGAAAGGTGAAGTCCTGTGCTACGAAAACAACAGACAATTTCATAGCGCAGCAATCTTAACAGCTTTAACACTCCTTCAAAGGCTTGCTTTGGCCACAGCTAGAAGTACGAAGTCACCTGTGCTTAAATAAGGCTTTGCCACATTTTTTGAGCACAAGTTGGTGAGAAGATGGTTTGAAGAAATATAAATGAAGCACTATAGCTATTTTGCAGGGAGCATGTTCCTATCTTTCGGGGCAGATAAGAGGAAAATCAATACAGTCAAACAATAAGGAGATGGACATCATCAAGGTTGAATTTTAGGAGGAGAAGCTATCAGATAGAATATTTAATATTTTGATAAGGTTATTAAGTTATAATAAATATTTTTAATCCTATTTGTATTAGGACTCTATAAAAAATAGTTTAAACTGTCAGATGTAATTAAAAGTTTGTTTTAGCAGTTGATAGGTGTCAAGCTAGAAAATTTGAATTCTCTCAAGTGTTTTGAGAGAATCCAAGGATGTAATGATGACTCTATAAGAGACAAGAATTCGAATTGCATATGGTTGGAATTTTTCATTAACAAGCATATTGTTTTGTTGTAGCAAAAACTATGTTTTTATATTAATACAAAGATATTGTTTTCATCACTCAAGATTCAGAAATGGTTATTGATGTTTGATATTCTCATGGTTTTCTTCTTTCAATTACTTGTAGTGGCATGAATGTATGTTACTTAGAATTCACTAAAGGTGCTCTAACTTCATTCATATGTCCATGAACTGTGTTTATTTTCTATCCTAATGTTCTTTTGATGCATCTGAACCCTGAAATGTCGTGACTTCCATATGAAGCCGATACTCTTGTTCTGTGAAAACACACTTGACTCCATAAGCCCAATAGATGTTTTTTGATTATCAGTACAACCAATTATCCATTTTTATCCATTTTACTCATATAGTTAGCCATGTAATACTTATTTGAAAATCATAAACCTATTGAGAGAGCCGTCTCAGGTTGAGGAGGCTAAGCCTCAACTAAAAGTTTGGTTTGAAATAGTTACACTGACGTAGCCTGACCAGCAGCCTATTAGGACATATTTTTGTGATAACAGCATCCCAGCCTCATCAACATGCACATCTCTCCAGCAGCATGTCACTAAAATCAATTCCTCAATTGAAATTCCACGAGCATTTCTCTACTCAAATTCTTCCTTATCAAACACTAAGATCTGTACTCAATTTATAGAGGAGATGAAGGTAGTTTTATAATCAATGAATTTGTAATAATAGGCAAGACATGTTCCCATTCTTGGAGGTATCAAATGAACACATGGATTTGAAGTTTGACACACGTGAACTCTTCTAGAAGGCACTGACCAAGTGGGGATTGCAAAACAATGAGAATTTTGCTCCCAATGTGATCAATGCACCCATGAGTATCGAGAAGCACTTTGAAAAGAACCCTTGAGTGGGTTACCTGCATATGCAATGCACTTAGTCCCTTTAGAGGCAGTGTTAGTGAGCTCTCATATAATATAAAATTAAAATCTTGGAAACCTTTGCAATGAAAGTCATGGATGATTTGTCTCGTTCTTTGTCTTAGGGCATGTAAAAAATGAAATGATAGGGAATGTTAGACCCTATTCATTGGTTCTGGAGATGATGTATAGTTAATTAGGTCATTTGGAATTGTGCCCAAATTGACCTATAACAATTCCCCCCTAAAGCATGAAGTCAGAATAATAATAACAATATTTTGATTGAGATGCTTTACACTGTGATGGGCTAGAGATGAAGCGGAGTGGCGACATGCATGAATCTTACAACAAATTACATCATGATATGTCCTCTTGATCGTAAATTTTTGAGGGAAGGCATTCCCATGCTCAGCACATCAACTTTCTAATAACATGTACATAATTCGGAAAGTCGTCTACACTAGAATGTTGCCCAATACAGACATGCCTACAAATATAGGCCCATGTTCGGATGACGATCTGTATGTAAGGTCACCATATATATTATGTGTAAAAAAATCCTTAAATCGTAGCCCAGATGGCTGAAACTAGATCCGGGGTCTTCTTATCTCATTCACTTGATCATTCGGGTACAAGTCTAGCCATGCGAATATATGATTTGTAGTCGAACATGGTAAGACATCGTTTGTTTATCAGCCAATGATGTGAGTTGTTAACAAACATGATATAACCATCATTGATGTCAATGGTCCTCAAGGTACTGTAGTACATTTCGTAAGGCATGAATAGATGTTTTGATGTCGAACGCCAAACAAAATCTTTCGGTCAAATGTCTACAAGTGAGGATCTTGTCGATGCTGTAAGAAGCCTCATGGTAGTGGAATATGATGTTTCTAAGTGAAATTCCTGGATAATGATTTGTCGTCAATAGGAAGCCACCTTATTTTGAAACGAGATTTACTGATTTCAGAGACAAAAGTATGAATTGATATAGCAATGTCCATGGATGAATGCCATGAGAACAAAGGTTTATGAGTATTACAGAAGGATGAGTATTCACTGGATGACTTCTCTTGAACATATCGGAAACACTGAGATGAGTTGGCAACATTAACCCAAAATCGAAGTGAAGTTATGAATGAACCGTGAAGAAGATTACCCAACCCAAACAGTCATAGTGATGGAGTGAAGCGTCATGTTTAAGAGTGACCTGCTGCCATAAAAGGTTCTATTCACTTTCGAAAATTTTCCCCGGTCATTTATCAACCACTACCTCTTTATTTTTTAACAAGCTTGAGGAGGATAACATTTTCTTGATCTATAATTCAACCCTTCGGTCAAATAAAGTATCACTATTTAATAATTTAACGAGTCAAGTGATGAATGAAACTAGATTCTTGCCATGATTGACAAGCTTGGCACTATTTTATGTTTCAGCGAGCTTAACGACAGTGACAGCCCAATACTTTTTCATTTTTAGAGAGTTTGAAAAAGAGGATGAAAGAAAACTCCATAAGTACATTTTCGTAAAGTTGTCACTCAGATCCAAAAAAGTGTAAAATAATATCTGAGAGAACCTTTTTAGCCATGTTCAACAAAGGTATTCATTTTTCATAAATAATCTATCTCAGTATGGAAAAGGGTTAAACTTATACTGAGTATATATCAATTCATTTACTTTTACAAGCTCGAAAAGACAAGTGCTCGACAATCTTTTCACATTATCAGAGTCTGAAAAGAGCGAAAAGAAGACTCCATGGGTTACTTTTGCGTTGTTATCAAAGCTCGAAAAAGAGATAAAAGTGCACTTCAAATCCTTTTTCGTTTTTAACAAATCTTGAAAAATAAGGATAAAAACTATGCTTTGTGGTCAAATCATTCTTGAAATAAATTTGCACAACTAATATGTTCATCAGTTGTAAAACCTGTTCAGAACAACATCAAATGGATTAAAAATATCTGTTTCATGATGAAAATATAATAAAACCATATTCATAGCAATAAATCTTCATTGTAAAAAATTAAATGACTAAATAAAAAGATTTTTGTTGTTCATTTTTACCATTCACTAGTTACCATTTGCATTTTGGAGCTCTGAACTTGTTTTTCCCCTGAACTTCAGCAGTTGATTGTGTGTCATTGGTAAGAATGTTTTGAATGCCCCCTGCAAGAGCACATGTAGAATGCCCCCTGCAAGAGAATATGGCCCCCAAGCTTCATTTCATTCACCTAAGTAGATTACTAATAGTTGGATGGAATGAAGGTTCATTTACGAGATCAAATGGAAGACTCGTCTTAATTAGGAGAGGATTTGTTTCATTTTTTAACGAGCTTGACATAGGAAAAGAACTATGCTCATGGCCTCCTTCATTTTTTAAAAAGGTTAACACAGTAAAATAACTATCCTCAAAGGCACTTGTTTCATTTTTTAACGAGGTTAACACAAGAAAAAGGAACTATCCTCAAAATCTATTTCATTTTTTAACGAGGTTGACATTGTAAAAGAACCATCCTCATAATCTGTTTCATTTTTTAACAAGGTTGACACAGTAAAAGAACCATCCTCATAGATAGGGGTTGTTTTGAAAATCAAATTCTTGAGGATTCTATTGACCAAAACCTGGATATGATACTTGTTGAAATGAAGTCTGAGGTATTTGCACCTGAGGCTACCAAGGGATATCTCCACCAATTTTATAACCCAAATTAGAATAACTTGGATTCATTTGAGGATAGGTATAACCAGGTTGTGGCTGTGGCATCCCATAAAATGGTAAACCAGCCTGTGAATAAATAATTCCAGATACAGGTTGTTGTAAATTAACCAAAGGATTTGGAGTCTGTGGACCCAATATTTGAGGGTATTGAGTTGAAGGACATGCCTGAAAAGGTTTTTGTACAACATTTTGATTCTGTAACAGGGGTAAAGATGTATTAACAAGTGGAAATGATGTGGGTGTAATAGTTTTAACTGGTTGATATGAATGTACAACCATTTGTGGTTGGATAGGAAGAGTGGGTTGCTATTGAAAAACATGCATTTCAACATTAGGTTGACCAAAAAGTGACGGAGTACTGTCATAATGGGTGACCAAAGGTTGTCCCCCAGCGTGAGGAGGATAATAAGATGCAAAATATTTCTCTCCAAATGTTGGGAGTCCAGTTTGATATGGTAATTGATGGAATAAACCCAGAAGGATTGGCTTGATATTTCCCTAATGATGTGTATAAAGAATCAATTCATTCAGTACTAACTATAGGTTTACCTGTTAGAATACCAGATTATGACGTTGGTAAAGTCCATGGATTTGAAGATGCACTAGAGAAAATTCTAGATAAATATTTATAACCTGATGATACCATAGGGCCACCATGAAAATATGACTCTGGTGAAGTTGTGAACATCGACGAGGTAGCGAGGGTAGGTACTAACGTAATTAGAACAGATGGCCCAACCGAAGATGTTGGTTCAAGCATGGTTACTTGACCATATGTATACCATTTTTTATCGACAAGATTTTGAATAGGAACAGGATCAACAAAAGCAAAGGGTGGTGATTGAGGGAAAGACTCGTACAAGTAAAGATCCTCCCCAAAATGGTTTGGAGTTAAAGGTGTCTCGTCTTGTGGGATTTCCTCAATCGAATTCAAACCAGGGGGAAGTATTTCACCATCAAGCCCAAAGTATATTTCAGGAGGTTGACTGTGTGATATGGGAGATTCAATGGCTACAATAGATTTTGGAATGACCAATACAGGAACAAATTCCAGTTGTTCGACTTCGGGATCAAGATTTTCTCCACTTAGGGAATATAGTAATTGAAATATAAGGGGATGATAGACCCTCTTTCATTGGTCCTATGGATGATTTCCAGTTTGACCAATAACAGCTGCCCCCTAAAGCACAATGGGATCCAGATTAACTTCCAGTTGAACAACGTCGGGTTCGGGAGGTATGGTCTCACAGATTGGATGGATCGTGACCATGGGTAGTTGTGAGGACTTTGTCTTGACAACAGTACACAAACCTGGATTTGTAGAAACAAATTGAGCTAACTCTGGTATATGGGAAGATGATGTTTCACCAGAGGTACCAATAGTACTTGATTCGGTAGAGTGTTGTCGCCTTCACCAACCAAGAGTAACTTCTAGTGGTAAAGGTGGTTTCAATGCTAGTCTACGTGAATGACGGGGGAAAGGATTTTGTTCTTCCACGATGACTGATTTATTTTAACCAAAAAAAATAAACAAAATAAAAGGGTAATGCTAGGCAAAAAGGTTTACCAAGAAACTGTGAAGTGCAAAATATCTCATGGAGAACCAAGAAGTACGGGCAAGAAATCTCCCCGAATGTTGTGTTCGTTGTACCACAATTTACAAGGCGGCCGACTCGGTTCACTATGGATGGATAAAAACCTAAATTTTTCCTCCCAAATATACCTGAAGGTAGGTGGAGGCCCAAGTCGGTATTAGCGTTGTCTAATGTGAAACCGCACAATGAGAGCACCCCTTTATACTTTTCGAAATGTAAAACCACCCGATATACCCGAAAGTACGTGGAAGAGCTACGATATACTTACGTACATGGAGTGAGTTATCACACTTGGAATGTATCGCAGACAATTAACGACAGCTACTATGTTTTACGATGTCGGAACATGTCTCTGGCCTAGACCTTCTAAATGTTATCATTATGGTTCCAATGCTTTGTTAGGTAAATTGAGATGAATTTTAAGTTGATCTTGTTTATCAATTTTCCTTTCAAGGTTCACCGTGATGATGTATTGGAAATTCCTAAAATGCAAAGTAAAATGATAAGCAATCTTTCACTTTTAGTTTTTCAATGAAAATCCTAGCTACTAGAGGGAAAGAGCAATCAATCAAAAAGCACAAACTAAAATGTAGCTTTTCTAATTGTTCCTATGCAAAACACAAAATCCACTACATGCAAATGCAGATTTTTCTTTTCAGTCCCTTTAATGTGAATGCAGAAAAGGAAACTAAGTGCATCAAATCAGTAAAAAAAAATGCCTTTTACTTTGAGAAATGAAGAATAGAGCAACAATTTCTCTTTAATAGGAAAAATAAAGAATAGAATTACAATTTCTCCTACAAAAAATGAATAATTTAATGACAATTTCCTTTTTCAAAAGAAAATGGATCTAATGCAGCAATGAAAATACTTCGAAATTAATTCGTTAATGATAAAGAAAAACACTTTAAATAAACATTGAACAAACTTTTCTTTCAAAGGAGGAAGAGGTAGATAAATTTACTGGTCAATATAAGGCATTAGGCACTTGAAAACACAACAAAGAAAGGCTGAATAAAATTGCAATCACAAATTCAAAGGGAATTTGGTTGGCTTAGGAGGAAAAATAGTCTCTAAGGGGAGAAAGTGCGTTGCAAAGCACCCCTGAGTGGGAGACAATGCTCTACAAATCACCCCTAAGTGGGAGACAGTGCTCTGCAAAGCACCCCTGAAAGGGAGAAAGTGCTCTGAAGGAACCCCTGAATGGGAGAGAGTGCTTTGCAATGCACCCTTGAATGGGAGAGAGTGCTCTGCAAAGAACTGTGTCTTGACCAACACTACATTGAGTGCAAAAGAGAACAAAAACTCAACTATTTAACACACTTCTAATGCAAATTTTGATTTCAAAAAGCCTAATATTTCAGAGTAAATACCACTGGGTGAATAAACAAAGACAAACAGAGGCAAATACACCAAGGATTAAGGGTAAACACCCTAGTGGAGTCGCCAACTTGTTATGCGGAATTATGGATTACGGATAAAACATTCTTCCCTAGATGTAGTTCTCATATAGAAAAACATGTTAAAGACTTTGCAACTACTTTTCCTAATAGTAAATAGACACACATAACATACCAAAGAACTTACTTGGATTCCAAGCGCTTCCTATTCTCGTTCTGTCGCTCTTATTGTGGCTTCAAATCTGAGCTAGATCGCCAACATATTTCCTGCAAAGATGACAACTAAACAACAAAAGATAGCAATAACACAGATGTATGTTCAAGTTATTTAGTTAAATCAATGAAACATGAACTATATGCATCATATAAGAATTCATAATATGAAATATAGAAACTTATATAGATACATATGTGGGAAAGTAAGCAACAATATTTATTAATGGATAGAAGGGGAGATTACAACCCAATGATTGATTTAGTGTCACCATATCCAGCAGCATCACAACCTCATCACAATGCACATCTCTCTAGCAGCATGTCACTCAAATCAATTCCTCAATTGAAATTCAACCAGCATTTCTCTACTCAAATTCTTCCTTATCAAACACTACGATCTGTGCTCAATTTATAGAGGAGCTGAAGGTAGTTTTACAATCAATGACTTTCTAATAATAGGAAAGAAATGTTCTCAATCTCAGAGGTATCAAATGGACACATTGATCCAGGTGGATATTGGTGTCCACCCACCTATTCCACTTGGGGTCCCACCATTGTCTCTTTCAGTTTTTTAGTTTCAGCACAACTTATTATTTTTGACATTTTTTTGGGTCCTGAACTTTCGGAGCCGTTTTGAGGCCCTAAACGACATTTTTTGGGAAAATCGAGAGTGACCAAGCCCATCATTCTTGCATCAAAATTTTTATTCCTCAAATATATCTTTCTAATGAGCTATTGATTGCGTCAAACGGAGGTCGTATGTCAAAGTTACGTCCTCGGGAAGTTGAAACACCAATTTACCCAAACGGGGCCCATAGTTTTGGCGCTTCATCTCCTAGGGTTAGGTTTTTGGACGTTTGGAGTTTTCCATTGTTTCTCAATAATAAATATGCCCTCAAGCCTCATTGTAACATAGTTCAAGGGTCTGTAGCCGCCATATCTCTTCTCAGAGATATGCTACCAGCACCCTAGCTATTTTTATTTCCATTATGTCTGTAAGCATATTTCAGTCATTTGTTATTAATAAAATGAAGTATTGTTTCCGCTGCATCTTTGTGTTTATGTCCATTTCTGTATTTTATTGTGTTCCTACATAAATCCAGATCACACATGTGAACTCTTCTAGAAGGCACTTTCCAAGTGGAGATTCCAGAACAATGATAATTTCACTCCCAATGTGATCAATGCACCCATGAGTATCAGGAAGTGCTTTTCAAAGCACCCTTGAGTGGGGTTACCTGCATATGCAATGCACTTAGTCCCTTTAGAGGCAGCGTTGGTGAGCTCTCATATAATATAAAATTCAAATCTTGGAAACCTTTGCAATGAAAGTTATGGATGATTTGTCTTGTTCTTTCTCTTAGGGCATGGAACAACTGAAATGATAGGGGATTATAGACCCTATTCATTGGTTCTAGAGATGATGTCCAGTTCACCAGGTCATTAGGAATGGTGCCCAAATTGACCTATAACAATTTTAGATCAATCTAACTACAAAATAACGAAAACCAATTCATCTAATCTATGAAATCAAATAATGAAAATTAAATTCAACTAACCTATGAAATCAAGTAACGAAAATAAAGAAAAAAAATTCAAAAGAAAATATAGTGCACACAATCACACTTGCAGGAATTGAAATTTTAATCTAAAAAAGCATTTCAAAGCATGTAAAGAAAAACAACTAAGGTACGTTAAATCACTTCAGCATCCAATATGATATAATCACCCTCTTGAGATGATGTACAAGCAACCGATTATACTTTAGTCTTTAAATCTAGGAAATCAATTAAAGCATGCAAAGGGAAAACTCAATAATTGCATAAATTAGGTATTCAAGCATTCAATTTAGAAATATGATAAAAGCATCTTCTTGAAATGTTCTTTAAGAACACCCAATTATACAATTGAATGAGGATCTAAAAAAAACAATGTAAAAGCATGTAAAAGTAAAGCTCAGTGATTGTATAGGTTGAACATTTAATCAACCAACTTGGAAGTGTGACAAGTCACCTTCTTAGCTTGATATTTTAGGAATATTCGATTACACAATGAATTGATAGTCTGATCTAAGAAAGTAAATAACAGAACATGAAAGGAAACTAAATAACTGTGAGCTCTATTGCCTCAAACTTAATCCAATTGGAAAATAGATAAATCTATCATTTTGAAATGTTTTTAGAAAAGAAAATATTACACGGTCATTCTAAAACTAATACTAAGAAAGGAAATAAACTTTAATCTATAAAAGCAAGTAAATCTCACACATTTTAGGTAGCTGATCTAAAAGTATGAGAGATGGCATATCGAGATGCTCCATATGTAAGCAAAACCAGGTCAAAATGAAGGAACATTCATGAGTAAGGTGCGAAAATCTAATTTTGCATTCAAAGCTTAAGCATAACTTGAATTTTTCACATGATTTGATAGGATAAGTTTCCCTTATTTATACAAAATATTAGAAACTATCTCATTAATGAGAGTCCATGAGTCTCTCCCTATATCTCTAGAGTTAAAATCCAAATAGGAAGTGATAAGGCACATTTCTTCTTAGAGTTACAATACAAATAGGAAGTGATAAGGCACATGTCTTCTTAGAGTTACAATACAAATAGGAAATGAGACACATATCCTTATGAATCCATGATCTTCTCCATCCAAATTCGAATTTGGCCTTAGGAGGCCACATAAGAGTGTTTTGGAAGCTTCTTTTTGACCTACACATGGCAACAAACTCATTCCACTTGTTAGGTATAAGTATGTGCATATTATTTTCTAATTTTTAACCACAAATTCACTTTAAAATACTAGGAATCAATCAAGTTTGGAAAAGCATAAATATAACCCAATGGTGGTAATGGTAAGGTAAAAGTAATGAAATGGAGGTGGAGTGAAGGTGATAATAATGGAAATGTAAGTGAAAATGTAATGGAAGCAAATGAAAATTTCAAGGCCCAACATCTGCTATTATGAACACCATGTGGGCATATAGCAGCCCTATTTATACATTTTGTACTGATGTAGACTCGAAGAGCCATTTTTGTAGCATAACACATATTTTTTGAGCTTTTGGATGTAACACAATTCCAGACTGATATGTGTGTGTGTGTGTGTGTGTGTGTGCATATGCATGTTTCTACGACTACTTATGTATCATAATGATGTATTGATTTACATATTGTGCAAATGTCTATCTAATAAATGGTTTTCTAATGAATCTGTTAATTTAAGTATTTAAATTCCTTGGAATGTGTTGATATGTGATAAAATAAAATTTCCTTTCCAGTAATCCAACACATAAATAGATACACAAAATTTGAGGATTGTGTACAAAATAACGCCCATTCATTTGTAACACAATGAGTTGTTAGTCCAACTTAAAAACCAAATGTCTAATCCCAAGAACAATGGCATCTGATAATAGTTCGATCACCGCACTATACTCAGAAATATTGTTAGTTGTTTGACCCTATTATAAAATTATATATTATGGAGCAATGCAACACATAAAATATGCGAAAAATACAAGCACACAAAACACATAAAACCAAATAGACACAGATATATGTGGTTCACCCAGCTTGGGCTACGTCCACCCCGAACAGCCAGTCCTTCCTTTATATTATCCAACAAAAATTGAAGAGACAAAACCTATAGCAGATCTGTTGTAATATCCTCTATTCTCCCTCACAGTCTCCCTATCTGTTTCTCGCTCTGAGAATACACACATAATACACAGCCGCAATACAATACCCTCATATGTACAAGGGGGTTTCCTTCTAAAGCAAAAAACCCTAAACTAAACATAACTTCTACCGTCAGATCATCTGCCTATGAACGGCCCATATTGACTAGAAATTATTATACTTTTACAAGGCAATTTTACATCTGTTTTTAGCTTCGGGGGTGCTGCAGTGCTGCCGCCCCCCCTAGACCCCCCCATGGAAGCGATTAATTACAGGCGGTGTTGCTGCCCCTTTTAAGGTACAGGGGTCTAATGTTGTGATACAAAGTAAACAAGATAATCAGGCTCCACACCCAACAATATCCCACTTGGAGACTGATTGTAGCAACTCCACCGCTGCTTCATTTGCTTGACAATGACTCCTCTTTGGACCTGGTTGTTCCTCATCTTCATCGTCATCCTTGAAGACCAATTGAAACAGAGCACATTCTCAGTTTCTCCCTGGTTACAACTTTTTTTAGCACATCTGCAGGATTTTGGCTAGTGTGTATCTTTTCGAGCTTCAACTCTCCATCTTCCAATACTGACCATATGAAATGGTACTTGAGATGTATGTGTTTAGTCCTAGAATGAAATTCTGAGTTCTTTGCAAGATGAATGGCACTTTGGCTATCACTATATAATGTGCCCATATCATGCTTCTTACCCAATTCATCCATAAACCTTTGTAACCAAATTATTTCTTTACTAGCCTCTGTAGCAGCAACATACTTTGCTTCTGTTGTTGAAAGTGCAATAACACTTTGGATTTTTGAAACCCAACTGACAGTTGTTCCACCTACAATAAATACATATCCTGTAGTGCTCCTCCTATTATCTCTTTCACCTACCATATCTGCATCAACATATCCCTGTAGAGTAATGTTTGAACCACCAAAGCATAATGCTTGATTTGTGGTACCTCTCAAATATCTAAGAATCCATTTTACTGCCATCCAATGTTCTTTTCCTAGATTATTCATGTACCTGCTTACAACTCCCACTACATGTGCAATATCAGGCCTTGTGCAGACCATTGCATACATTAAGCTTCCAACTGCTGATGCATATGGAACTTTAGACATATAATCCATGTTTTCTTGGGTCTTGGGGCACATCTCCTTACTAAGTTTGAAATGGCTAGCAAAAGGTGTACTAAATGGTTTTGCATTCTGCATATTAAATCTTTTCAACACCTTTTCTATGTACTCATTATGAGACAGTGTTAATTTGCAATTTTTCCTGTCTCTAGTTATCCTCATACCAAGGATTTGTTTTGCAACTCCCAAATCCTTCATTGCAAATGAATTTGCCAATTTTCTTTTGAGCACATTTATTTCATGCATGTTAGACCCTGCAACAAGCATGTCATCTACATACAATAACAATATAATATAGCTGCCATCATTTTTCCTTTTTAGATAAACACAATGATCAGAGTGACATCTCGTATAACCTTGTTCAGACATAAACTTGTCAAATTTTAGATACCACTGCCTTGGAGCCTGTTTTAAGCCATACAAGCTCTTCTTTAACCTGCACACCAATTTTTCTTTCCCTTTTACCTCATATCCTTCTGGTTGCTGCATGTATATCTCTTCCTCCAAATCTCCATGGAGAAATACTGTCTTTACATCTAACTGTTCAAGATGTAAATCTTCCGCTGCTACAAGACTTAAAATAGTTCTGATTGAATTCATTTTAACAACAGGAGAAAATATTTCATCAAAATCAATACCCTTCTTCTGTGCAAACCCCTTCACCACAAGTCTAGCTTTGTACCTCTGTTTTCCTCCATCTTCTTCCTTCAGCCTGTAAACCCATTTATTCTGCAATGTAGTTTTACCTGCAGGCAACCTGACTAAGTCCCAAGTCTGGTTATGCATTAAGGAGTCCATCTCTTCTTCCATGGATAGCTCCCACTTCTTCCTGCTTTCAACCTGCATTGCTTCTTCATAGCATTTAGGTTCACCAGAATCAGTCAACAATAAATAATATAATGAAGGAGAGTATCGTTCAGGGGGTCTACTTATCCTGGTAGATCTTCTAACACCACTTTCAGGTGTTTGAGGTGCCTGTTGCTGTTGTGGTGGTTGCTGATGCTGTGGTTGTTGATTATTATTATTTTCAGGCACCTTTACTTTTTCAGTTATCTCATCAAGAACCGTGTATTCCTTTCTTTCTTTTTCCTGTTTCTTTTCCTGCAACTGATTCTTATACAAGACCTTTTCATTGAATATTACATCTCTGCTCCTAATGATTTTATGATTTTCATAATCATATAAGCGATATCCAAAATCATTAACACCATATCCAATAAAGGTACATTTCTTTGATTTTGCCTCAAGATTTGTTCTATTTTCTTTATTAATATGGACAAAGGCCTCACAACCAAAAGGCTTTAAAAAAGAGTAGTTTACCTTTTTACCTGTCCATGCTTCCTCTGGAATACCACCATCCAAGGAACTTGAAGGCCCTCTGTTTATTAGATAAACAACGGTATCTACAGCATCTGCCCAAAATTGTAAAGGCAATCCTGCATGCAATCTCATGCACCTTGCATGCTCCATGATTGTTCTGTTCATCCTTTCTGACACACCATTTTCTTGTGGTGTTCTTGGGACTGTCTTCTCTCTACGAATTCCATGCTCTGAACAGTACCTATCAAACTCTTTGCTGCAATACTCACCTCCATTGTCTGATCTGAGACACTTCAACTTCTTTCCTGTCTCAATCTCAACTAAAGCTTTCCATTTCTTGAAAGTATCAAATACATCAGATTTATTCTGAATACAATAAATCCATGTTTTTCTAGTTGCATCATCAATAAAAGTAACATAATAACGAGAGCCACCGAGAGATGATACCTGAGCAAGTCCCCATACATCTGTATGCACAAGCTCCAATTTTTCACTCTTCTTTTCTTTCCCAACTTTGAGAAATCTGACTCTCTTTTGTTTTCCATAAATGCAATTTTCACAGAAATCCAAATCAACATTCTTCAAACCTGGCAACAAATTTCTTTAGTGAAGAATCTTCATTCCCTTCTCACTCATGTGTCCGAGCCTATGATGCCATAATCCTACATCTGCTCCTTTGGAATTTAAAGCATTAACAGGGTTAGAAATACCATTGCATAAATACAATGTACCAACCTTTTCACCTTTTGCTATTACCAACGCTCCTTTGGTGACCTTCCAAGTTTTATCTGTGAAAGTTGTCACACAACCTTCACTGCCTAACTACCCTTTTGAAATCAGATTTTTCTTCAGATATGGAAGATGCCTTACCTCCTTTAGTAGCCATTGGTTTCCATTCTGTTGTTTTACAAGAACTTTACCCATTCCAACAATTTTACAGGGTTTATCATCACCCAAACGAACTTGTCCAAAATCTCCTTGAACATAGTCATGAAAATATTTCTTATCAGGTGTGGCATGGAATAAAGCCCCTGAATCTACAACCCAAGAATCAGTAACATTTTCGAAAGAAAGAATCAAAGCATCTTGTAACACATCACCTGTCACATTTGCTTCATGATTGTTTTCTTGCTATGCATCTCCTTCTTTTCCCTTCGAAGATCTACATTCTTTTTTTAGGTGTCCTCTCTTTCCACATTTCCAGCACACTGTCCCTGATCTGGACTTGGATCTACCTTTCCTTGATTTACTGTGATAAACCGAGATCTTTCCTCTTTCGATTCTTCTTCCCCTAGACTCTGCACTCAAAGTGTTACCCAATGTCTAACCAGAGCTTTTTCGTCACATTTCCTCGCTAAGGATAGCATCGACAACATCATCAAACTTTAAAGTACTAGATCCAGAGACAGAGTTACTAATGGCCATAACTAAACCATTCTAGCTTTCTGGAAATGAGCACAGAAATAAAAGATTCCTAACTTCATCATCAAATTTTACCCCTACAGAACTTAAATGACTGGTAATTGTATTAAAATCATTTAAATGGTCTGCAACAGATACACCTTTTGACATCTTCATATTAAATAATCGTTTCATAAGAAATACCTTGTTTGAGGCTAAGGGTTTTTCATATAGTTTCGCCAACGTCTGCATCAAACCCTCTATTGTTGTTTCCTTCGAAATATTGAAGGCGACTAACGCCGCAAGGCACAACCGTATTGTTCTGAGTACCTTTCTATCAAGAATGTTCCATTCCGCGTCTGTCATGGCCGCCGGCTTCTTTGTTTTTCCGCTCAATGGTAGGTACAGATCTTTCTGATACAGATAATATTCCATCTGGATATTCCACAATGGGAAGTTTTGGCTATTAAATTTCTTGACCCTAAATTTACCATCTTCCGCCATTGCTCCCAGTCGAACCAGGAACCCTTCTTTCCTGTGAGTTTATCAGCCAAATAGACCTTCGACTCTGATACCAATTGTTAGAAAATTATATATTATGGAGCAATGCAACACATAAAATATGCGAAAAATACAAGCACACAAAACACATAAAACCAGAGAGACACAGATATACGTGGTTCACCCAGTTTGGGCTACGTCCACCCCGAACAGCCAGTCCATCCTTTCTATTATCCAACAAAAATTAAAGAGACAAAACCTACAGCAGATCCACTGTAATATCCTCTGTTCTCTCTCACAGTCTCCCTATCTTTTTCTCACTCTGAGAATACACAAATAATACACAGTCGCAATACAATACCCTCATATATACAAGGGGGTTGCATTCTAGGGAAAAAAACCCTAAACTAAACATAACTTCTACCGTCAGATCATCTGCCTATGAACGACCCATATTGACTAGAAATTACTATACTTTTACAAGGCAATTTTACATCTATTTTTAGCTTCAAAGGTGCTGCCCCTGAAAAGCGCTACTGCCCCCCTGGACCCCCAACGGTAGCGATTAATTATGGGCGGCGTTGCCGCCCCTTTTAAGGTACAGGGGTCCAATGCTGTGATACAAAGTAAACAAGATAATCAAGCTCCACACCCAATAGACCCAAACAAATGCCTTGTAAATTAATCAACTCGGCATCATGAGAAAAGAGTGCCCATGCTGCGGAAGATAGGTTTCGTGTGCTACGACAAGTGCCATCAACAAAATCAACGTAGTGATATAAAGACATCTGAAAACCAAGTGGAACACAAGGTAAGCATAGGAAACATGTCTACAAGGCAAAAAATCACACCAAAAATCAACTCAAAGCACACTAATGAATGATACACTAATGTAAAAATTATCACACTTAATATTAAGCATAATATTTTTTCAGGTAGATCCCGTTTTGGGGCTCAGACAAAGGATTTCCTTCATAATCAGCTAGCTCATAGGCTCCATTCTTAAAAAAACATTAAATGATATAGGGCACATGCCAGATTGGCTCGAGCTTTCCTACTCCCAACTTATAATGGGCTTGGTCATAAAGCAGGAGCAAGTCACCTTCAGAGGAAACGTGAGGTGTGACAAATTTTTCATATTGAATCTTAACCCATCATTTCTGCGCTTCAAGAAATAAAGCAGAAAGGCTTCTGGTCTCTTCGAGATGCTTGAGGTACAACAGACGTTCCTCTACCGACAAAGTACGAGGAATTATTTCGATAGCCAGCTTTAGGGAAGGAATCTCACACTCGATCGGGAGTGTGGCCTCTAGACCATACACCAATTAGAATGGTTTGAATCCATTGGTATTCTTAGCGGAGGTTCAGTATTCCCATAGAGCAGAGAAAATCATGAGGTGCCAGTCTTGATTGTGCTTCCCAATGGTGCATTGAAGCATGGTCACCAAGACTTTGTTGAAAACTTCAACTTGGCCATTAGCCTGTGGATAGTAAGGGGTGGAGTTATCGTGACGTAACCTGAACTCAGCAGAGAGATCTGTCATCATATGATTACAAAAATGAGTGCCGTGATCAGTGACAATCACTTTCGGGACACAAAACCCAGCTATGACATGATTGAATAAGAATTGTGCCGCAGTGAGACCTTGATTATCATATATGTAGGCATCACCTCAGCCCATTTAGTGAAATATTCAATGAAAACAATGATATAGCCATGCCCCCCAGCCGAGCGAGGGTTACAGGTCATAAAATCAATGCCCCATTTTGAAAAAGGTCTGACGGTCACAACTGGGTGCAAGGGTGAGGGTGGGGCACGCTATTTTCGAGAGTAAATATGGAAATCATGGAATTTTTGTACTATGATAATGTAGTCTTTAAAAATAGACGGCCATAAGTAACCTGCATGAAGGATCTTTTGAGAGGTAGTGTAACCAGACATGTGACCACCATAATCCCTACAATGTCAGTCATTGAAATCTTTCTTAGCATCCTCGAGAGTCAAATAATGGCATAGGACAGAGTTAATACTAGTGCGATACAGGGTGTCCCTAATGATGTGATAAGGTTGGGACTGGTAGCGAATCTGTCATTTCTCAAAGTGTGATAGCTCTGGCCAATAATTTTAGGTCTAGATATATACAATGATGACTCCATACCATGGGTCAAGAGTACTAATGAGAAAGAGAGTCTCATCAAGGATGGACTTGTCAAGAGGGGTGGGATCATCTGAGGTGGTAAGATCACAGATCAACTCAATAAAGACCAGGGATTTCTTCGACTTAGCAGAAGTGAATTCTAAGTCGAAATCTTGAAGGATAAAAATCAATTTTGAGTACTTGCCCCCAATTAACTAACATGTGAGAATGTAATTCATGGGGTTGCAGTCAAAAATCACTAAGGTTTTGCACAAGAGAATGTAGTCATATAAACGTTGAACGACATGAACAATAGCCAATGCAAGTTTCTCTACATGAGCATAATAGGTCTCTATATTGAATATATTACAGCTCAATTAGTACACAACATGTTCCTGGCCATCATTATCATCCTGAACCAGCACCATCCCAATAGTATTGTTGGCTGCGGCCAAATACAGGCAGTAGTCACATTGATACTTGGGAGGATGTAGCAGCAGAGCTGTGATGAGGACTCGTTTTACTGCATCGAAAGAGCTTTGAGAATTTTCATCCCATAACAATGGGATTCCCCTTTTCAATAAGTGTGTAAATCCTTTGGCAAGCTCAGCATAATTCAGTAGGAAACGACGAAGGAAATTAGCTTTCCCCTACAAACTCTATAGTTGATGGACAAAAGAGGGAGGAGGAAAATTGATGATTGTCTCGACTTTCATAGGATCGATGTGGATGCCTTCTTTGGACACCACGAAATCTATGAGTTGGTCACATTTGACGTAGAAGACACACTTATGAGGATTTAACCTGATATTCTAATGTCAACAGTGTAGGAATATAGCTCTAAGGTGATCTAGGTGATCTCGAAGTTTTGCGAAATGAGCAAGAAGGTCATTCAAATATGGCTAAACTATGTGCTTTTTTTTCATAAAATGCATAATACATAGCTCATTGGAAGGTTTCTTTGGCATTATTTATGCCGAAAGGGAGCTTCTTATAAGCGAAGGTCCCCCATGGATAGATAAAAGTGGTTTTGTGTTGATCAGCTGGAGCGATGTTAATCTGTTTATAGCCAAAGAAACTATCCATAAAGGAAAATATCTCACTCCCTGCACATTCATCAATGATCTAATCAATAAAAGGAGTGTTGTAATTGTCCTTAGGACAAGCTCGATTAATATCATGGTAATCAACACAAACCTGAATGGTCCCTTGCTTCCTATTGACAGGAACAATATTCGAGACCCAATCTGTCAATGGTATGGGGTAGATAAAACCAACTTTAAGAAGTTTTTCAATTTCAACCTTTATAGCGGTAGCCTTTCTCGGGTGCACAGGAAGAATTCATCTGCGAACGGGCTTCGAAACCAGATAGGTGGGAATTTCGTGCACCGCGATACTTGGATCAATTCTGAGAATTTCTTCATATGACCATGTGAAGACATTGCGGAAATCCTAAAAACTTTCCTTATAGATCTTGATCTCATCGGGAGAACAAGATGCACAAATATGCACATTCTTGAAAATCCTTGGTTTAACAGAGATGTCAATTGGAATGGTTAGATTGATATTTCCCATATTTCCTTCGAACAACACTGTGTGAATCAAATTCAAATTCTAAAGTGGGCCAGTGGGTATCGTTGAAGCATGGGATCCTAGATAGGTAGAGATGTCACCTGGGATTGTGAGAAACGAGGAATGATGATGTCCATCATCCCATGGATTTTCTTCAAATACATGAACTCCATGATACTCTCATCAGTGGGAAAAGTTTCATTCAAGGGATCATCAGAGTCCCAAGAACCAAAGCAGGGATACTGCGCATAAGTGTCAAGGGAAGAAACCAAATGAGTATTGGTTTCAGATGCAACCTCAGAAGCCATGAGAATATCTTGATATATTTTCTTTTCCAGGCTAAGAGGCATAGTTTCACCAAAACTCTCGATTTGGATGAGATTGGTAACAATCCATGGATCGTGACCAAACGAAATCATATTGACAGAGGTGAAATTCGTAGGCGGAAGTAGAAAAACTTCCATAAGAGACGAGTCTTTGAACAGACCTAACCCACTATTCTAATAATGAGTAGCGGCCTTCCCAACATACAAAATGTTACCTGAAAAGACTTAGGGGGGAAGAAATCCAACTAATCCACAGTCACTATCTTCCCTTGATGAGGGAAAGGAAGGAGGCAAAAGAGGGTGGAGACTACACAAACCATAGCGTTTGTCCAACTACATCCAAGAAGGAGATTATAGTTCAAGTTGACATCTGCCACCTCAACTTCCATGGTTACCGTTTTCCCCTCCAATAGGATGGGTAATGCCTTGAAAATACCGTATGGCCAAGAACCTCACCCATCGAAATCTTCTAAGGTATTTGGGGACTGACTTAATGGGGGAGAGCCTATGGCTTTCGAGCATGTGACAACATGATGTAGGTCGAAACGCCTTCATAACCGACAATCCGATGAATATTTTTTCTCATAATGGTAACTTGAATCAGAAAATCTACCTGTGATGGGAGGCAAGGAACAAAATTCTCAAGATAAAAAATAATCAGATTAGAATCTGAAGGATCAATCCCTCCTGTTAGCACTATGATTTTTCAAAGTATGGTCACTATTGTAAGTTGTGTCTTTGATCCTCTCTTGTCTCCCAACCTATGGTTGAAGGTCCTGGAGGGTTAGGTTAAAATGTGTATTATTTTTTATCATTTTTAACAAAATCCAAAATAATTTTGAGTCCAATAGTTTTTTTGTGTCATAGATTTATTAGGGTAAATTTTATTTTAATAAGTCTTTTAACTGCTTTGAGTAGTTAAGGTCATGGGTTTAGCTTGAGAAGTCTTATTTATTCCCCGTGATATTTTCTATCCAAGGATAAGGACAAAATGTCAGAGTCATCAATTGTTTTAGGAATAATATAGAAATAGGTAACTTTTCTAGAAAGGTAGTTATTTCTTTTAGAAAATCTGGTTTTACAAGCAACACAGAAATAGCTACCTTTTTCAAAAAATTAGCTATTTCCTGCAAAATTTGTACAAGGAGGTAAAAGATGCATTACTTAGGTGAAAAGACATTGCTCTTTGAATGTTGAAGGTCTACTAAAACAAGAGGTATTACTCTTCTGAAAGGTGGCTATTTCTAATTGGAGGATTCATTAAAAGGAGTTGGCTATTTTATTTTCTATTCAAAACCAATGCTACTCATTAAAGGTGAAAGTATTAAGGCTGAGGTACGAGTAGCTACTAGTTAATAATTTTATGGAGTGAAATATTCGATGGAATGAGTTGGCACCAGAATTTAAATCATTTGATTTCATGTCACTCTCTCTCACTGTGATTTAGGGCATGAAGATCTCTATTTCCATTTACCCCAAGAAAGCTATAGAAAATGGGTTCTTATCCTCCAAAAAGCAGTTTGTTACCTCATGCCAACAGTTAGGGCTTCATGGAAGTTTTTTGTTGATATTTTTATAGGTGTGCATTAGTGGTTAAGTTAAATATTAACAAAATGGGTAAAGGTGGTAAGGTGAACCATTCAGAATCGGCCAATACTTGTTTCGATGATCACCATGCAAAGCCACAGTTCCAAGAAGTAGGGTGGTATTGTTTGTAAAGAAGTTTTTAGGAGAAAATGTTGCAGTTGCTCAAGCATTTTCTGATTCATTCGATGGAAAGCGGGTCAAGCTAGGGTCTAAGACCTTCAGGATCACAGACACTATCATTGCAAGAGCTAACTAAACATAGCTATAGGTGATTCATGGTATAAAATGAAAACTCTACTTAAAGTTTATTTAAATCCATATCTTAAGTCTGAGCATGAAAATATATATTGGACCGCTATTGTTCACATTTCTTATTTTAGGGTTGAGTGGCAAGATGTTATTACCATAGTGTAGTGTTATATTACCTGTGAAGGTGGTTTTTCCACTATGCATCAATATCAAATGAGGTTTCTAGCTCACATCCTGAGCTCTAAACCTATGAACTTACCATTTTTCCTTTATAAATCTCTGTTGAAAATGTCTCAAAAAATGAAAATAACCCCAGACTATTTATTCTCTTCACAATATTTATCATAGAGGTTTAATTAAAATATTGTTGGTTTATCATCTGAAGAAGAAGAGAACCATATGGAAAAAATTCTTAGCACATGAAGGTTTCAACAGTGTTAACTCAATGAGAATGGTAGGAATGCCTTTAAGGGAAAATACCCAAGAGGAGAAGTCAAGCCCTGCACCTACATTGATCCCTTCACAAACTGGTCAATACTCTACATCATCTAGCAGACAGGCAAGGAACTTAGCTAAGAGAGCTATAGTTTAAACCACCACTCATATACCAACCAGCACTCCTATTCCTACAGTGCAACTAGCCAAGGAAGTTTACACTAGAAGACTACCTAAGGAGCCACAAACCTTGGGGTATTTTAGGCAAGAGCATGCAAGAAAGCATAAACAAAACACTAATCTACTTGACAAGAATGCTATGTATACAAGCAAGGAAGAGGTAGATTCCTCTTCAAAGAGTAAACGCAGAAGAAAAATTATTTTGACAGAGGGATCTTCAATGGAAGTTAGCCCTGAAACCTTAACACCAAGCCCTATTCTAGAGATTAGATAGGATAATCCAGAAGAAAATGCCACTCCAACACTAGAGGAACCTACACTTGCACATATGTTTTCCTCTCTCAAAACATGAGCTAAAGGGGATAAGTAAAGTTTCAGAGACTGCAATAGAAGAACAAACTATAGCCCATCTTTATTCATCTCTCTGTTCATCATCCAAAGGAAATAAGAAAGCTATAACCACTCATACTCATATTTTGAGGAAGATATCATTGAAACAGAGTTTGAATAAGGGTTGCACTCAAGCAGAGTTATACATGGAAGAAAGAGGCCTTCATACATTCCTAAACCATACACACAAAGGCCTCATACCATACCAAAGAATAAGCTCAGGCTAGCAAGAAAACTCATAGCCAAACCTGCTCTTAGAGATGAGATAATAAACATAGATTAAATTCCATAAAATTATCCAGGGAAGAAGAAGGCTCAGAAGAAAAAGCAAGTACAAAAGAGAAAGCAAAACAAGAGGGTCACCAAGGTAGAAGCTATAAGGATTTTTGCTTCTATACTAGATCTTTGATGATTGAATTTCTAAAACAATGAAAATATAAAGGATCATATAATTTTTGGCTTATCTACAAAATTTTTAGAAATAGCTACCTTTTCAAAAAAGTAGCTATTATTTTTAGAAATTATATAAGAAGGTAAAAAGGTAGCTTTTTCTTCTGGTTTTGCAGTGTAATATTCCAAAATTTGAATGGCACAGCAAGCCTGTTGAAATAACACACTCCTGGGAGATTGATACAGAGAAATGAGTTTAAAGCCCTTGGATCCCTTAGATCAGCAGATCTGGAGTCTAGATCCAAAATGGGAGAAAAAACAAATCAAAACAGGTGTGGTAAACAGATCTCCCGCCACCTAGTCTAGCTGAAAAACATCATATAAGAGGGGTTGCAGCTATGCACAACAAACTGCTTCAGAAATAACGTAGTATTGGAAATCATGAGCAAGAGGCCATAAAATAAGATCAAATTATGAGTATACATCAGAAAATCAGAATTACAATGATGCTTTTACATTATACAGTAGAATACAGGAGACAATATAGCAAGAAATCTTCAAAAAAGAAGGCTGCAACACATATATAAACTGCAAAATGGCTTAAAAACGTTATTTTAAGGAGCTGTAGTAGTTGAATGTTACATCTCAGATCTAGAATAGATCTATGGAAAAACCATCAGATCCATTTCAGATCTCTAAACTAGAAAGGCATTGTTACAAGATCCCCTTGGGGTTTTGACCAAAACATGCAATACAAAGAGTAGGTCTGAGTTTTAAGTTGCAGATCTGCAATATTATTAGGAATTTCTAAAGATAAATTTACATTAAAATATATCAAACCTAGATAGAACATGGATCAGCAAGCTAATCCATGGATCACCAAAGTGAAAGGCAAAGCCCAGCACCAGAGATCTCTCATCAAAAATGGGATCAAAACACCCTGAAAAACCTCCACTGAAAATAACGCAGTCCCTCAAGGAAATATATGCTGTAGCTTGAATAACAGAGATGGCCTGATGCCAAGATACAAATCTGAAGCTCAAACAGTGGATGCACTCTTCCAGGAGGTTAAAAGACACACTCACTGAGAAGAGGCTCCAATACAAGCTAGATGTAAACAGATCTAGAGTTCCACTTGTTGCAGCCTACAAAAGCAAACAAACCCTCACTAGATCTACGTTGCAGTTGGAAGTAGAGCTTGGCCCAAAGCCTGATAGTGGATCAAATCAGCAAGACTCCTCCAAGAATCCTCAATGGAAGAGGTGAAATCCCTACATAGGAACTCCAAGTGCTAAGCAGCACAATTCTCCACTAAACAACAAAGAATAGTATTTGTCTAAACAGACAAGATACTCAGAAATATAGACAATCTTGCTATATTTCTTGTCCTTTTATAAGATGAAAGCCTTTGCAAACCCTAAACCACCTTGATTAGTTAGCTCCTTTCACATGAGGGGCCTCCTTCTAGAACTACGTTGTCCCTCCATGAGGTACATCAAATCTAGATAGTGTTGTAGCTTTGGTCAAGGCTGACCTAGTGTCATAGCTCAAACCCCTTTCACACCTGCAAGTGATTTATTTACATGGCCCTGATTTATCCTTGTTCATATGGGCATTGATTTATTCATTCTTTTTAGGAGTTTTACATGTCCTCCTTCATTCATTTATTCATGCAACAGAAAGTTAAACAAAATTGCATATTCCTCTTAGCTCAGGCTAAGTAGGAATATTACAGTCCTCCCCTCTAAAATGTTGCTTTTCCTCAAGAAAATGATAGGGTGAGTGTTGAAGTGCTTCCACTCCTCCATTTATGACACCATCAAGGATCAAGTCCTCCTCATAAGCCAAGTGTTTACCCAGCCAATACATCAATAATTGTTCCTCCAAGGTCATCATAAGAGGTGCATAGTTCATCCCACAAGGAGTGAAAAAATCAATATAAATAAACATGACTGGAGAAATTCTTTCTCTAAAACATGTAGCATTAGGCACATAGAGAATTTTCATTCCATGTGGTACATACAAACTGTCTATACTTCCTCCATACAATCCTATAAACAATACAACTATATTATCCAAGTATGGGAGCAAAGCTACATGTATGCAAACAGAAATTTGACCTTGAAAAGGTGGGTCGAAGTCCCACATGTGATGTCAGCGCAGTGTATCTCCTACCTGCATTAGATCAAGGTGTGGCAAGTGGCATTCCCACCACATATTTGCTGCATAAGTCATCTCAACATAGCTGAAGATATCAGATATTTTTGATGCCTTTGGGAAGCACCCATCATGAAAAGGAATCTCCCTTTGCTCAACAAGGGGGTGGCCCAGTTCAGAATTTCCATTGGCCTTCTAAAAGCCATGAGATCCGCATGATATCTCACTCCCTTTAGGATTCATAGCCTACAAAAACATGGTAAAAGAATGTGATAAATAAATAAATAAAAAAAATTTTGCATGATCAGATCCTTCATCATCATAGTCCTCCATACACATGGAGTTGTGCATGGGTATTTCCCTCTTCTCAAAAGAAGGAAGAACTGGTTGAAATTACTCTTGAAAAGAGTCCACTGGCTGCCCCAATTACTTATAGCTAATGCACTCTTGAAAGTGTTGATGTAATTCCTCTCTCATTCCCTCCCAATCAAAGCTCCTCATGATCAAGGTGTATATATTCATTGAATGCATATGGCTGAGGAAGAATTATTTATGTTCCCCTTGTAGTATCTTCTTCTTGAGCTTGGAAGCTCTAGACAAGAAGACCCCACCATGATGATATATGAATCCCCCTTGGACTAAGTAGCCCTCTTCTTGCTGCATGTCATCTAGGATCATATCTGTGTGGAGATATTTGGAATACTCTACAAGCAGTTGTTATTTCCAATACAGATCCACATTCTTCAGCAATGACAGTGCTGATGATGCATCCATGGAAGTGCCTATCATGTTGATGATCTCTTATTTGACCTCTCTCATGCCAAAGGTAGGTGTTGGAAGGCTCGTCCTCCCATTATTCTCCTCCCACAACACAGATCTAGAAAAGAGAGAAGGTGATAGTGATACAGTGAGAGGATCCCCCTCACTCTTGAGTTGTCCCAAGCCCTCCACCGCTGTAGCTTGGTCCCTCATTACTTCAATCCATCCTGGATCTAGATTTGGAGCATCATTTTGTGAGGCCTCCCCCACAAGATCTGAATTTGGTGGCCTTCTAGGTGGTTTTCCACTAGATAGGAATGTCCCATGCAGAAAGCTCATGAACATCAGTGAAGGGAATATGATATCCTTGCTTCTACTGCACAAATCCATCTCTATTGTTTGTGTGGAAGTGCTAGGTGAGGGATAAGTATGCATGCCTTGGATCATTTGGGGTTTACCACTCTTCATGTCCACCCACTCCATCTAAAAAGCTTTCCAATCAGTGGTGACCTTCCCCAATGTAATCAACCATTAGACACCCAAAATGATATTGGTGTCTGGTATGTCAACTACAAAAAAGTGATCCACCAAAGTGTAGGACCCCATAGTAACTAGGAGTGATGGGACATATTGCATGCATTTCATTGTCCTATCTCCTGGGACCAAAACAGAGAATCCCTCAAAAGCATCAGTGGGGATTACTCTCCTTTTCACAAGATGAGCATCAATAAAGTTGTGGGTTGCCCCACTGTCAATCAGTATAGATACCCTATGATTCATGATTGAACCTTGTACTCTTAGGGTCAAGTACTTAGGCACTCCTCTAAAATATGCAAGATTTCCACCTATTGGAGCAAAGGTTCCATCCCCATCCCCAGATGGTGTTGGATCTCCCTCAGCATTATCAGTGTTGTGACCCCTCCTTGGTTCATCATCTTCATCTTCTTCCTCAAAATATGAGAAGACTTCTATGTAGTGTGCTTTCCCAGAAGCACATCTATGTCCAGGTGCCCATGACTCGTGGCAAGTGAAACATAGTCTCTTCTTTATCAGCTCTCTCCTGAGTTCAATATCAAGAGGATTCTTGAATGAGCTCTCCTTGGAAGGAGAAACTTTTTCTTCCTTCCCTTTAGAAAAGTGAGGGGCCTTACTCTGGGAAGTTTCCTTTTCTTTTGGCAAGGCATATTGGAGGTCTCTAGCCCTCTCAATGGCATCATGCAAAGTGATCAGCTTGGTAGATTTAAAAACCCATGCAAAGGTTCATCCAAGCCATCGATGAACATGTACACCCTCGCTGCAGACAGATCAGGGACCATATTAGATAATCTCAGAAATTGAGAGATGTAAGTTTCTGCATTTCCCGATTGCTTTAACTTTGCAAGGCTCATGAAAGGTGCTTCTGGATCCTTTCTTTCAAACCTCTTCACCAATATTCTAGTGAATTTAGAGTAGGCAGTCACATTGGCATGGCCCAATGTAGACAATCCATGAAACCACCAATTGTGTGTTTCACCTTCAAATTGCAGCGCTGCAATCTTAATGGCTTCAATCTGAGGGACTTTGTTCAACTGAAAGTAGATATCTAGCTTTTCTACCCATGCCTTGGTAGAACTGGTGGATGAACCATTAAAATTGGGCAAAAAAAACCTGCCCATAGAGTGGTGTCTATCATGATTATGGAAGAACCCACCATCTCTATACTGTTGCCTTGGTCTTCTTTTGTCCTTGAGGTGACAAAACTCTTGGAAACTCAAGTGGTCTCTAAATCTATGATTCTGAGATTCATAGTCCACAAATTAGTCTTCAAGGGATGCTTTCTCTTGTGGTCATTCATTCTCCACAGCCAAGAAGGTAGGCATAGTGGAGCATTGTGGAGCTTGTGGGGCTTGTGGTTGGTTCACTGGTTGACCATTCCAGTGGTGAGACATGTCAAAGAATTCCCCAAGATGAAATCTCCCAGGATATTCTCTCATTATGTCCATCCTCATCTCTTTGATCTCTTTAGCAAGATATTTCATGGCCACCGAAAGAGTTCTTGCAAACTCTTCTTCTTCTTTATCACTTGCAGTTTCAGGGGCTTTACCCTTGTCTTGATCATCAATAGTGTAATCAAAATTCTTGTGAATTCTATTCTGATACCTCTTCTCCCTCTTAGTAAGAGGCCCATATTCTTCTGAATGCAATCTGGCTGTGGTTTTCTAATGAAAGCACAGGCTGTGCCAAGAAAGGAGCTCTGATACCACTGTAATATTCCAAAATTGGAATGGCACAACAAGCTTGCTGAAATAACGCACTCCTGGGAGATTGATGCATAGAAATGAGTTTACAGCCCTTGGAACCCTTATATCAGTAGATCTGGAGTCTAGATCCAAAAGGGGAGCAAAAAAAATCAAACTAGGTTTGGTAAATAGATCTCCCACCACCTAGTCTAGCTAAAAAACACCCTACAAGAGGGGCTGCAGCTATGCACAACAAATTGCTTCATAAATAACATAGTCTTGGAAAGAATGAGAATGAGGCCATCAAATAAGATCAAATTATGAGTATACGGTAGCAAATCAAAATTACAATGATGCTCTTACATTATACAGTAGAATACAAGAGACAATAGAGCAAGAAATCTTCAGAAAAGAAGGCTGCAACACATATATAAACTGAAAAATGGATTAACAACATTATTTTAAGGAGTTGCATTAGTTGAATGTTACATCTCAGATCTAGAACAAATCTGGGGACAAACATCAGATCCATTTCATATCTGTAAACTAGAAAGGCACTATTACAAGATCCCCTTGGGGTTTTGACCAAAACATGCAAGTCAAAGAGTAGATCTGAGTTTTAAGTTGCAAATTTGCAATATTATTCAGAAATTTCTGAAGATAACTTTACATTGAAACAGATCATATCCAAAAATAACATGGATCGATAAGCTAATCCATGGATCACCAAAGTGAAAGGCAAAGCCCAACACCAGAGATCTTTCATAAAAAATGGGATCAAAACACCCTGAAAAACCTCCACTGAAAATAATGCAGTCCCTCAAGGAAATCTGCGTTGTAGCTTGAATAACAGAGATGGCCTGATGCCAAGATAACAATCTTATGCTCAAATAGTGGATGCACTCTTCCAGGAGGTTAAAATACACACTCACTGAGAAAAGGCTCCAATACAAGCTAGATCTAAACAGATCTAGAGTTCCACTTGCTGCAGCCTACAAAAGCAAACAAACCCTCACTAGATCTACGTTGCAGTTGGAAGTAGATCTTGGTCCGAAGCCTGATAGTGGCTCAAATCAGCAATAATCCTCCAAGAATCCTCAATGGAAGAGGTGAAATCCCTGCATAGGAACTCCAAGTGCTAAGCAGTGCAATTCTCCACTAAACAGCAGAGAATAGTATCTGTCTAAACAGACAAGATACTCAGAAATATAGACAATCAACAACCTTCTCTTGTTTCCTTTCCCTTCCTTTTATAAGATGAAATCCTTTGCAAACCCTAAACTGCCTTGATGATTTAGCTCCTTTCACATGAGGGACCTCCTTCTAGAACTGCATTGTCCCTCCATGAGGTACATTGAATCTAGACAGTACTGTAGATTTGGTCAAGGTTGACCCAGTCTCATAGCTCAAACCTCTTTCACACTTGCAAGTGATTTATTTACATGGCCCTGATTTATCCTTGTTCATATGGGCATTGATTTATTCATTCTTTTTAGGAGTTTTCCATGTCCTCCTTCATTCATTTATTCATGCAACAGAAAGTTAAACAAAATTTCATATTCCTCTTATCTCAGACTAAGTAGGAATATTACACGCAGAATGACACTAAGTGGTGATAAAGTGAATGCAGCTTCAATGGTAATGGTTTTTTCCAAGTTTCATCCAGTCAAGATATCTTCCAAGTATCATTTTCAGTTGGTTACTCCTACACTTTTGTGGATAAAGGTCCAGGTGTCTTCTTCAGTTGACAGATACACTTTTGTGGAGGATATTGTTTCAAGAAAATGAGGATCACTCAACCACTTTGACCTCCATACTATCATGTTTTGTCTTCATTGTATTTTAGACTACTTTTCTGTTATGTTCAAGATAAGATTTACTATATGTGGAAGATTGTAATTAAGTCTTTAAAACAGACTTGCACTTTTTGTGGAAGCTTTAACAGAACATATTTTTGTATATATGCTATGTAAAGCAATGAAGAAGGGGTTCGTTGGTTGTCCATCTCATTACATTCTGTTTTGTATATTTTCAATTTTATAATATCAAAAAACACTCTTTAGGAATTATGAAAGATCTGATGTGTGTATTGTCTATCTCCTTATGTGTTTCCATACTTTACTGTTTCATTCTAGATTATGATCTACATATGTGGTTTCATGTTTTTGTTAGTCTTGTGGTATAGTTGTACATGATTATCTAATTTTGTAAGTCTTGTTTTACAAGCTTTCTGGATGAGATATGTATATTGAAATTATTCATAAGATTTCCCTATTACAGAAAACTTCAAATGTATGATGAGATTCTTGTAAGCCTTGAAGAATATTTCTTTCATCAATACATTATAGCTCAAAAATATTTTTTCTGTTTGTATTCTTAGTAGTGGACTTCTATTCTTTATACCCACTTTTCCTGCACATTCTCCTAACCATTAAAATAGAAACTAATCCCTGCTACCACATCAAGCAGTAGTACCCTCATATGTGTGAGTGATTTATCAGTTTGAAACCTTTCAATTTTCCAGTGTGTATGATAATCTAAACCACCTTCCAAATCATAATCCAACGGTAAGAAAAGCCCTTGAGCTTAATATGTGTCTGGTCCAATGCTTGTTACAATCCAAGTTTTAATTCTAGTGCTAAAATATTTTGGTGTGTTTGTCGGGAGACGAAGATTCTAAACTCAGTATTCTCTCGAAGCTTTTTGCATGAATTCCTAGTAGTAGTTTTTAAAGGTGAATAAAAACTACTCACTATTTCTTATTGTAATTGGTTCACCTAGCGACTCCACAAAGAGGACGAGGGGTTTCAAGACCACCTACTACAAGAAGAAATCATAGATCACCTCATGTGACTCCAGTCTTTGACCTAGAAAATATCATAAAGGATGCAAGAGGGAAACATAAATCAACTGAAGCTACATCACATTCAGTGAAAAAAGTGCATTCAAAGTACATTCCAAAATAAAAGGTACCATCATCTATATTATAACCTAAATAAGTTTTAGTTTTAAAAGACTCTACTGATATATTTCAAGTTGAAACTGTTTCTATAAAAGACAAAGTAGATGATGTTAGCCTGGATTCAGCTGAAATTATTTCGTAGTCATCATTTAGTAGATCAGAAAAAAGTATTATTCCAGTGAAAGAAAAAAAATCAGAGGTTTTAGGTGTCAGTGAAGAAAACAAAATATCAAAAGCCTTTGCGTTGGCAGAATGGGAATTAGAACAAGTATTGGAAATTGCACATTTCCTAGATAGGTCTCTTTTAATTGAAGAAGATATTAAAATAATTACGATCTTTCTTCAAACTCATCCTGAATATCAATCTTCTCTTAGCCCACAACATGAGTATTTTCCTTTGTTTCAAAACCCAGCTATTGGCTCATCCTCTTCTCATCAAGGAGAAGGTGACCCTCCTGAAAATTTGACCTTAATATCTCTGACTTTTTATCTCAACAGAACAAAGTTGAATTTGCCCCAATCCATCAAGAATCTACATCTAAATCTTATTCTCATGGAGAGGTTGAAATAAATTCTTCTTCTGTTCATTTATTTGAAAATCCGTTGTTTTCAGCTCCAAATCCCAAAGAACCAACCCAAGAACTTCAATATTCTTCCATTCCAAAACAAATAAAAAATCCAAAAACTATAATTTCCAACATTCAAACATATACATCAACAATTATTTCACTATTTGTACCTCAACAAGTCATGGCCCAGCCTCCTCCTACAAGGATGTAGCAGATTGTTGCTGCAATATATGCACCACTCACTCTTTCTCAACCTTTGCATCCTCTTCCTCAAGGGGATTATCTGAAATATTTTCCAAAATACACAGGGGAGCGAGAAGGAGTATCTATTGAAGAACACCTAGTTTCCTTTTATAGTCATGTAGATAACCAAAACATTGAAAATGAAGATGTCTGGTCAAGATTCTTTGTTCAGAGCTTGGATGGAGAAGCCCATAAGTGGTTGAGAAACTTGCCATCAAATTCAATAACAGGAATAGATGTTATGGAGAAAGTTTTTGTAAAACAGTGGGGTGACTATAAGGATTACTTATATTACCTTACAGAGTTTGTAGCTTTAAAGAAGAATATTGATGAATCATTGGCAGGCTTTATAAAGAGATTTAATAAATTCTATCAAAAGATTCATATAGAATTCAAACCTCCTGAAACCACATCCATGAAAACTTTCCAATGCCTTAGACTCCAAGTTTGCACTGTGGTTGAGAGATGAGAAGCCACAAATATTGGTAGGTATGCAGGAGGCTACTATTGGAATACAGTCCAATATTATGGCCTCAAACAAATTGAAAATTGAATACAGGAAGGGAGAAAAAGATAAAAATGAAATGAAAGAGGAGAAACCCTCTTATTCTTCTAAAATCTTCACAATTGAAGAAAATCTTGATCAAATGTCTAATTTGATTAAATATCTTGCTTCGAAAATGACAAAACTAGAATTAGAAAATAGGTCTATTGTTAGGCCCATTCAAAATGAAGGTAATAGAAATCAAGATCCTTTTAGGAGACCCTTTTAGCCTCGAAAATTTTTACAACACCCAAGAATAAATCCTAATGATCAAAATGTTCAGCCTCCACTGAATAATTTTGTTGAAGAAAATCAGCAAGAACAAGACGAGGAGGATGAAGATTAAATCTTATTGGGGAGACATCAAAATCAACTTGTTTAAATTTGCAAGAGTATGAAGATCAGTCTAGGATAAATATATTTTATGTTGAAGTTTGCAACAAGAAACAATGAAATTGGCATCTAGAAACAACATCCTCGATCTTAGTGAAAAATAAGGACCTACACTAGGTGGGGCCCAGACAGGCTAATTTTAGGTGTATGTCAATTTTTAGAATGGTGAGAAAATTCTATTTATAGCGGGAGTCTATTTATAGATGGTTGATAAAATTATATTTATGGATGGGCATATATTTTTGGAATGCATGTGCGAAGTCAATTCGTGGATTGCATGTCTAAAAATAGAATGCATGTCGATTATTATTATCTCTTAATAATAGTTAGACAATAAATAATAATATATTCTCTTAAAGCACTTGATTTCAGTTAACTGATGTGGCAAACCAGTTGAATGAAGGAATTTCGAGTTCTAAGTTTGGTTGGTGGGACATGAAAGTGGACTTCGTTGTAACTAAGTGATACAAAGTTGTAACAGAGTTGGATGTGTAGTTATGTGAGTTGTAAAGTAGTTTAACTCTGTTAAGTGAGTTAAACTCAGTTGTGCTAGTTGTAACTAGTTGTAACTAAAGATACACTAGTGAGAGATCACTGAATTAAATATTAAATTAATTCAAATGGAGTGATCTCACATGCAACTGAATATTTACTAATGTTAACTACATGCATGTTAGATCCAGTGGAGACCCAGTTGAGAGATTGGTGAAAGGGACAGTTTGACTCTGTTGTGACATTAGTGGGTGCACTCATGCAACCACACACACATTGGAGATGCCTATGAGTATTTCATAGTAAAGGGAGGCTAGAAAGAATAATTCAGACGTTCTTTACCATCAGGAATTGAGAAGTGGAGGCAGGTTGTCAGGAGACAATAAATTGGCACATGTATTTGCCAATTTTTGTATGACAGTGTGAGACGATTGTATATTGTACTAAGAGCTCTTGGATTATAGTTTTATATGAGACTGTTTCATGATCCATGATATATACATAATATATGATAGTGGGGTTTTTAGCTTTATGCTTTCCCGGTAAAAACATCTGTGTTATGTGTGATTGATCTTTCTTCATGTGTTTGCAATTGGTGATTAAATTTCTGCAAAGATTTATGTAGAAGGATTCGGTATTTAATAGTGGAATATAATTTTTAGATTAGGAGAATACATGAAATACATAATTTTATTAAAATTTATACATGGTATCGGAGCAAATAAGATTGCAATATTGAAGCAGAAGTTGAGTTTTTTGGTGGAAAAAATTTCAATTTGTTGCAAGAATTTCTTGGTGCAACAGTTGAGTAAACATTGAAATGGCTTTCAATGGCTTGTGGCTAGAGTATGCACTCGAGGGCAGCTCGAACTAAATTTATTGGAAGGACAAGATGGATTCGGTGCTTGAAGATAATGGCTTGAAGGAATTCATCGACAGTGATGTTCCTAAGCCCACTTCGACGGATGTTGCATTACTTGACTCATGGAAAAAGAAAGTAGCAAGGGCGAGGAGGATTTTTTTGGAAGGTGTATGAGACCACATTGCCTCAAGCCTTCATGGGAAAGCCACTCCATATGCTATGTGGAAGGCTTTTAGAGCTATTTTCCAAAGCAGCAGTGACCATAGGAAATTGGTGTTAAAGGATAAACTCAGAAAGATCAAGATGGAAAAGAACAACATTATTTCGATATACTTAAAAAAGTTTGTCTAATGCAGGGATGAGATTGGGAGTGTAGGAGTAATTATTGATGATGATGATTTTGTGAGCTTGTCTCTCTTGGGACTTCCTAAGAGTTGGTACAGTTATGAAGACTCTGTCAATAGAAGGGAAGAAATACCAGATTGGGAACGACTGTGGTTGGATCTAGTGCTGGAGGAGTTCAGGCGGAACACCAAAGATGGATTTCCATCAAAGCTTGATGATGAAGAGGACTATGCTTTGGCTAACAAGGTGAAGAATGGGAAGGGGAAGAAATTCCATTCAAAATTTGAGGCCGATGAATATGTCAAGGAGCACAACATGTCCAAAGTGAATTGTTTTCACTATCATGAGTATGGACATATTTCCACAAATTTTCCACATAAGAAGAACAACAAGATGGCTGCTAGAGCTACAGCTGGTGAGGCTCTTTCCTCATAGTTTGAGCTTGACTTCTCATTGATCGCATGCATGGTTTCTAGTGCATTGGGATCAGGGTGGTACTTGGATAATGGTGCTTCCTTTCACATGACAGTAGATAAGAATGTTTTCAGTGACTTGGTGGAGAAAGATCTCCAGATGCATATTGATTTGGGCGACGATGGACGATACAATACGACTAGAATTGGTACCATTACCTTTCAGAAGGCGTCAGGTAAACTCTTTCATTTAAAATATGTTATGCATATTCCAGGTTTGAGGAAAAATTTAGTCTCAGTCGCAATGTTAGACGATAGAGGCTATGATGTTGTCTTTAGTGAAGGAAAATTTTTCCTGCAAAACAAAGCAGTAGGGAAAGCCAAGAAGGTTGGGATTCAAGTTAATAATCTCTATAGACTTGATGTAGATGGGATTTCTACTGAGCTTCCTACTATTGGGAAGTGTGAGAAATCCATGCAATTGACGCTTGAGAGGGTGTTGGATTTGCATGCAGGTAAGAGTGAACCTTGGGATGTGGAGTAGCCATAATATGAGGGTCATGGAGTAGGAGAAACCACTCATGCAAAGAAATTTAATGCGAGATGGGAAGAGGGAGTACATGCATCTATACCACCAGGTGAGAGGTGGGGCGACATGCATGAGTAATCCCAAGAAGAAATTTCAGGGTAGGATTCATTGAGATGGTGTGGATCTCATGAATTGAACCTGGCTAAGAGGAGCCCACAGTACAACAGTAGCATGATCAATTGGATTGAGGCAGTCAGATGTCATGAGGACATGAAATCAAAGTGACAGTGTCAGATAATGGAGCATGGATCAGAGTTGACAGCACGTGCAGAGTGCATGGATGCAGAGGTCAACAATGTAGTGGTTCTTGAAGACATGTGCAGTTGGTACCAGTAAAAGTCAAAAGACTGTGATGACAGATGCATTATACTGATTCAGTTGTTTGGAGGCTATTCGGTTTCAGAAGTGTTGCATGCAAGTGTTTCATGTGCGAGAAACACTATAAGTGTTGCATACAAGAGTTTGGTGGGACATGCAAGTAGACTTCTTTGTAACTGAGTGATACAAATTTGTAAGAGAGTTGGATGTGTAGTTATGTGAGTTGTAAAGTAGTTTAACTCAGTTAAGTGAGTTAAACTCAGTTGTGCTAGTTGTAACTAGTTGTAACTAAAGATAAACTAGTGAGATATTAGTGAATTAAATATTAAATTAATTCACATGGAGTGATCTCACATGTAATTGAATATTTACAGTTGTTAACTACATGCATGTCAGATCCAGTGGAGACCCAGTTGAGAGATAGGTGAAAGGGACAGTTTGACTATCTGTTGTGACATTAGTAGGTACTCTCATGCAACCACACACACATTGAATATTCCTATGATTATTGTGCAGTCAAGGTAGGCTAGAAAGAATCATTCAGAGGTTCTTGACCATCAAGGATTGCACAGTGGAGGCAGGCTGTCGGGAGACAGTAAATTGGTGAATGTATTTGCCAATTTTTGTAGGATAGTGTGAGACGATTGTATATTTTACTAAGAGATCTTGGATTAGAGTTTTGTATGAGATTGTTTCATGATCCATGATGTATACATAATATATGATAGTGGGGTTTTTAGCTTTATGTTTTCCCGGTAAAAACATCTGTGTTATGTGTGATTGATCTTTCTTCATGTGTTTGCAATTGGCGATTAAATTTCCACAAATATTTATGTAGAAGGATTCTATATTTAATAATGGCATATAATTGTTAGATCAAGAGAATCTAGGAAATAAATAATTGTATTAAAATTTCTATATTTTCAGATGATGAATATGCTCATATTCATGTTCAAAATGAGAAAAAATAGCCTAAAAATCAGACAAGAAATTATCCTTTGAGGTCAAAAGGGGTTGTCCAACAGCCTCAACAAAAACAAGATTCTGAAAAACATGCTGCCAAACAAAAGGTAAAAGTTAAATATGTTCCTCCATCACCTAACCTTGCCCCAATTATCAAAATTGTTGCAGAAAATAAAGATTTCACTCCTCTTATTTTTAGTTTCAAGTCAGAATTGAATAAAATCAAGATTCTGATTCCACTCCTTGAATTGTTGAAAAATCGAGCCTATAGAGAGTCATTTAAAATTATATTACAACAATCTCTTGCTCCTGATTCAGTCAATCTAGAGGATGAAAATCCTACCGTATACTTGGGCAGCCATGTCCAAGATCAAACGATGATAATTCTCCACATTTTTATTTTTCACTCAATATTCATAAAAAAAATGTTGCATAATTTCTTCTTATATTCTGGGGCCTCTCACAATATAATGCCCAATAAAGTGATGGATGAACTAGGACTCGAAATCAATAAAAAATACCATGATCTTTACACATTCAACTTTAAAAGAGTTAAGTGTTTAAGAGTAATCAAAGACTTGGTAATTTCTCTTACCCAACTCCCCATGAAAAATCTAGTGATGGACATAGTGGTTGCAAACATACCTTATAGATTTGGAATTCTTCTTTCCTGATCTTGGTCCAAAAAGTTTGGTGGTACTCTTCAAATGGATATGACATACACCACTATCCCAGTTTTTAGAGGAGAATTCAGCAGATTGTATATGGAAACACAAATGGCTTATATCATAAGTGATTAGGAAAATCCCTCAAATCATCCTATATATGCAGAGGAGAAGGAGTTAGGGTCATCCATTTTACACCTTGTTGTTGATGACAACAATTTTCAGCCTGAAATCAGTAAAAAACAACATTTGCAAGTCACAAAAGAGAAGAATTTGGAATAAGGGTAGATCTGGAAATTGTATTTTGATGGAGCCTCATAAAGAGAGGGATTAGGGGCTATTGTATTTCTTATTTCTCCCACTCAATACGTAGTGACTTTATCATAAAACTTACAATTTTTCACTACTAATAACACTGTTGAGTATGAAGCACTTATTTTAGGAATGAATGCAGCAAAAGTTTTGGGAGCTCAACAGTTGATTTTTTTTTTGTGATTCAGAGTTGGTGGTATAGCAGGTGAGAGATAATTATCAAGTGAAAAGTTCAAAATTGAATAATTATAGAAATTAAGTGTGGGATTTAATTGAACATTATTTTTAAGTGTTCGATTTGAATTTTGTTTCCAAAGAAGAAAATGAAATGGAAGATTCATTGGCTATTGCTGCTAGTAATTTTAAGGTTCCTCTTGATGTTAAAGCAACATATGATGTTTAGATTAAAAACAGACCTTCCATTCCTAATAATATCAAAAAATGGCAAGTATTTGAAGATGATAAAGAAATGTAGAAATTCTTGGAATATGTGGAGGCGTTTTGAGACATTCAATTTGATAATGAGTAAGACACAGCTAAAACTCAAAACAGTAAGCCATTCAAAAATACTATAGCTGTAAAATACATTATTGATCTAAAAAAAACTTCATTCCTAAAGGCTTGGTTCATTTAGAGAGGTTATTTGACAATAATGATGTATTTTTAAAGCCTCATAGTAAAACAGATGAAGAGAGTACAGTTGACTGCAATATTGGTACAGAAAATCAACCTAGATATGTTAAAGTTTCTAAATTTCTTCCTCAAGAAACTAGAACTAAATATGTCAATTTGTTGAAGCAATATGTCGACGTTTTTGCATCGTCTTACAGTGATTTGAAGGAATATGACAGAAGTATAATGGAACATAAAATTCCTCTTAAAACAGAAGAAAAGCTTGTATCATAGAAGATAAGACATATTAATCTGATGCTACTCCCTATTATTGAAAAGGAAATCAAAAAAATGTGGGAAGCCAAAATAATTCTGCCTTAAAGATTTTCCAATTGGATAGCTAATATAGTCCCGGTTCGAAAGAAGAATGATGAGATTATAATTTGTGTTGATTTTCACAATTTGAACTGGTGTTTGCTAAAGGATAACTATCATTTACCCAAAATGGATCATATTTTGCAGAAGGTTGTAGACTCGAAGAGGTTGTCAATGATAGATTGTTTTTCAGGGTACAATCAAATCTTAGTTGATAGACAAGACAGGGAGAAAACAACTTTCTACACTGTGGGGAAATTTTATGTACAATAATATGTCTTTCGATTTAGTGAATGCAGATGCAAAATTTCAGCGGGTAATGGATATTTCCTTTGCAGGGGAAGAGGACAGATTTGTAGTCATTTACTTAGATGACATAATAGTTTTTTCAAAATCTGATGAGGATCATTTAAAAAAATTGCAGCAAGTGTTTAATAAGTGTAGAAAATTTGGTTTTTCTTTAAACCCAAATAAATCATGCTTTGTTGTTTAAGAAGGAAAACTATTAGGGCACATAGTAACAGAAGATGGCATTTTCATTGACCCAGGGAGAGTTCAAGAAATACAAAAAATTGGTTTACCCAGAAATAAGAAAGAGTTACAATCATTTTTGGGTACAATTAATTTTCTGAGGCGTTTTGTTCCAAAATTTGTAGAACTGATTAAACATATAAATGTCTTGTTGAAGAAATATGTAGAGTCAAGTGACAAGGTGAATCAAAAAAATATTTCATAGCAATCAAATATGCCTTAACTGAAGCCCCTTGACGTTAATCAACCTTGATTTTGAGAAGGATTTTCTGACTTTTTCATATGCTTAAGAGGAAACTATTGCAGCAGTTTTACTATAAAATAACAAAGAAGGCTTGGAGAAGCTGTTGGGAATCACGATTTCCGTTAGACCAAAACCCGCAGGTATTAGTCAACGATCGCATCGCCAGAGATAAGGATCCATGAAAGGCGGTTAGTCCATGTCGCGAAACACACAGGGAGTGTTGGTTTATCCAATGTCCAACAATCTCCCCCCCAACACGAGCCGAGTGTGTATCGAACTTTTGACCTACGCTCTGATACCACTTGTTGGGAATCACGATTATCGTTAGACCAAAACCCGCAGGTGTTAGTCAACGATCGCATCACCAGAGATAAGGATCCACGAAAGGCGGTTAGTCCCCCTTTCTCTTTTCTTTCCATACTTTATTGAGGTTCTTCATAATGACTGCTCTTCCTTTTGATTCATAGTTTTGATTGATCTGTTTTGATTTCATCATATGTCTAGAGTTCTTTAAAATATATGGCAGATTACAGTCCTTTGCTTTGTGGCCAAGCTTGAGGCATACATAACATTTTATTTGACCAAGGTGCATTTGAGCAGATGTATAATATTTTGTTCCTCTGCTTGAATACATTTTACAATCAACAATTTTATGTCCAAAATTATTGCATGCATAACAATAGCCATGAAAATGATTTGTGTACCTGGTGAAAGATTGTCTTGTCCATTTGCTTGCTTGAGGAATTCCTCTCTTTTGCTGCATCCTTTGCTGGTTGGATTGGATTGGCTTTGTATTGCAATATGCTGCATTATGTCCTGGTTTATGACAAGAGAAACATGTGTTATTTTTCATAGGAGGGAGAAACCTCCTTTGACATCTTCCAAATTTGTTCATTTCATATTTAGGAGCATGTGAGCCTTTAGCAGTTGACTGTTTCATCCTCTCATTCTTTGTTCTTTCACGTTGCTGCTTGATTCTGTTTGTTTCTTTACAGCTCATGTTCCTGCTGGCTTCTGCTTCTGTAGGATTTTGCTGAGCTGCTTCACTATTCTTTACAGCTTTTACAAAAATGATTTTCTTGTTATCTTCAACCTTGGACTTACTGGTTTCACCTTCATATCCTATCCTAGTCTTTATGATAGGTGACCTTTGTGCATTTAGAATCTGGTCCAATTGTCCAGAGCCTTTCATTAGAGGTGTATTCATTAATAGTTCTCTTTGGGCTTTTTCTAAGTTCTTTCTCAAGCTCACTACTTCTTCTTCCAATCTTTCACATTCCTGACTTTTCTCTCTCATTTGTTGTAGCAGAGTGTCTTCTACTTTCTTTGCCTCTTCAATTTGGGTCTTCAGGCAAATAATTTCTTTTCTGTCTTCATATTCTTTCTCATCACATATTTGTACCAATCTCTTAAGGTCTTTGTTTTCACTCTTCAATTTTTCTATTTCAGTCAGAGCTGTGTCAAGTTTGGGTTTTTCTTCAGCAGCAATTTCTTCATCGCTCTTACTACCACTCACACTAGCAGGTACCTCATTTGATTGAACATCTTATTTTTGACATGAATTTATCTTTTTCTTAATTCTCTTATCCTTCTTGTCAGTGCAGTCCTTAGTATCTATTCCATGTATGAAGTGTAATCTATCCCAGATTTCTTTTGCAGAGGTTAAATCCATTATCAACTCAAGATCTTTGTTATGAAGATTGTTATATATCACACATTTTTCCTTGGCATTCCTATGTTGTTATTTCACTGTGGGGGGGAGTCTATGCAGTAACCATCACAAACAAGCTTCCATACCTCAGGTTCATCAGCCATTAAACCTGTCTTAACCTTATCTCTCCATTCAGGAAAGTTTGTTGTATTTAGCACAGGTACATTTTGATAGTCCATGACTCAACCATATCTCCTTCAAGATATTAAGCTTACACCAAAGGAACCTGCTTTGATACCAATTGTTGAACCCTTAGTTAAACTAAGAGGGGGGGGGGGGGTGAATCAGTTTAACACATACATGGATTTTTAAAACTTTTCTCTTAAAACTTATTTACACCTTCACTTCATGATCAACTTTAATATGTGAGCAATCTTTATTAGTGAGAAGCAAGTATCAAACAGATTTTTTAATGTAACAGCAGTCTTAATATGTGAGCAACAAGTATTAAGCAGATTAGATAAACCACATCAACACATAGACATCATGCACAAAGACACCAGATATAAGTGGAAACCCATAAAGGGAGAAAACCACATCTTATTATTGTTGTGATGCAAAGGCAAGCTCCAACTCCCTCTCACCACTTTTTTCTGCAGGCACCAACCTACAGGAGGCTCCAACCTCAATTCTGCAAGCTACAACTTGCAAGGAAGCTCCAACTCCCATTAATTTATGTAGGCACCAACCTACAGGAGGCTCCAACCTCAGTGAGCTACAACTGACATTTTATCAAGCTACAACTTGATGTGGAAGCACCAACTCCCATGTATTTTCTGCAGGCACCAACCTACAGGAGGCTCCTACCTCAGTCAGCTCCAACTGACATCTATCAAGCTACAACTTTATAGGGAAGCTCCAAATTCCTTACTCTTTCAAAAGAGAAACACTTGTTGATTTACCTCGGATATCAGCTCTGTTCTGTTCCATCTACTCTGCTATTCATCTATTCTCATATCTTCCCTATATCATCTCTGCATCTTTTTAGATTCTCTATCAGCTTCTCCTTCTTCTCTGCTCAGCTCCTCCTTCTTCTCTGCTTCACTGCTTCATTTCTGCATTCTCTTCACTCACTCTCTCTCTTTCTTCTAACTCACCCTTTGCATATCAAAATGATATTACTTATAGAAATCCTCACATGAGTTTTTGTATTCCTCTAGGAATTCGAAATGGATGGTCATACCCCTTGGTCTTCTGCCTCCTCATTTCTTTATCCAACTCAATTTAAATCATAATAATATGTACAAAATTTCCATGCTACAGTGGGAGTTTTCTTTTCCTTAGGATACTTGCCTTTGCATCACAAACAATAAAAAATTATTTACAACATTTACATTCACATTTTTAATTACATACTTCAATATCACACAGCTCCTCTTCTGAACTTTGGCTTTACTAGATTTTGTCTTTTTTTACTGCTGTTAAGAAATCGTTCTGCATACACTTTGTTCACTGTCATCAGCATATTCCCTGTTTTCTGTGCTTATTCACCTGTCCAACTCATTCCTGTACATATTCCTTTCAGGCCTGTAACCTCTGTGTATCTCTGCATGCTCTCCTCTTCTTTTTTCTTTTCCATAATTGCATTCAAGTTTCATACCCCATCATTTTCCAAGTCCGGACAATCTCACAATCTCTACTTTGTTCTACGCTGGCAGTTTCAATGCTTAAATCTAAAGTGTTAATAAATCAACCATATTCCCAGTACTTTTCAATATTTCACTTAACTGTGTGTAAATGCATCCCAATATTTCATTGCCCAATAATTTTCCCAATCCGGGCAATCTCCAACTTCTCTTTAATTCCATGCTGGCAAATTCAATTAAATAAGGCTGGGTTATTAAACCATGTAAATTGACCTCGGCAGGTACATATATCAACCCACGTAACATATCCATATATCTATTTCGGCGTTCTTCAATTGTTAATGGAATCCCATGTATATCGGCATACCTTTATTAATTCATAAACCTTAGTACATCTTTTATTTATTTATCAAATTCGAAGAATTTGATAAATAACATAAACAACGACCTTTTTATTATATGTTTCCGCCCTATATTTTCCTCCGAACCTTATATTAAGACCATAAAACGTCGAGAACCATAATTAAACCAATTCATTTATATATATGACTCCGCCAGGCCCCACAATTCAGTCAAACAACCAATCCACGGAACGCACCATACCTGGCTTAATCTCTGTGCGCTTTTATTAAACCTCGCGCATCTTCGTTTAATGATCTCCGTCCGATGCTCCTCCGCCAGATCGACGGTTTATATCCATTTCGCTCGGCGTCTTTGGTCGGTGTATAACACGCGAAATTGCAAGTTAAACGGTGGCTTCCAATACCGCCTATGCCACGTGTCACGAAGTCTATGGAATCGCTGCGATTTCTGCAAAACCACCTTACGGTCAAAAGGTGGTGCGGAATTGGGAAATCCGCCTCCGTGAACCCGCTCATGGTTTTAGTCCCCTCACGGTTCCTCCGGTCAAGGTTCTGGTTCTCCCTGTGCTCCAGGTTCTGTTCTTCATTCAATTATATATATATATATATATATTTCGATTATGGTTCCGTTCCATTCACACTGTACATTTGACTGTGGTTCTGCCTCCACTCTTACTGCAGTCAATACACGGTTTCTTGTTATAAAAGGTTCTTTTATATTCTGACGCAGAGTTCCACCATACATAACCCTTGTAGAGTTCCACCATACATAACACGGTTTCGTTTATTCTTATGTAGAGGTTTCTTATGCATTTCTTATAAATATTCTGCTACAGGGTCTCATTCATACGGAATTCTCGTCACAGGGTTTGTATATCCTCCCCACAAGTACATACAGTTTGGACACCATTTCTACACATTATCATACATTCTTCATCCTAAATATATAGGCAGATTCTTAGCTTGATTTACAGGGTCCGACTTTTACAAGAGCTTGCAGGAATTTCACCAATAAATGCACAATTACAAAGGTCCTCTCCATACAGAATTAAACAAAAAATGCACAGTTACATTGGGACAATTTCCTCATATGATTCGACCAAGAACACATAAAGTCACACATGGAACTTATTCACAATTCTTCATAAACAGATATATGTATATATGTTGCTTGTACTCCAGCCTTCTTCTGCCATTTAAGCAATACTCCAGATTTAAGTCTTTACTACATATTTAGTCTATCATTGATGAATAATTGCTCAATAATTCATCTACAAACTGTATTAAACCCCTAATTCATGAATGAACCTCTGTATTACACTCCTTCAATCCTTTTCAACTCCACTGCTCTATCTCTAATTCCTTTGTTGCTTCTGCTTCAATTCCTCTATTTCTTCTGCTGCCTCTACTACCTCTCTGTCTCTTTTGCCTTATGGATAGTTTAGGTGCTGCTCATGTCTTTACCTTTGCCATCTCCTTTTCCATCAATGAAAACATTTCCAACAGAAGCCTATTTCTTTTTTCAGTCGTGCATTACGAGATGTTGAATTAAAGTACAACTTGATTTAAAAATAGGCATATGCATTAGTAAAGGCTTTAAATTATTTCCAAGTTTATGTTCTTCATTCAAAAGTCATTTCTTTTGTGCAAAATATTGTTTTCAAAGATGTATTGTTGCAGCTAGATACAAATGGAAGTAGGGGAATATGGTTAACAAAGATTCTAGAATTTGACATTGAAATCAAACCTAATAAGTGGATAAATGGACAGGGCTTAAACCGCTTGATGGCAGAATCAAATTGCAAAGCTCTAAATCTGAACATGGAAGTAGCTAAAGAAACAGATAAAGAAGGTATATCTGATTATCCTAAAATATTTTATTCCAATTGGTATAAGGAAATAGTGTACTTTTTTATTAAATCTCAGTTGTCCTCCAGAAATGGAAAAATAAAAGAGAAGGGATTTTAAAGTGAAGGTTGTTAAGTATTTCATAATGGAAAATCATCTTTATTGGAAAGACCCTCTAGGAGTTTTTCTGAGATGTGTATATGAAGTTGAGTCACAGAAAGTTATGTAAGAGGTACATGCAGGGGTTTTCGGTGTACATTTATACTGGAAAGCTACCGCAAATAAAATTCTAAGAGATGGTTATTATTGGGCACATTTTTTCGCTAATGTTTTTGCTAAAGCCAGAGCTTGCACTGAGTGTCAAAAGTTTGCATGTAATAAAAAGTTTCTTCCACTACCTCTAATTCCTATTTCAGCAGATGCTCCTTTCCAATGGTGGGGCTAGACTTCATTGGTGAGATTCATCCGCCATCATTAGGAAAACACATGTCGATTCTTACAGCTACAGACTATTTCACCAAGTGGATTGAGGCCATTCCAAAAATAAATGTCACTGACAAGGTAATAATTAAATTTCTTTTGGAAAATATTATGTCTAGATTTGGTTGCCCTCAAAATTTGGTGATTGACAATGCAATGGCTTTTAAATCTGCCAAGACGAACAATTTCTGTCAGAAATATAACATTGATTTGATTCATTCTACACCTTATTACCCCCAAGTTAATGGGTTAACTGAGTCATTAAACAAAATCCTGGTAAGAATCATAAAGAAGATGATGCCAGAAAAAAAAAAAAATTGGATACTCAGCTAGTTCATGACCTTTGGGAAGATAGGGTGAGTAATAAGAGATCAATTAGAGTTTCTCCCTTTCAACTTGTTTATTGTGCTGATGTTGTGATGCCATTACATTTGGCCCTTCCTATTATGAAGTTGTTACAATATGAAACTGATGGTTCAAATCCAATGCAGAGAAGGACGCTGCAACTTATAGAAGCTCATCAAATCTTGGAATCCTTGATGGAGAAAGCACAAAAATACAAAGCCAAAGTAAAATTTGTTTTTGAAAAAAGATAAAAACAACAGTTATTTCAAGAAAATAACTTGGTATTGCACTGGGATACAAGAAGAGAAGACCATGGAAGGCATGGTAAATTTGACAAATTTTGGTTCGGGCCATTCAAAATTGGTCAAGTTCTAGAAAATAACACATTTTTGCTGAAGCATTTAGATGATGATCAATTGACTAGAGGTACAGTCAATGGTCATTTACTAAAAAAAAATATGTTTGATAAGTCAGTCATTCTTTCAATTGTAAAATTCCAGAGTGATATTCCAATAAAACTCCATTTCCAATGGTATTTGTGTCTATAAATAGAGTCAGTCTTTAGTTTAGTAAATAAAAGTCAGTTCCTATAATTAGCTTCTAAAATTCAAAGGTACTGAGAGTTTAAGGCATTGAATCTACATCCTTTAAGCCTCATAGGGAGCTAACTTCATCCCCAATAGGAGCCACTGTTAACACTGCAATTTTTCAAAGTATGGCACTATTGTAAGTTGTTTCTTTGATCCTCTCTTGTCTCCCAACCTAAGGTTGAATGTCCTAGAGGGTTAGGTTGAAATGTGTATGAGGTTTTATCATTTTTAACAAAATCCAAAAGAATTTTGAGCCCAATAGTTTGTTTGTGTGATAGAGTTATTAGGGTAAATTTTCTTTTAATAAGTCTTTTAACTTCTTCAAGTAGTTAAGGTCATGAGATTAGCTCGAGAAGTCTTATTTATTCACCATGATATTTTCAATCCAAGGTTAAGAATAAAATTGCAAAGTCATGAGTTGTTTTAGGAATAACACATAAATAACTACCTTTCCTAAAAAGGCAGTTATTTTATTCAGAAAATCTAGTTTTACAAGAAACACAGAAATAACTACCTTCTCCAAAAGAGTAGCTATTTCCTGCGGAATTTGTACAAGGAGATAAAAGAGGCATTACTCAGGTGAAAATTCACTGCTCTTTGAATATTGAAGGTCTAATAAAACAAGAGGCATCACTCTTCTGAAAGGTGGCTATTTCTAATTGGAGGATTCATTAAAAGGAGTTGGCTATTTTATTTGCTAAGGCTAGTCAAAACTAAAGCTACTCATTAAAGGGGAAATATATTAAGGTTGATGTATGAGTAGCTATTAGTTAATAATTTGATGGAGTGAAATATTTGAAGGAATGAGTTGGCACTAGAATTGAAATCATTTGATTTTGTGTCACTCTCTCTCACTGTGATTTAGGGCATGCAGAGCTATGTTTCCATTTACCCTAAGAAAGCTACAACAAACAGGTTCTTATCCTCCAGCAAGAAGTTTGTTACCTCATGCCAGTAGTTAGGGCTTCTTGGATGGTTGATGTTGATAGTTTTATAGTTGTGCATAAGTGGTTAAGTTAACTGTTAACAAAATGGGTAAAGGTGGTAAGGTGAACCATTCAAAACTGGCCAATACTCATTTCATTGATCACCGTGCAAAGCCACAGTTCCAAGAAGCAAGGTGGTATCAGTTTTAAAGAAGTTTTCATGAGAACATGTTGCAGTTCCTCAGGCATTTTTCGAGTCATTCGATGGCGAGCAGGTCAAGATGGGGTCTCGGACCTTTAGGATCACAAAGACTATCATTGCAAGGGCTACCCAAATGTCAGCTATAGGTGAGTCATGGTATAAAAGGAAAAATTTTCTTAAAGTTGATTTAAATCCCTATATTAAGCTTGAGCATGAAAATGTTGGGAAAAAAAATGAGAGTGGGGGGGGGGGGGGTGAATCAGTATTTATAGCTCACTTTAAACTTTTACTTTTTCTTTACTGAATTATATGCATGACTTTAATGAACCCAACTAGCATATACACGCCACTATATTTAAATAAACTTGTGTATGCCCAGAGTTTTTATTATGCAGACAATTCTTTTCTTAGGTCAGTGCATCATTCATTCATCATATTTTTAGTAAGAAGTAAGCATGTGAAGTAAGAACAGAATAAATCATCACACATAACAAAAACACATGAACACCAGGATTTAGGGTGGAAACCCAATTCAGGTGAAAACCACCATTTCTGTCGTTCCTGTCTTCAATATATATTATAAAGAGAACGACTTACAATATTGTACTGGTGCAGACTCATACTAGCACGCAGGCACCCACCTGCAGAAAGTTGCAACCTTCTCTCGTTCTCCAGCTACTACTGGAAGGGAGCTCCAACCCCCTGATATCGTTTACCAGCTACCACTAGAAGGGAGTTATGACCCCCTACTTCTCATTTACCAGCCACTCCTGGAAGGGAGCAACTACCCCCTGATCGCATTTACTAGCAACCATTGGAAGGGAGCTACAACCCCCTCACTAAAGGCTCCAACCCTCAGCATCATCGCGAACCAGGTTTCATCAGTTTTCACACTTGATCCAAACTGCTTCAACACAACACAACTTGTAGGCCTCTTTTCATCAAATTTTCAAACTCGAGCCACTCCACACATTTAAGCTCAAAGAACATACATCTAACTAAAAATCATACCCTTTTCAACTCATTCACTTAATCATCAATCAACCATCCACCAACTAATATTTAATCATAATCAACTAGTAGCATAATCAATATTCAACCAACCCAGATCTGTATGAAGACATCATTGATAGACAATAGTAAAACAACAAAACAGATCAGAAATTTCCTTCCGCACACTTCAAAAAAACTCTAAATCCCATACGCGCTTTTTATTAACTAAACATGCATATATACGCACTTTTATAGAGACTAACTTGTGTATAGGTCTGCAACTATTTTAGGACTGCGGAACTCTTTAGAATAAATAATTAGCTCAAATCTTACCCTTCACTTCAGCAAACATTTGCCAGATCAAATATCTAAACATTTCATAAATAGATCTAGAAAATACATAGTCATTTCAGGTCTAGAGATCGTGATCCCTCTTTGTATTCATAGGTGGATTATTACTTCAGATCTATCAAAAAACTATAACCCATTCCACACAGATATACTTCAGAGTGAACTATTCATTCAATACCCAAAAAAATGCACACCTCTTGCACTATGACCTTCTTCTCCTTACATAGTTTTAGCCTTTACCAATAGAATGAGCCAAAACCACACAAGTGCCGATGGTATTCTTGGATGGAATGAAATAGACGACACAACGCTCAATACTATGGGATAATACCATGGTAATGCCCCCTGGTATCATAATTTTAGAGCGCAAAAGGCATACACGACTTGGCTTCTTCGTACCCACGTGTATACGCAACTTCTCTTCTTAATAACTACGAATATACTAATTATAGATGTATATGTGGGTTTCCTGTATACCAAGTATCATATGTACGTCGGTTGCCTTCATCAAACCTACGTATACATTATGAGATATTATATTTATCATTTCTCTAATCCTAACTAGATTTCCTTTCTCTATCACTTATGAACTAACCTGTAGATACATCATTTTTACATCAAGTAGGTTTCCATTAAGGACAACTTCATCAATTAGGTTGCCATCAAGGAAAAAATATTGCATCATATTTCCAATAATCTCCCCCTTTGACATCAAGGGAAAAAGGTAGGTCAATACCAAAACAAGATTTCTCTTCCCTTGTAGAAAGAAGAGCTCTGTCGATCTGATGTGCACTAAATTTACCATGCTCCCCCTGAGTTCATAATGAATCTTTAGAAATATTTTTCAATGAATTACATGACTCTATAACTCAACCGAATATGACCTTTCCTATCACCAAGGACTCATACTTACATGGATGATCCAACCAAGTGGAATTACATATTTGACTCAACTTCCCAACCAAGTGGGTTTACAAATTTTGACTCAACTACCCAACCAAGTGGGTTTACAAATTTGAACAAGTCCTTACATGACTGAATATAAAAATTTACATCATAGGTCTCAACATGACCTTTTCATCAAATTACAGATATGAATTTTTATAACCAAGACCAAAAGATCTCAAGAGAGAGATCATAAATCAACAACCAACATAATGCCAAAATGCATTACTCTCAGCAAGGCTAATGCTCCCCCTAAAACTGTGCTCTTGATCACCATAGCAACTCATTCCTCAAAGCATATTCATCAATAAAATAATCAAGACTTAATATCATATCAGCAGAATAACCATCAACATCACATCAAGAAAATTATTATTGTCAGTAGCATATTAGAAACTTTTCTTGAGTCTGTCTCATTTTTTTTTCTTATCAGAGAAAAACATACACAATTTTCACCATTGGAACTGATGTGTATACACGACTTTATTTCATGAAACCCACATATAGAAAGTGAAATACTGAAAATTTCAAACTCCATCTCCTCCTGGATTTATACATTCTATACATGGCTTATGTTGTCACATTAGATGCACTGTTAGAAATAAACACAACCATAATTACCAAACCATCCATGGGAATAACCATATATTTCTACCCCTGTGATGATACATCACTAATTCCTATAATGTATCTCACATCACTCCTGCAGTCATTATGAGAATAAAACTTCAGAAACAGATGACTACAGTAGGGTCAATATTCCCTACGTCTGTGACCAGTGTTTCTTCTTTTTCCAGCTTTGCTTGTAATTTCTTATTGTGTGCGGAAACTTCTTGGATATGTTCATCATACTTAACCTGAAATCAGTGGCCTTATGCCCAAATGAGTTACAATAGAAACAACATCCATCAAAGCATCCTTTCTTTCTTGATCCATGCAATTCTTCAATAACCGAATCCCTTTCTTTTAAGGAATTATCATCATCCATAGTACATGACATGAATACTTGTAGATCTTGATCAAAATATTCTTCTTCATTTGACAATCCATCATTATCTTCATTTGTATAGTAAATCCTTCCTTTTTCAAACTGTTTCCCTTTATCATGATTTTATTTATAAGGACATTTATCAGCATAATGACCAACTCTACCACAAGCAAATTACTTGAAGGGAAGCTTACCTTTGAATCTTCCAGTACCTGGTTGAAGTGTTCTTACAAAATTTTCTTCTCCTTCTTCTGATATATAACTTGATTCCTTGAGAGCTTCCTTTTTTTTTCCCTTTTGCACAGGCCTTAAAAGAAGCTTCTCTGACTTGTGAGGGGCCTCTTCTTCTCATTTCAAAAGCTATCAGAATACCATATAGTTGAATAACAGTGAGAGTTTCCAGATTTTTTATTTCTTCAATAGCTGACACTTTTGAATCTAAATTTGGAGTTAGAGATCTCAATATCTTTTCTACCAAAGTTGAGTCTTTTATATATTCACCCATATTCCTCATATAATTCACAATCCCATATAATCTTAGGAATAAAGTTGCAATACTTTCATCATCATGCATTCTGAAATTTTCATATTGTATTTTAAGAGTTTGAAGTTTGGCACTTTTTACCTTTGCATCACCTTCATAGCTCTGAATGATCTTGTCCCATATTTCCTTTGCTGAATTCAACTGCATAACTTTGACAAATTCTGTTTCTGGCAGACTTCCCAATAAAGCATTGACAACTTTTGCATTGATTTCATATCTCTTCCTTTCTGTTGCATCTATAGGAACACTTGCTGGATACTGGTCACCTCCTTCCACGATTCCCCATACGTTTGATCTTAGACTTTGAAAATAAGCTCTTGTTCTTATCTTCCAGAATAATAGATTACCTCCATTGAACAGTGGTGGATTTATAGAAAATACTCCTTCATGAATTCCCATTGCGACGGATCTCCTTCAAGCAATCAAACTTCTTCTGAAAGACCTGCTCTAATACCAATTGTTGGGAAAAATATTGAGAGGGGGGGGTGAATCAGTATTTATATCTCACTGTAAACTTTTACTTTTTCTTTGCTAAATTATATATGCGACTTTAATGAACCCAACCATCGTATACACATGGCTATCTTTAAATAAACTTGTGTATTCCTAGAGGTCTTATTATGCAGATAATTATTTACTTATATCAGTGCATCTATCATTCATCAAATGTTTAGTAAGCAGTAAGCATGTGAAGTAAGAATACAATAAATCATTACACATAAGCAATACACATGAACACTAGGATTTAAGGTGGAAACCAAATTCAGGAGAAAACCACCATTGTTGTCGTCTTTGTCTTCAATATTTATTATAAAGAAAAATGCTTACAATGTTGTATTGGTGCAGACTCATACCAACATGGAGGCTCTCACCTGCAGAAGGCTGCAACCTTCTCTCATTCTCCAGCTACTACTGGAAGAGATCTCCAACCCCTTGATCTCGTTTACCAGCTACCACTGGAAGGGAGCTACGACTCCCTGCTTGTCGTTTACCAACCACTCCTGGAAGGAAGCTACTACCCCCTGATCTCTTTTACCAGAAACCACTAGAAGGGAGCTACAACCACCTCACTAAAGGCTCCAACCCTCAGCACCACCATGGACCATGTTTCGTCAATTTTCACACTAGATCCAAACAGCTTCAACACAACACAACTTGTAGGCCTCTTTTCATCATATTTTCTAACTGGACCCACTCCACACATTTAAGCTCAAAGAACATACACCTAACTGAAACTCATACCCTTATCAAATAATTCACTTAATCATCAATCAACCATACAACAACTTATCTTTAATCAAAATCAACTAGCATCATAATCAACATTCAACAAATCCAAATCTGTATGAAGACATCATTGGCAAAAAACAGTAAAACAACAAAACAGATCATAAATTTCCTTCTACACACTTCACCAAAACCCTGAAACCCACACGCGCTTTTGCTTAACTGAACCTATGTATATACGCGCTTTTATAGAGATAAACCTGTGTATAGATTTGCAGCTATTTCAGGACTGCACAACTCTTCAAAATAAATAATCAGTTTAGATATTACCCTTCACTTCAACAAACATTTTCCAAATCACAGATTTAAACATTTCATAAACAGATCTAAAAAACACATAGTCATTTCAGGTCTAGAGATCCCGATCCATTATTGTATTCATAGGTGCATTATTACTTCAGATCTATCAATAAACTATAACCCATTCCATGAAAATATATTTCAGAGTGAAGTATTCATTCAATACCCAAACACATGCACACCTCATGCACTATGATCTTCTTCTCCTTATATAGTTTTGGCCTTTACCAACATCATAAGCCAAAACCACACAAGTGCTGATGGTATTCTTGGATGGAATCAAATAGATGACACAACACTCAATACTATGGGCTAATACCATGGTAATGGCCCTCGATATCATAATTTTAGAGCACAAAAGGCATACGCGACTTGGCTTCTTCATACCCGTGTGTATATGCGACTTATCTTCATAATAACTACAAATATACTAATTCTAGATGTATACGCGGGTTTCCTATATACCAAGTAGTATATGTATGTTGTTTGCCTTCATCAAACCTATGTATACATTGTGACATATTATATTTATCATTTCTCTGATCCTAACTAGATTTCCTTTCTCTACCATTTTTGAACTGAACTCTAGATACATCATTTTTACATCTTTAACAAATAGGTTGCTTATCAAAAGGAAACTCATCAAGTAGGTTTCCATCAAGGACAACTTCATCAAGTAAGTTTCCATGAAGGACAACATATTGCATCATATTGCCAACAATCTCCCCCTTTGGACTTGATGGAAACAATGTTGGTGTTTGATCACCACAAGAAATAGAAACATTAATCATAACCATTATTCAAACACCAAGATACTCTCCCCCTTTGACATCAAGGGAAAAGGGTGGATCAACACCAAAACAAGGTTTCTCTTCCCTTGTAGAAAGAAGAGCTATGTAGATTTGATGTCCACTAAATTTACCATGCTCCCCCTAATTTCATGCTGAATCTTCAGACAGATTTTTCAATGAAGTACATGAATCTATAACTCAATCGAGTATGACCTTTTATATCACCAAGGACTCATACTTACATGAATGATCTAACCAAGTGGAATTACATATTTGACTCAACTTCCCAACCTAGTGGGTTTACAAATTTTGACTCAACTACCTAACTAAGTGGTTTACAAATTTTGACTCAACTACCCAACCAAGTGGGTTTACAAATTTGAATAAGTTTTGACATGATTGAATATAACAATTTTACATCATAAGTCTCAACATGACCTTTTCATCAAATTAAAGATATGAAATTTTATAACCAAGACCAAAATATCTCAAGAGAGAGATCATAAATCAACAACCAACGTAATGCCAACAATGCATTACTCTCATCAAGGCCAATGCTCCCCCTAAAAATGTGCTCTTGATCACCACGACAAATCATTCATCAAAGCATCTTCATCAATCAAATAATCAAGACTTAATATCATATCAATAGATATAACCATGAACATCACATCAAGAAAATTATTATTGTTAGCAGCATATCAAAAATTGTTCTTGAGTCTGTCTCATTTTTCTTCTTATCAGAGAAAAACATACGCAACTGTCACCATTGGAACTCGTGTGTATACATGGCTTTAGTTCATGAAACCCGCGTATAGAATGTGAAATACTAAAAATTTCACAACTCCATCTCCTCCTAGATTTATACATTATGTGCATGTCTTCTGTCGTCACATTAGATGCACTGTTAGAAATAAACACAACTAGAATTATCAAACCAACCATGGGAATCACCATATATTGTTCCCCCTTTGATGATACATTACTGATTCCTATAATGTATCTCACATCACTCCTATCGTCATTATGAGAAGAAAACTTTAGAAATAGATGACTACAGTAGGGTCAATATTCCCTACGTTTTTGACTGGTGCTTCTTCTTTTTCCAGCTTTGCTTGTAATTTCTTATTGTGTCCTAGAAATTCATAGATTTGTTCATCATACTTAACCTGCAATTAGTAGCCTTATGCCCAAATGAGTTACAATAGAAACAACATCCATGAAAGAATCCTTTCTTTCTTTATCTACGCAATTCTTCAATTTTTGGATCCCTTTATTTTAAGGAATTATCATCATCCATAGTACATGCCATGATTACTTGCATATCTTGATCATAATATTCTTCCTGATTCGAAAATCTATCATTATCTTCATTTGTATAATAACTCCTTCCTTTTTAAAATTTTTTACCTTTATCATGATTTTCTTTATAAGGACATTTAGCAGCCTAATGACCAACTCTACCACAAGCAAAAAACTTGAAGGGAATCTTACCTTTGAATCTTCCATTACTTGGTTGAAGTCTTCTTACAAAATTTGCTTCTTCTTCTTCCGATATATAACTTGATTCCTCGGTAACTTCCTTTTCTTTTCCTTTTTCACATGCCTTAAAATCATCTTCTCTGACTTGTGAGGAACCTCCTCTTCTCATTTCAAAAGTAGTCAGAATACCATGTAGTTGAACAACAGTGAGAGTTTGCAGATCCTACATTTCTTCAATAGTTGAAACTTTTGACTCGAAATTTGGAGTTAAAGATTTCAATATATTTTCTACTAAATTTGAGTCTTTTATATCTTCACCCATATTCCTCATATAATTTACAATCTCATCTAATCTTAGGAATAAACTTGCAATACTTTCATCATCATGCATTCTAAAATTTTCATATTGTATTCTAAGAGTTTGAAGTTTGGCATTTTTTACCTTTGCATCACCTTCATAGTTGTTGGGTGCTAGTTTTGTACATTTTTCCTACACTTATCTTCCTTATTTTGCCTCATAACCATAACCAATGGGAGTATCTTTACCCCTTTTTCCTACCTTTGTACCCTAACTTGTGTTGTTTCACCTTGCTTTCGTTACTTTGTCAATTCACCAATTATTATGATATATCATACCTTTTTATGACTAATTGATGGTGAATGTTTGGAGAAGATCGATGGTCTTTGTGTTTTATTTCCAGATGTCATTTGTAGCACCAAATATCCCGAGCACGAAGATCACAGGAGCAGTTAAGATGGTGTTGTTACAGTAAAGCGATGTTGTTACACCTTCCTATTACAGACCCGTTGGAAAACTGTTGTTACACTCTGCTGTTACAGACTCGTTGGTGAACTACTGATACAGTTGTACCATTGACTGATCTCATGAATATTTCTTTCTGATATGTCCTTTGGTCATTACACTATAGCTGTGATTCCATTACGATAGTTGTAGAAGTTGTTTAGCATTGTATTTTTGGGATAACAGCCTAAGGGCGGTTTCGATTGTAATCTTTTATTTTCTAGTCAGAACTTTATTAGGAAGTGTTTACAACTATTTGTGTTCTATTTCAATCAGCATGAGAATCATAAGATTCTCATGGCTGATCTATCCCTGTATTTTTTGATGTAACCAATATATATTTCTCGGCCCTAGAGGTCGAGAGGTTAGCGGAGAACAACATTATTTTGGCTTTTTAATTGTGTTCAGATTAATATAGATTATCATGTTATTGTTGTTACATGCATTATTCTATTTAGTTTCCGTTAAATTTCTCTCTACCTATGCCCTGCTAGGGAGGAAGTGCCCTCCTTCTTAACAGGGATTGCAGTGATTAAAGTAGTTGTGTGTGTGTAATTATATTTCAGTTTATGTATCAATAGAGTGTTCTTGCAGTTGTTCAGCTAAGAATATTTCTGCTTTGATTTCAATACTTTATATGTTGTTACACATATGATACTAGAAACACCAATTGGGTACTTTCTTTTCGGTGAGCTAGACAGATCAATTGAAGTGTGATTTCAATCTTGTAGATCCTTTTATTTCTGCATGAGTGATTTATTTCCAGCATTTACTTCAGCAACGATTTATTTTCTTTGGAATTGCTTCTGGTTGGTGTATCAGCGCAGATAGTGCAACTGTCATTGGAATAAATAGACGTCCCTAAATTGATAATGAAATATTTGTTGTTAAGTCATTTAACAATAATTTATATATATCAACATTTTGGCACTGTTTCCAGCAATGGAATTGATGATCCAATCAATCAGAGTTGTTTCTTATAAGTACAATTTCCGCGTGTTTTCATAGAGTGTCTCCAACAAAACAATTTCCGGGCAGTAAGACGAGAGGTAAGAACATGCGCAGCGCTCTAACAGACTTGAGCGAGCTCACCAATGTCTTGCTGGGACACTTAGGAGGTTGAATTTATGAGCATTTTTTTTTTTTCTTAGAGTGTCTCTAGTGACACAATTTCCAGGTGGTAAGACGAGATGTAAGAACCTACACATCACTTTAACAAACTTGAGCAGGCTTACCAATGTCTTACTGGGACACTTAGGAATTGAATTTTGGGTGTTATTTTTAGGGTACCTTCAGTTATACAGCTGTTGGGCGGTAAGAAGAGAGGTAAGAACCTGTGCATCGCTCTAAGAAACTTGGGTGGGCTCACTGATGTAGAAACTGAAGCACCTATAGGATGAATTGATATGCATAGGGCCCATGTGTGCCGGAAGGACAACATCAATATCTACAAACGCCCCCAACTCTACTGACTACAAGAAATATGGGTCATAAGAAGGAAAAGAAGAGCACATATTTGGGAAGGAAAACATTCTTTGGAGATCTGATTTCAAGGGCAGAAAAGGAACATTCCACGTCATACAGAGATAATAGGAAGACAAGACCACAACAATCAGCTACCATATGAAGGCTTGGACCATCGATGTATTCCGTGTCTGGACCTCACCATCCTTTGAACAACATATCCACTCCTGATATCAAAACTCGAGATTCAAAACAATAGTGGACAATTATTGATCAGGATCTGAGAATTGAAGGACATGAAGAGACCAGTGGGGATCATTAGGGACCTGATGAACAATGATAAGTTGATCATCAATTGGATGTTGGTAGTGTTGTTAAACAGTTGATCCTGGAGCAACCTGATCCTTCTATTTGTCAATCTACAGTGCACTCCGAGGCCAGTTCATCCCATTAGGAAGAATCAGCCATGGGGGACAAGAATGTCAAGACAGATAGCTCTGTTAATTTTTAATTCCCAATAGTAGTAGCACGGGATGAGGCTCCTATGAATAATATCCCTTTATCATCCCTACTATCCTTTCAGGGGATGGCTGTTGAAGATCTTGATACCTTTTTGTTCAAATTTGATGTGTTGTATAGAGGCTATGACTACACTTCGGATGCCCAGAAGCTGAAATTATTCCCTGCTACTCTGAAAGGAACAACATTAAAATGGTTCCTGAGATTGGGTGTTGGCACGATTCGAACATGGAATGACATGAGAGAGGCCTTCCTCTTTAAGTATCAGGATTACTTCTGAACCAAGGATTTGAAGGATGAAATTTTAGGAATTTCACAGAAGGAGGAGGAAAGCCAGAAAGACTATCTGGAGCAATTCCACTACAATTTACAAAGGTCTAAGTTCAGTAACTTAGATCCAGAAATTATAAAGCCAATATTATTAATAGGTTTAAGAGATGATTGTCTGGAGCATCTGAACACAATAGGAAAATGAGACATATCACAAGAAACTTTTGATGAGATAATGAAGCTTTTCCTACGTAGCTCAAGAGGATCGATCAAGGGGAGAGTTTCAGTTCAGGACCCTTCACTTCGGATATAGAAGTCCACAAGTGGAGTATTAACCAGATCAGATATCGGGAACTTATTTGAGGATTTTAAAACTGACCTCCTTAGCACTCTCTCTGCCCAGATCACTATGGTACAAGTCAAGAAGGCACAAGCAGAAGCTGAAGAAGCCTTAGTAATATTCTGTCCCCGATGCAAAAAGAAACATTTGGAAAGCGAATGTGGACTAAATAGTGTCAGCTTGTGCAACACCTATGATTTGGCGCACTCTACGAATCAGTGTCCTGAGTTGCCCAAATTTAAGGCGGTACTTCAAGAATCAAGCGAGGATGTTTAATCTTCTTATTTTATCGAATCAAAGAAACCATGGCATCCACAACCTACAAGTATGCCTTCATATTTTTCTTCTTTTTATCCTTAAAATAATGTTTATAATAGTCAGCAATACACATGGAAGTATCCTACTCCTTCCTTAATAGAATTTCCTTCACCATGGAACCAGTGGCCATATCCTCCACAAATGCAATATCCTCCATCACAACCCAATCCTTCGGGTCAAAACTACAGAGGCAATGGCCAAGGTCTAGTACCCCCTCCAATACCAATGTAACAACAGCAGTTACAACTACCTTCTACTCAAAATCCTACACCTTATGTCCGACCCCAATTACCTGTGCAACCTAACCCTAATCCAAATAATAAGGCATCCCAGAGCATGGATGCTCTGGTTACCCTCCATACTTATCTTATTACTCCTATCAGACTTAATGAGGTTTGGCTTCGATCAAGGAAAGTAATTAGATCTGGACATACTCCCATTTTTACTGAAGAAAGCGAATCACCCAGGAAGGATATGGATGATTCTGAGGCAGTTGTTACACATGTAACAGTTGATAAATCACCTGTTGTTACATCTATAACAGCCAGCTCGGGAGGGTCTGATGTTCCTACAACAGTCAATTCGAGTAAGGATGGTACATATGTGGTAGCTGACTTAGTTATTAGCATTTAGAATCCCCCATACCCTCAATGATTAACTAAAACTAGGCTAGTCTTACAACTTAAATCTGAATTCCTCAAGGAGCTACAAAATTTTTATGTGTGGATTTTGCTATTACAAGCTCTTAAAAAAGTGCCTATCTATGCTAAAACAGTGAGGGATCTATGTGTCAAAAGACCTGGGAGGAAACCTAAAGATCCTGCTACTATCCATGTCATGGGAAAATTTTCTGATCTTATGATTGATCAACCTTTTTTGACTAACTATAATGGCCTAGGGAATCCCACAATGACTGTTCATATTAAAAATCATACCATAACCAATACTTTGATTGATCCATGGGTAGACATTAATGTCATAACTAAAGACCTCTTTATCTCTCTAGGACTTCATGGACTTAGACCTACACCTATAGTGCTTGAACTAGCAGATAGGTCCCATGTTAAGCCCAAGGGAATGATTGAAGATGTGATTATCACTTTGGCTTCCTAGAACTATCTGGATGGATTTCTCATTTTACAAACCAAATCCAACCTAGGGGGTAATCCTTTAATCTTGGGAAGAGCGTGGATAGCCACTGTAGATGCATATATCAGATGTAGGTCCAGATATATGGTGATCTCAGATGGACAGGCCACTCAGAACTTGACTATTTATCCCCCAGTGAAACCTCATATGGATTCGAGAAGTCCCTGGTGGGGAAAATTTGTACCTGAATCTGATCTTTCCCTACCTCTTCTCACGCTTGGAAAGCACAATACTTTAAGGATGGAACAAAGGATGATATCATTAATGTTTTTATCAGTAATTCACTCCCTGTTGCCTCCATTAGGTATTTTAGAGAAGAAGATGAGGAAGATGATGTAATTTTTGAAAATTTGAAAACAACTCCACTTACTATCAGCAGTCCCGTTTAAATCGAACCCAGAAAATGTTTAAACATCAATCCTAAACTGACTGGTGAACGAAATAGATTGTTGATACAGTTGTTATAGAAATACAAAAAGGCATTTGCATGGGACTATACCGATATGAAAGGAATCCATCCTACCCTATGCACTCACCGCATTTACCTTAAAGAAGATTGCGAACCCGTCAAACAACCTCGCGGCTGACTGAACCCCGCACTTAAGGAGATAGTAAAAGAAGAATTGCAGAAACTCCTTAATGCTAATTTCATCTACCACATTTTTGACAGTTAGTGGGTGTCTCCGCTTGTCATAGTTCCGAAGAAGAATAGAAAATGGAGAGTCTGTGTCGACTATAGAGAACTTAACAAGGCCACTCAAAAAGACCATTTTCCTTTACCATTCATTTATCAGGTCTTGGACACTCTTTCTGTAAAAAAAATATTTTCATTTCTAGATGGGTTTAGTGGCTATAATAAAACCAGATTGCTCCAAAAGACCAAGACAAGACAACCTTTACTTTTCCATGGGGTACTTTTGCATATAGAGTCCTTCCATTTGGTCTCTGTAATGCACTAGCAACCTTTCAAATGACAATATATGGCTTTTTTTCTGATCTTTTGAATGATTGTCTTGAAATATTTATGGATGATTTTACACCCTACGGGGATGCCTTTGAGACAGCATTAGCTAACTTGGAAAAAGTGTTGGAACGTTGTGAACAAACTAATGTTGCTCTGAGCACGGAAAAATTCCACATGATGATGACCGAGGGAATTGTGTTGGGACATTTCATTTCAGCAGATATATTTCAAGGTAGATCCTAAAAAAATTGAGGTAATCTCAAAAATCCTGACCCCTAAGACTCCGAAAGAGGATCATATTTTTTTGGGACATGCAGGATACTATAGGAGGTTTATAGAGAATTTTTCAAAGATTACATCTCCTCTATTTTCATTACTTATGAAAGATGAAAAATTTGTGTGGACACAGAAGTGTGAGCAGGCCTTTTTAAGGTTGAAGAACTGTGTAACAACAGCACCTGTTTTTCGAGGACCAAACTGGGAATTTTTGTTTCATATTGCTATAGACGCATCTAACATGGTTTTGGGTGTTATTTTGGGGCAGCTAGAGGATAAGAAACCTTATGCCATTTATTACATCAACAAGAACTTAACTCCAACAGAACTCAACTACACTATTCCAGAGAAGGAATTCCTAGCATTAGTGCATGCTATCAACAAATTCCGGCACTACATCACCGGTTACCAAGTATTTGTACACACTAACCATGCTGCAATTCGATTTGTAATGAACGGGATTATTACTAATGGTAGAGTTACATGATGGTTATTATTGTTACAAGAATTTGAGATTACTATTTTAGATAAACCTAGAAAACATTAGGGGAATTTTGAGGTCTAAAATGGGCCTCCTAAGGAAATTATAAAATAATAGTGGAAATAATAAAATAATATTTGATGACATCATCAAATTTTAGAGGGAAAAATGAAAAAAATACTTTTTCAACTTGTATTTTCAACTTATCTCCCAAAGTTTTTACTAAAATTTCAAGTGGGAGTACTCGTTGGATGCAAAATTTAATTCCCCATCTAAGGAGTACCCATCTTACATATTTTCGATGGACCCTGCTACACGAAAAATTAGAAATACATGAAAAATTTTATTGCAATCACGCTTTTTCATGTATTTCTCATTTTTTGTGTAGAAAGGTCCATTGAAAGTATGCAACATGGGTACTCCTTTGATGAGGAATTAAATTTTGCATCCAATGAATACTCCCGCTCGAAATTTGAGTAAAAATTTTGGGAGATAAGTTGAAAAGATGAATTGAAAAAGTAGTTTTATTATTTTATTATTTTTTAATCTTTTTACCCTTTTACTTAAAAAATGGTGAATCATCCCCCATGGTTGACATCATCATCTTGAATCCTATTGGTTCCTATAAAGTTTATTTTGGTTGTACATTTTTCTTAGGAGGCCCATTTTAGACCTCAAAATTCCCCTAATGGATAATGTAGTTGTTGATTTCCTTTCTATATTAACTATAAGTGATGACTGCACTGCCACTGAGGATTCTTTTCTAGATGAGTATATTTTTTCCATCTCTAATCACTCATCATGGTATGCAGATATAGCCAATTACCTTGCTACTGGAAAATTCCCACACCAATTGTCTTCCAAGGAAAGAAGGAGGATTATACAACAGAGTGCTACCTTCTCCTAGATAGAAGGCAATCTCTATCACATCGGACCAGATTTTCAGATTAGGTGATGTCTTAGAGAAGATGAGGTATTTGAGATCCTAAAGGCTTGTCATGAGGAACCTTGTGGAGGACATTACGCTGACAAGAGGATAGTACATAAAGTACTCTCAATAGGGTACTAATGGCCAACTATATTCTAGGATGCCAAGAATTTTGTGAAAGGATGTGATAGTTGCCAAAGGATGGGTCAGCCTCTGAAATAAGATGAGATGTTGTTACAACCTCAGATAGTAATAAAACCATTCGAGAAATGGGCCCTAGACTTTGTGGAGCCAATTAATCCTTCATCGCAGAAAAAAGCATACATATTGTTCTGCACTAATTATGTCACAAAATGGCTCGAAGCAAGGGCACTAACTAGAGCAACAGAGCAGGTTGTTTTAGACTTCCTATTTCAAGATATTTTTTTTCGCTTTGGGATACCCAAACAAATAGTGACAGATGGGGGTCCTCAGTTCCCATCTCATTTGATTAAGAAGTTGGTCGAAAAGTATGGAATCCATCACAGAATCACTACACCATATCACCCACAAGAAAATGGTCAAGTAGAAAGCACCAATAAAGTCATTGAGGGAATCTTAACAAAGATAGTAGCTAGACACCAAAGAAACTAGGGCGAGAAACTTCTAGAGGTACTGTGGGCTTACAGGACAACATGGAGGAATACTACAAGATTCTCACCATATCAATTGGTGTATGGTAAGAATCCCTTATTCCCTAGAGAATTTGAAATAAAGACATTAAGAACAACATTGCAGGTGGATCTGGATTTGTGTACAGCACAGAATCAAAGATTGAACTAGCTCATTGAGTTGGAAGAGAAATGGCTAGCTGCCATTCAACAGATAGAAATCATTCAACAACAAAGAGCCATATGGCATGATGGCTTTATTAAGAAGAAAATTTTCCAGAAAGGAGATTGGGCTCTTTTGTACAATTCAAGGTTTAAAGATTTCAAATACAAGCTCTGCGCTAGATGGCTAGGTCTTTACGAAGTGGATATGGTCTTTGACAATGCATTACAAGGAAAAGACCCTATAGTGGAGGTTATAAAGGAGGTTTTTAGTGTTTTAAAATTGGCCAAAATTGTCAAAAAAATATTTTCTACAACATCCATTTATGGTTACAGAGGTTTTGTCAAAGCTTTTAATGGAAATTCAACACAACTAAAAAAAAATGGGCGGCGGGAGGTTATTACGGATGTTTTTTTCATTGGTGCGCTACTAAGGATTTAATGCACCGGTGCGTACCTGTAGCAGGCGCCTTAGCGATCGAAGGAGAATGCACTGGGCCGTTAAGGTATAAAACAACACTGGGCGTAGTGTTGGTGATAAAATGCACAGGGCCGTTATAATTGGTCTTGGGATTTGTGCAGTGCCCATAGGTTGTATCAATGCATAGGTGCATAGACTTATAGAAACACACCGGTGCACAGTATCACACAAATGCACCAAGATTTATAATTTATATTGGTATTTGTGCAGTGCCCATAGGTTGTACAAATGCACCAGTGCGTATAGACACTTAAACGCCCCATGTTCAGTATCACACAAATGCACCAGTGCGTATAGACACTTAAATGCCCTAGTGCGCAGTATCACACAAATGCACTGAGACTTATAATTGGTATCGGTATTTGTGTGGTGCCTATAGGTCATAGAATGCACTGCTGTGTATAGACACATAAATGCCCTAGTGCATAGTATCACACAAATGCACCGAGATTTATAATTGGTATCGGTATTTGTGTGGTGTGTAGAGGTCATCCAAATGCACCAGTGCGTAATTCCACATAAACGCACTGGTGCGTAGTACTGCACAAACACACCAATATTTTTAATTGGTTTTGGTATTTGTGCAGTGCCCATAGGTCGTAAAAACACACCGGTGCGCTTCAGAATACAAACGCATCGGTGTACAGTAACTGACACGCATCGGTTTTCATGTTGAATTTTTTAGAAACATCGATGACAGTGCAATTATTGTGATTGTTTTAAATTCATTATTCATCAAAAGTGGACACATCTTATAACAATATTCATATTAATTAAATTTTTATTAATGCATTTGAATGTTATGTTTGGATTAATTTGTTATATCATATCATAATTATTGTGGTTTTTTAAAATTCATTATTCATCAAAAGTTGCCACATATATATCTTATAACAATATTCATATGAATTAAATTTTTTTAGTGCATTTGAGAATGACAATGGAGAACGCAATAGAATAAATTAAAACATATTATATATATATATATATATATATATATATATATATATATATATATATATATATGAATAATACATTCTTTTTCATACAAAATGGGACAGTTATTGGTATCCATTTGTCCTTCAATTGGGACACTATGTCCATTACATTAAATAAAATGTCTGATTTCACAGGCATATTTCAAAAAATTCAATGCCTTGCTTTGATATCCAAACATAGTGATCATCATTCTTCGCTTGAACTGTTGTCACTACTAGAGCTACTTCCATGACTTGGGTTATTTTCAGGAATGTTTTGTTCACGATATTGATTGTTTTCTTCTTCTTCACCTTCCATCCACAAACATAAAAATAATCTGTAATGAGTGTATATACATTGGTGAGAATAAATAAAATTGCAATATTAAATAATATACATCAATGTAAATAAAAAATAAATGACGTACCATTGCAACAATTGACTCATAAACTATACATATTCTTTCAAAACTATGTAACATGCCACATTTCAAGATTTCATCTTTTGGCGCAGTTCTATACTTTGTTTCCTGCAAGTTTTATACCCCATAACAAATCATATATTTAATATAAAAGATTTATTTTTTCTATTAATTATAGACGGAGCTAAGTAAAAAAAGATCGATAGATGCTTACAAAATCCACAATTAAGTTCTGATATGCCAACATATACTCACAACCCATATTTAACCCAATTTCAATCAATTCCTCTAATGGTTCTTCTTTGTATGTTAGCACCTATTTGAAGACATTCAATGATGATTTTTGTAAAACAACTTAAAAAATACAAAAATGAAATCTAGTTAATTTTTTATAAGGAAGTAATAATTACTCACAAACTTAGATATCAATCCTTTTCTTCCATGTCATCCTATTTTATGTGCTAAATAGGCTCCATTTTCTTTTCTTTCCTGCAAGAAAATAATTGAAAAATAATATTTGATGCTAAATTGTTTATTTATTGTACCTAATGATTGAAAAATTCAATGATTACATATTACATTTGAAGCACATTGTTGTTGAGATGGCTCCTCCCACGATGCAATTTTGTGCATTTCTTTGACCATCTCCTTGTACACTTGTTTGGACATTCCTACTGGCATATTTCTGATATCAGCTTGTTCATCTTTTGAGATTTTCCTAATCTTCCTAAAAATGTAACATGACAATAAACTATTTAATTTGTATATTGATATATGAAAAGTAAATATAAAAAAAGTGATATTTATAAATAATTCTAGACAAACATTTAAAGGAATATTACTTTTTCATTCCTTCTTTTTTTTTTGGTATGTTTTTACTATTAAAAGTCTGACATGTCTAATTAACCAATTCTTTGTAAAATCTTCCTGCAGTTTAGATAAAATTTGGTTCTTGGAATCATTGGATTGGTTTTTGTATTGTAAGTGGAAAGAATGTCCATTTATTCATTCCACTAGATCCCTCAAACTTTTGTAAAAGATTTCCCCCCTTTCATTAACCTCCAGCACCACTCCAGATGAGCTAAGGAGCAATTCATTTTCATTTGCATGTTCTATTTTTTTCTTTTCTTAGAACAACATTCCTTTCTGACTTGTTGGTCCCTGTAGAACATTAAACATATGTGAATTAATAGACTATTTGACACATTTTATCTAATAATTTTAATTATATTATTAATGAAAACTAAAAAAAGAAACTCATATTGGATCGATACTATTTTTTCATTCACCTAATTCATCCTTTTGCAATTTTTCCATCAAGCTTTTACGCTCTTCTGGTCCTATATCAAAAATAATCTTATCGAGTTTTGTCATTTTGTGGCTTTGCATGATACACAACAAACAATACATATTAGTTAAACTTACATATAGTTTAAAAATAATATTTTTTGTAAATAATTTACAAAGAACTTGCCTTATTTGCTTTTCTTGATGTGTTATCAGTATTTTTGTTACTTGATCTCTTGTCAGTCATTTATTTATAAATCTCAAACCCGTACCATATCATTCATTAATATATTTATAAATAAATTGTCAAATTTTCAAGTAAAAAAAAATGTCAAGTAACCGGTGCACCATTCATGGTTCACACACCGACGTCGGTGCGTGGGTGTCTTAGAAACGCACCGCACAAACAGTATAATAGACCATACGGCGCTCTATGTCAATAAGGAGCATGGGTGCGTTACATGTCAATCACCACAACGATTAACCATGATAAAATAATAAGAATCATCCAATGTTAGTTTTTGTAGCATAAACCAGTGCCATATTTTACATATGGCGCACTGATAAAAAAAAATTATCGCATTACTTATGTGGTGCACTTGTACAATATAGAGCACCGATGCACTAGGTTATGCCAGACGCATCGATGAAAAAAAATCTGTTTTTTTTTAATTCATGCAAGGGCCGACATGGATTGGGATCCGACTATGCAAATCGTCCCATCGGTTGGATGTCTTAGGTCTATATTTAGCAATACAAACCCTATAAATCTAAATTGAAAAGCCCTAATTCTAAAATCACAAAAAGAGGGAGAAGAAAGGGAAGCAACAAAAATAATGTAAGGTTTGTATTTTTTGAAATTTTCTAATTTTTAAATATTTTTTTTTTTTTAAAATCGAAATAGAATGTTTGCAGTGTGCCATAATGAAATAGCACACTGGCTACATATTTTACAAATGGTGCAATGAGAAAAAAGTATTTGTTTTTTAAATTTTGTATCACAGTACTTGTGTGGTGCACTGGGATAATAGAGTGCACCGGTGCGCTTAGGTACACAAGGCACACCGAAAAAAAAAAAAAAAACTTTTTTTAAATTTATGCAACGGCCGACATGGATTGGGATCTCACTATGCAAGTCATCATGTGGGTTGGATTTCTTAGGCTTATATTTAGCAATACAAACCCTATAAATATAAATTGGAAAGCCCTAATTCTGAAATCACAGAAAGAGGGAGAAGAAAGAGCAGAAACAAAAAGAATGTAGGGTTTGTTTCTAAAATGGATTTTTTCTGCGAAACGGTACGTTCGCGGTGCGCCATAATGATATAGTGCATCGATGCCATATGTTACATATGGCACATTGATAAAAGCATATTTTATTTTATTTTTATTTTTTATCATTGTACTTTCCTAGTGCACTAGTATAACAGAGTGCACCGGTGCTCTATGTTATGCAGGGCGCACCGAGGGAAAAAAATCTATTTTTTTTAATTCATGCAAGGGCTGACATGGATTGGGATCTGACTATGCAAGTCGTCTTGTGGGTTGGATGTATTATTAATATACAAACCTTTAAATATAAATTGAAAAGCCCTAATTCTAAAATTATAGAAAGAGGGAGAAGAAAGGGTAGAAACAAAAAGAATCTAGGGTTTTTGTTTCTAAAAATGGATTTTTTTTTTTATTTTTTTTATTTTGTTTCTGAAAACTGCAGAAAAAAAAAGTAAAAAAACTACAGAAAAAGTTAAAAAAAAACAATAAACTTTGATTTTTTTCTTTTACTGCATAATAAAAACTGCATAAAAAGTAAAAAAAAAACAATAAACTTTGATTTTTTTTTTTACTCCATAAAAAAAACTGCGGAAAAAGTTTTAAAAAAAAAACAATAAAAATTACTCACATTGTTTGAAATTCTATGGTACAAAGTTTGAATCACCAGAGGTTTGGAATTATGATTTTTTGAATAATACTGTTCGAACATATTTCCCTACTCCACAGTGATCTCGTGCTTTGTTTGCTCTAGGTATGTATCCTGCAAATCTCTGGCTGAAACTTTTTTCAAAAATAGTGAAATAATGAAAAGTGTTTAGTATTTAAAGAAATGTTTTATGAAATTAGATTTTCGAAAATATTTTGCCACCCATTTTTCAATTTACCGTTTTTTTTTCACTTAAAGAAAATAGAGTTGCACTTTTTTTATTTGCGGTTATTCGTCACCGATGTGTCCCTTAATCAATCTGCACCGGTGCATCTGGGTATAAAATGACACCAGTGCGCATTACCAAAAATGCACCGATGCGGTTATCTGTACATTACGCACTGAAATTAAATTTAGGTGTGTGCACCAAAATTTATTGTTGTTTTGCTCAAATGTAGGTAGAAAATATCATATATTATATGGAATGGACAATTCTTCAGAATCCAACTCGTTCCATAATATTTCTCAAAGTCCATCGCGGAGTTCTCCCTATCCATCTCTTTGTACAAAGGTTCAGAGTCTAAAATTCATATGGTGCGAAGCTGAAATCCTAAGGAAATTCATCAAAAAATTTCAGAGCTTGGTTTGCAATATTTTTGGAGATATGATCTGTGGAAGGTAGTGCGTTTTCAGGCTCCTGAATTTCATCTCAAAGAGGTGATCGTGGGAAAAGTTTAATAACTCTCTCTCTGAAGATTGGATTGGAGTTCCGTCAAAATTGGTCACCAGTACACGGCCTGTAGTTTCTTCGCTATCAATTTCAGAGACAAATGACAAAACAGTGACACGTGGCAATTCGTACAAGTTCGCTCTACTGAACCAGTCCAGAATTAGGTCATTGTGGGAGATTGGACACAAATTTGTCTTGGAGAATCCAAATCAGGTCAGACCTGTGGCATTTGAAAGAAGCTTCAGAGATCTACTACAGAGCTGAATTTCGGATATCGAAGATTTTCAAATACAGAGATAATTCAATTTCAATATCGATCTCCTAAAAGATAGTAAGGTGTGACATTTTTTTCGAATTTCATAAGTCTTGTTTGAAGAATCAAGTCGAATTGATTCCAAGGGCAGCTTGTAGAATAGATATCAATATTGGATTCTAAAATGGCCCCTAAAAATAATTCAACACCCATTAAGCCTTGAGAAGGCTCTACTATGACTCATGAAGATGAAGAATTGCAACATGATCTATCAAAATTACAAGAGCAAGTGCAACAAATTTCACTCTCGCAAAAAGCAACAAAAAATGAAATGGAAGTTTTGAAGAAAGGCGTGGAAGTGAAGATGGACGGTTTGAAGAAAGGCATGGAAGCTAAAATGGATGGCATGGAAGTGAAGATGGACGGTTTGAAGAATGACATGAAAGACAACATGGAAAACATGAAGAATGATCTAAAAGAATACATGGAAGGCTTGATGACAAGCTTAAAACCAGAAATGATTCCCTAATGGCGGAAATATAGGAGAAGAACCTCCTGATGAGAACAAAATAAATGTTAATCATGATTTCATAAACTCGAATGTTGACGGAAAGAAAATGTTGACGGAAGAACCACCATGGCCAAAAATGGATATGAGGAAGTTTTGATGGAAAGGATCTGTAACATGGATACTACAGATGGGAAATATTTTGATCTCCATAATGTGCAAAACACACAAAAGGTACGCATTGCAACTTTACATTTAGAAAAAAATACATTTGTATGGTATCGATGGTTTTAATCTCGTAAAAAAATTGTCACTTGGTCAATTTTTACGGAGAAATGATAGCACATTATGAGGATACAAAGAGAAACACCTTATTTATCCAATTGATAAATCTCAAACCAAAGGGTTTAATGGGGGAGCACATTGAGGACTTCCAAAAATTGAATATAAAGGTAACTGATTTCCAGAAGAACACAGGATTGATCTCCTGATAGGTACTTTAGAGGATAACATCCGACATGAAGTTCGCGTTTTGGAACCTGATTCATTGGAGAAGGCATTTAGGTTGGCAAGAAAAATTGAATGTAAAATTATGGCGACAAGGAAGCCTACCACTCACTTCTATAAAGAGGGAAGTGTGGCTACTCTGAGATTTCCACAACCTACAAGGTTGACACCACAACAATTGGAAGAAAAAAGAGCAAAGAAGGGCTTTGCTATAGTTGTGATAACAAATACACTAAAGGTCTAGTGTCTTTGAGAAGAAATTATTTTACATAGATTGTGAAGAAGAAGAAGAAAATGAACAAAGAAGAGGATCTACACCGGGAACCACCCCCTAGAAGAAAGAAATGAATCCGACCATATCGTGTAATGTTGTTGGCGAGAATTACCACTCCTCAAACTCTCAAGGTAGAAGGACATATTAAGAAGAAAAAGGTAATAGTGTTGATTGGTTCGGGTAGTACCCATAATTTTATTCATTGTGAGGTAGCCAAGGAATTGAATTGTTTCATATACCCAACACCAAAATGTCAAGTGATGGTTGTGAATGGAGGAACTATAAATTTCTCTGGAAAATGCCATAATGTCAAGCTAGCCATGGAATATGTATTGATTAGTCCAATTATTTCCATCCCAATGGGAGGTGTTGATGTTGTACTAGGAGTATAATGGTTAAAATCTTTGGGGACGATAGCTTTTAATTTTCAAGAACTTTTCTTGAAATTTTTTCGAAGAAGGAGTACGAATTACGGGGTATTGCAGGGTAGCCGGGGAAAGATAATAAGCTCTAATGTCATGAAAAAGCTTCTAAAGAAAGAACGACGAGGTGTAATTGCACAATTATGCTCACTAGAAGTTCTAACATCAAAATCATCTATTTCTGCAGATCTCCAAAAAATCTTGGACAATCATTCCAAGGTGTTTGAAACTCCCAAAGGACTCCCACCTTCTCGTGATCATGATCATGCTATTCATTTGATTCCAGGAAGTGTTCCTCCAAACATCAGGCCTTATAAATATCCTTATGTCCAAAAGAGCGAAATTGAACGTATGATTGCGGAAATGTTAGAGGCGGGTATAATTCAACTTAGTCAAAGTTCTTTCTCTTCCCCTGTAGTATTGGTACACAAGAACAAAGGATCATGGCGCATGTGTCCGGATTATAGGGAGCTCAATAAGCTCACCACTAAAGATAAATTTCCCATTCCTATGATTGATTAATTTTTGGATGAATTACATGGAGCAATTTATTTTACCAAGTTGGATCTTTGTTCAGGATATCATCAAATTGGAATGAAGACTGAAGATATTCCGAAAACAACATTTCAAACTCATTAGGGTCGTTATGATTTTTTGGTCATGCCTTTTGGCCTTACCAATGCACCTTCTACATTTCAGGGGTTGATGAATTCCATTTTCAAACCCTTCCTTAGAAAATTTATGCTAGTATTTTTTGATGATATACTAATCTACAACGGGTCTTGGAAGGATCATGTTCAACATGTTGACGGGGTGCTCAAACTATTACGGAAGACAATTATATGCAAAAAGTCAAATGTTTCTTTGGAGTAAAAGAGGTGGAATATATGGGTCATATTGTATCTCATTAGTGTGTTAAGGTAGACCCTAACAAAATTAGAGCCATTAAGGAATGGAAAGTCCCCACAACCATAAAGCAGTTGCGAGGATTTCTCAGGTTAATAGGGTATTATCGCAAGTTTGTTAAGAATTATGGGGGAATAGTAGCACCTCTAACAACATTGTTGAAGAAAGATGCATTTTCATGGACTCCTGAAGCAACTAAGGCCTTTGAACATCTTAAAGAGGAAATGTGCCTAACTCTGGTATTAGCTATGCCAGACTTCACAAAAACCTTTATTGTGGAATGTAGTCTTATAAAATGGAATTGGTGCAATTTTAATGCGGGAAGGAAGACCCATTGCTTTTATTCATTACACCGTCAAAGGAAAGTATTTTCGAAACCTATTTATGAGAAGGAAATGTTAGCAATACTACATACTAAAGAAATGGCGAACTTACCTAATGGGAAGACACTTCAAGGAAAAAACTGATCATGATAGTCTTAAACACTTTTTGGAACAAAGACTATCTTTAGAAGAGCAGCAAAAATGGGTCACAAAGATGTTGGGTTATGACTTTGAAATAATCTACAAAAAAGGAACGCTTAATGTTGTTGCAGATGCACTCTCAAGAAAGAATGAAGAGGTGGAAGCATTTCTTTGTGCCATTTCTATTATCCAACTAGATTGTATAACCGAAGAAAGAGATGAATGGAAGAAGGACAAAGATGTATGGACACTCATTGAAAATTTGCAACAAGATCCTAGTACATCCGATACATTTAGTTGGAAAAATGATTCCTTATGGTACAAAGATCGCTTATATCTTTGTAAGAAGTCCCAACTAAAACAAAAGATTCTTCTAGAATTTCACACTTCTCCTTTGGGAGGACACTCAGGAT
>CM076575.1:619800347-619888939 GCA_034641835.2 Pinus albicaulis | reverse complement strand
GAATTGTTGAACTTTAGAAGGGCCTGTCATCAGTAAACATCCAAATCATAAGAAGCCTGTTTTTGTCCAAGATCAAATGGAATAGATGCTGTTAACCAATGCCATTACACAGGCAGAAAGAAAGCCCTTGGCTTTTCAAAAGCACTGACCTTCATAATCACAAAGAGTTTTTGTCAAGTAATAGGTCATGAGATAAACAATCCAAATGATAAATTTCTCAGTCACCCTTAGAATAGTGTCACTGTGGCTAGGGTTTCTTCTAAAAATACAGTGATGCTTGCAAGTAAAGAGGCTAAGATTGGTGTTTTTCAAGTAGTTTACTTATCACCACATTCAGAGAAAGGCTGTGTCATACAGAGTGGTCAAAAAGCCTTCGGACACCTTACCTGATGAAGAGCCTCCTCCATGCATGAGTAGATGGCCAAAGCTACTGCAGGTTGCTGAAACTGATTGATACAAGAAAGCAGTGGAAGGATACCAAAAACGGAATAAAGGTCATTACACAGATGAATGATAGTGCTGATGATGCAAAGGTATTGGTACTCCTATTTCAAAGAACTATCTGTCAGACTATACCTACAGTAGGAAAGAGACAATATTGAATATATGTGTGCCACTGATACCAAAAAGAAGACTTTCTCCTTGAGGAAAGGGTCAAGCAACAAAACAATATCATATACCAAAGGTCCAAAAAAGCGCCTTTCAAGAAATGGTGTTTACAGCTTTCAAATGTTTTTGGTGCATTATGAATAGCCCTTCCTTGCTAAAAATCGCCAAGAGAGGAAAACAGTGAACATAGTTCAGTCATGAAATGGTTCTATTGACAAAAAGGGTTTAACACACTGATCAAAACAAAATAAGGACTGTGTATCAAAAAGCCCTGTTTTCATATTCTACAAGCTTGTCTTTTCAGATGGAGGAGGCAAATGGGTATACAATCTTATGAATAGGCAGAAGAAGTTGGTTTTGATGAGTTGCTACTGTTTATATGTCTTAAAACAAACACGTTTGTCATCATTCCAAAGGGCAGACTTAGCACAAAGATACAGTATTAAATAAACAGTGGCAGAGATGTGGCATAATGAATTGTCAAGCATGGGATTATAGTAAAAATTCCCCTCTTTGGAGAACATTGCAGGTCATAAAGGATGCAGCCACTGGTACCTGTACCATTAAACACAGTGGAAAAAATAGCCCCAAGATTATGGAGATTTGTTTTAGGTTCTAAAGGTTAGTAATGAAAGGTCCACCAAAGAACAAAGCCGGAGGTTCTCCACCTCACACCTGTGCTAAGGTCCGTGATCTACATGTGATCAAATGATTGGAAAATCTCCAAAGCAAGTTTTGAACGTGCCAAAGTTAAAAGAATCGAAGGTTTTTCAAAAACAAAAAACTCCGCAGAGAAAACCAAACCACAGTTCTATTTTACCTTTTAAAAATAGAATGACCGTTGATAGTGTTTTTTGAAAAACGATATAAGGTTGAAGTGTGAGAGTGGGAAATTCACTTTCAAAAAACTAGAGTCAAACTCCGGTCTCCCTAACACCAAGGCAAGAAGTCTGGTCAAAAATTCTAAAGTTTGCACTAAGAAAAAGCTGCGCGACGTGCCTGGTTTCTGGTGCGACGTGCCTGGGCGGAAAATTACACGGGCCCCTTCGTCGGCGCGACGTGCCTGTACGTTGGCGCGACGTGCCTGTACAAGGCCGCCCGACCACACGACAGGCCGACCCGACAAGCTTTTCTCTGCGCGACGGGTTTTCTCCAAAGGTTGCCGCGCAGCTGTCCAGAGTGTCCAGCGTTTCTTTCATCCTTTCAAGCGGGCGTCCATCAAAGTTTAAGGTATTTTTATGAATTCCCCATCGATTGCAAGATGTTGATAAATGACAAGAATGTTTAAAAACCCCGGACCTTGCCATTATTGTTAAAAACAAAAGCAGCCTTTCTACACAGTGAACTGAACTATTGCAATATGATAAAAGCTGAATTTGTCATTCAAAGAGCACATATAGAGATACGGGGTTTTGAAGTTGTCTTGTGAAGATTTGTGCTTTGATTATAAGAAAAATTTGTTGTGAAAAGACAGGGTTTGGTCCCAAAAGAGAAAACTGTCCTCACAGTCCTCCAGACCTTGCCACATTGTCAGCATGTACTCGCATGGGAGTTTGACATTCTTGTTGTTTGAAAAAGAAAACCACAAATCTCCGTCCAAGAGCTTGATAATCTTCTAAAAACTCTCACGGCCATTATCACCCCAAACTCCGTGTGTTGACATTCTTAGCATATGTGTGGTGATTTGCCGACATACAAATGTGTTGAAAAGAGGAATGATTGCTTAATACTACATATGAAATTTATAAAGCATATTGAAGCACAAGAGGGTTGTTAATGGTTAAATTTGACATTAAAGGCAAAGGTACCAAAGATGTTGGATTTCTGCAAATCTGCAAAACTTCACAAGTGAAAGGCAAACATTTTCTAAAGGGTGCAGTTGTTGGTGATTGCTCATGGCTTTGAGAGCGTAGGTACTAAGCTCCTGTGGTTTTAATACTGAAGGTTGGTCTTATAGATGCAAAATGCAAGGGTTGGTTGATCTCTAGCAAACTCACCAAGAGGAATGATTGCTTAATACTACATACAGGAAATTTATACAGCATATTGTCTCATCTTTATTGATGGTTTTCTATTGAGAAGTTTACATAGCTGAAGTGTATCCAGAGTTGAAGGACTGTTTTTAAGAAGTGCAGAGGTGGCTTATTCAAAGAAACATTGTTACATTTTATTCAAAACCACATTGTCTAAACTGTCCAAACAGTCTAGTAACTAGTTTCAATCCAGCAGAACATTTTTCATACAGTGAAGGTAGTTTGCCTCTTCCAAAGTTTGGTCAAAGTCAGAATGCCTCCAAAGCGAGATCACAAGAGCGGTCCACATAAGAGATATGAGCCTATCTCCATAGAAGAAATCAATGCTCACCCATCAGTGCTTTTTAATTTCCATGAAGTAGGCTGTCTTGATTTCTGTCAGAGGATAGAAGAAGTCAAGAGTTTCTCGCCACTTACACATTTGTGCGCTTTGAGATTCAAAGAAAAACACTTCCAGTTAGCAGGTCTTGACTTCAAAATCTCCCCAAGGTATGTATCCAAGGCTACCAAGATCCCGTATCATGGTGAAAAGTGGTTTAAACAAGCGCATCTTGATCTGGAGGATTATAAACCTTTCATCAAGCCGGAACATAGAGAAACCATCACTGCTATTTTCCCTTTCTCCTATCTTCTTGACAGTTATGCTCCGCTGATGAAAGCCATAATGAGATATTTCACTTGTGAAGGGAGGTTTAGCCAAATTTTTGCCTATCATGTCCGCTTGTTGATGCATTTTACCAGAAGCAGGAAATTAAACCTTCCATACTTTTTGTCCAAAAGCATAGAGAAAATGGTAGCTACTGTCCAAAAGAAGGCTCCACCTCAGCAAATCCCTTCTCTCTTTCATCATTCCTTGATCAAGATTATCTTCTTACACCAGCTGGAGAAGAAAGGGGTTTCATGGGATTCATTCATTAGCCATGAAGATTTCGCCACTGTCCCTCCTGTTCATGTGTCTCCTACTCAGCCTGTCCATCGCCCAGTGCCTTTATCTAGTAGGCCTACCCCTAAAAAACTCAAGATGACCACTGGGCAGCCAAGTAAACAAGGAGAAGGAGAGGGCAGTGAGCCACAGGGAGAAAAGGAGGTTGATGAGTAAAAAGACAACCGATTTAGAGGGACAACAACTAGAATGTGATGAATACCCAAGAGCACCGAAGAGGGGATGTTAACTAGAATTCGATGAACAACAAAGAAATTCAGGAAGAGGAACAAAGCAGTTATATAGTTGAGGAGCAACAAGGTGGGCAAACAATTGAAGCGCCTTTTGAGCCACAAACTGGACAGGATGTTGAGGAGGGACAGCAAGCTGAAGCTGCCACCTTGACAGTAACCAAAACTGTTCCTAGAAAGAGGAAATTGCCCAAGAAGACAACTTCTAGCTTGCCAAGGAGAAAAAGCGCCAGATTGGCATTCAAAGGCAAAAGCATCGTTGGAGAAAGTGCCAAGCATGGAGGTAAAACAGCTGTCATCCCTATCCCAAGCGATGACAGTGATAACGAGGCCCGCATCCTTGAAAACCTCCTCATTCACAAAGAAGGGAAAATTGAGGTATTACAAGAAGACCTTCAAAGGGCTAGAATTTCAACTATTTCTTGGAGATCCAAAATAGGCAAATGAGTGTCCATATGGCTGTTTATGAGACACGAGCAATCAAGTACAAGAAAGAGGCCGCCAAAGCCCAAGCAAAGATAGAGGAGCTCATAGGAGATCTTGATGAAGGTGAAGAAGAGGACCAACCTAGGCGAAAGAAGCCTAGAACCATAGGGCTTAAAAGAGCCCTTGAAAAGCAAAAGGAAGAGGAACAAGCCCTTTTTCAATCCACTCCCCTCACTACATTGCTTGAGCAGGAGATTGAAAACAATAAGGAGGCATGGCTAGAAAGAGCCAATGAACACTTGGAGAGAAAGCTTGAGAAGGAAAACAGGGATTTAGAGCTACAGAGAAAGAGGACTCTTCACTTTCAGAAGTCAAATCAGTTTGCCAGGCAAAAATTAAAGGTAGCACAAGAGAAGTCGAAGAAGTTAAAGGAGAAGCGCCTAGCACTAAGGGAGGCAGCAAAGCCTATCAGCCTCGACATTTTGGCTTCGCCTCTGAGCATGTTTCTACAGACCCTGAGGGTCATACATACAATTTTAAATTGCTTTTGAATTTTTGTTTTTTGGCATTTTTTGCTGGCCAAAACCATAAATTCGCCATTCCGGTATTGATGAGTCGTCAAGGAGGAGGACATACCGATGGATGCCATAATTCCATGAGCAATGACCATCGTGGTATTTGAAGACTATTCGCCTCAAATTGCGTAAACAAATTCCTCATTTGCACATTCCTCGCCCCGCCATATCAGCACTCCATTTATTTTCTCGGGTTTTTGCGCACAGGTACAGTTTTGAGGGACTTTCAGAGATCAGATTGAGGTGATTCCACTTGCGCCGGAAATCAGACACAGAGAGCTTTCCAACGAGCCATCATGAGCCTCATTTCGACATCAGGAAGGCTTCCATTTGCATCCAGCAAGTCAGGGGACCTTTTTCAGGCATAAATATGAAGTATTTTTGTAATTTTTGAACTCCAAAAATCTGCTTTTCCCAAATGTGCGTTTAGCTATTTTTATCATGGGAAAATCATGTAAAGTCAATATAATTTCCGTTTTTAGCAGTTTTTAGATATTTTATGGGATATTTTGTGCCTTGGGCTTTGCAAAGCCTCAAGGGCAAATTTAGATATTTTGACTTGGCCAATGGGATAGCTAGTTGCTCCATGAGGTTTTCCTCCTTCTAGCCTATTTATCCCATGGTTCTCATTGTAAATCAGAGGCTGAACTTGAGAGAAGAATTAATGCATTGGTCATATGAGCTTTGAAGAATACACTTGAGTTATGATTTTTGGACTACCTCTTGGATGCTTTTGAGGAATGGTGAAGGCTTGTTGATGGATTCCTTGTCATGGTAGAATGGTATAGTGCTTCTTAATGTGTTTTGTTTCCTAGTTCTCATTCATATTACATATTTCTTGCTGCTATAGATCAGTAAAGATTGATTTTGAGATATGCCCATGGAGGCACCTCAAAATCCCTGAATCTTCATAGCTTGATGTTTTCTCCTCCCTTAGTTATGCTAAAGAATTCTTAGCTGCTCTTTAGTAACCTAAGGTATTGTTGCTAATTTTTATTCATCAGTTCTATATATGTTAAGTAGGATGTATGGTTTGCCCTACCTACCTACAAGCTGCCCATAGTTCTGTCCATAAAACTTTCTCTTTGACTGATTTGTTGATCATCTTGTTGAACCAAGGAGGCCTAGTCCCGATCTAGCCCTTTGCCTAAAACTATGAAAACTTGTTTGTCCAAGTGCCCAATGACTTAGAGACTATGTTTAGGCATTCCGGCATAGTTTATGAGTTGTTAGTTTGTCTCATGTGTTTTCCCCAAAGTCTGATAGCCTTTTCCCGAAGTTAGAGGGTCATATACCTCTATGTATGGCTGGAATGTTTGATTTCTATGTATTGATTAGCTTATAGTTATTCTTAGCATGATTAATGGCTTGCTATTACATGTTTATGTCTGCTATTAACTAGTTTGCACTTGAAATCCCTTGTCTTTCACCAACTTATTGTTCATTTAATCCATTTTTCTCGGAGATCCCTTCTATTGTGAATCAAATCGGCCCTACAACAGCTTTACATCATCACCTCATAAGCTTCCTTGACCTGTTTGACCCCATAGCCCAATTTATCTACATCTTGTTATCCAGTTTATGTATTTGATCAGTTTCATCCCTCACAAACTTAAAAACTAAAAAACCAAAAACACACTTCATAACTAGCCTAATATCAGAACATCACAAGTAAACACGACCCATTGCTTTTGAAAGTCGTCCAATCAAAGGAAAGTATTTACAGAAACTTATTTATGAGAAGGAAATGTTAGCAATACTACATGCACTAAAGAAATGGCGAACTTACCTAATGGGAAGACACTTCAAGGTAAAAACTGATCATGATAGTCTTAAACACTTTTTGGAACAAAGACTATCTTCAGAAGAGCAGCAAAAATGGGTAACAAAGATGTTGGGTTATGACTTTGAAATAATCTACAAAAAAGGGAAGCTAAATGTTGTTGTAGATGCACTCTCAAGAAAGAATGAAGAGGTGGAAGCATTGCTTTGTGCCATTTCTATTATCCAACCAGATTGGATAACCGAAGCAAGAGATGAATGGAAGAAGGACAAAGATGTATGGACACTCATTCAAAAGTTGCAGCAAGATCCTAGTATATCTGATACATTTAGTTGGAAAAATGATTCCTTATGGTACAAAGATCGCTTATATCTTTGTAAGAATTCCCAACTAAAACAAAAGATTCTTCTGGAATTGCACACTTCTCCTTTAGGAGGACACTCAGGATTTTTAAAAAACTTACCACAGGGTGAAGAAAGAATTTTTTTGGGATGGCCTTAAATCTGATATTCGAAAGTTTGTGGCGGAATGTTTGGTTTGCCAGCAGAATAAAGTGGAAACAATTAAGACCCCAGGACTTCTACAACCTTTATCCATTCCAAGTCAACGTTGGGAGGAGATTTCAATGGATTTTATCACATGTTTACCTAAGTCCGAAGGAAAGAGTGTCATCATGGTGGTAGTTGATAGACTTACCAAGTATGCACACTTTTGTGCATTATCTCATCCATTAAAAGCAAGTACAGTTGCTACTACATTTATGGACAGAATTCAAAAGCTACATGGAAGCCCAAGGGTTATTGTGAGCGACAGAGATCCCATTTTTACTGGAAATTTTTGGACAGAGTTAGTTTCTTGTTTGGGTACTCAATTAGCTCATAGCTCATCTTATCATCCTCAATCTGATGGTCAAACTGAGATAGTAAATAAATGTTTGGAAGGATATCTTCGTTGTTTTGTATCCGATAAACAAACACAATGGGTCAAGTGGTTACCTCTCGCTGAATGGTGGTATAACACTTCCTTCCATACCGCAGCAAAAATGACCCCATTTATGGCACTTTATGGATATCATCCACCATCCATCACATCATCTTTAAGGGAAAATTCGAAGGTTCAAGCAGTGGAAGATCACATCGAGCATCAGCAAGAAGTTCTCCAACTCTTAAAGGATAACCTGAATCTGGCACAAAATCGAATGAAACAACAGGAAGATCAACATCGTAGCGAGAGAAGTTTTGATGTAGGAGATTGGGTATTTTTACGGCTACAACCATACAAACAAATGTCCCTCAAGCAAGCAAAGAAGGATAATAAATTATCGCCAAAGTACTATGGTCCTTACAAGGTGTTGCAAAAGATCGGTACTATGGCATACAAATTGGAGCTTCCTGCTTCTTCGCGAGTACATCCAGTTTTCCATGTTTCATGCTTAAAGAAGGTTATAGGTGAAAATCTTCCAGTTCAAACAGTATTGCCAGAACTTGATGGGGAAGGGAAAATCATATTGGAACCTGAAGCAGTCATGGAAAAAAAGAACTCGACAACTACGGAATCGATCAATTTCAGAGTATCTCATCAAGTGGAAGAACTTACCCACTGAAGATTCTACATGGGAGGATGAGAATTTTATACAGAAGCACCCGGAGCTACTCAAGTGTTGAGGACAACACTTTTTTTTAAGGAGAGGGGCATGTTAGGTCCCTATATCACTAGTATAGCCCCTTATTATTGTTAGTGTAAACCCCTTATTGTTATTATTGTACCCTTGTAACTCCCATTTTGTTATTATTGTGCCCTTAAATTATTATTGTTAGGTCGGCTAGGATTACATTGTGGCCCACTAGGATTACATTATGGCCCCATGGACTCCTATATATAGAAAGGAGGTTTTGTGAATCGTATCATCCAAGAATTGTTCATTTATGTAATGTATTGGAGGTTGCCCCCTCGAAGTGGCTCATTTCTAAGGCGTTTATATCTCTTTTCTTCTCTTTTTGGAGCTGGTTACACAACATCAAGGCATAATATTTACTTCAGATTTGTTTTATATTTTCACTATCTAATTGAATTTATGTTTGTTATCCATGCAATCAATCATGCATAGCTTAATTAAATTTATAATGTATACAAATTTGCAGGTTCATGCATATTCAACATCGAGTTCAGATGCAGAAAATATTCAAACTGCTCCAAAACGTCGGAAGTTATTATCAGGAGATGCATACCGCAAGGCGCATTTGGTAGATGAAAATGGACAGCCGCTTCACCCCTCCAATTGTAACAATATTGCATCTTTTAGCCACAATCTCAGGACAATGATGGTAATTATAATTATAATTGTTTCATATATATATATATATATATATATATATATATATATATATATATATATATATATATATATATATATATATATATATATATATATATATATGTAATTATTTCAACTTCAAACCAATTTATAATCACGCAATATTGTCAACGTGGTTACTAATTGATGTCATATATTTTGTACTAATTAGGTTCAAATATTTTTTTTTAATTATTAGGATTCTAGTGATGATGAATGACCTACCTATCATCTTCCATTGCACCCCACGAAAATGTAAATTTGATAGAATACTGAATTAAGAGAAAAAATCAGAGAGGAACAATACCAAGAATGGTTGAATCAACCACCGATTCAATTCCCGCTACGTCCAGATTCACCGATTAGGAATGACTACAACAATAGTAGTTCTTCACAAGCTGGAAATGGAGGCAATCAAATAGAGGTTGGTATGGATGATTACTTAAGGCATATGACTGCCATGGATACAATGTTGTTAGATGCATTCCAAAATGATGATCAGCTAGGGGATGATGCTCATATCGCTGACACCTTTTTCAAAAGCCTTAAAATTACTTCCACCACCCCTCTCTTTGGACCGGGTAGTCAGTCAAAGTCTAACTAGTTGGGGACAACGATGTTATTGTAAAACTTGAAATCAAATTTTGGCTTGTCGAATGCATGTTTCTCGGAAATTTTGAGGTAAGTTACCATAAAGTACTCCCTTATATAAATTTGAAATATAATCAGTACACTGCAATGAAAATTACAAATGGTAAATTTTATTAACATTAATAATTTATTGGCATTAATGTACATTTATTAATATATTTTTCCATGATCACCAACTACAAGTTATTCAAAGATAAGGTTCTCCGAAGTGATAATGTCTTGCTCAGTAGCTGTGAAGAGGCAAAGAAATTGTTGAAAATGTTGGGTGTTGAGTACATATCATAATCATGTATGTCCAAATGATTGTATTCTATATAGAGGAGAATATGTAGACAAAGAGATGTGTCCGAATTATTGGAATGGCAGGTATGATAAATCCAAAAAGAACGGTAAATCACGTACTGGTCCTCCTTTTAAGATATTGAGGCACGTGTCTATAATCCGAAGGATTCAAAGGCTCTTTCATTGCAAATAATTAGCTATGTTGTAGGGATAGCATGCCTCACACAGAAGTGAGTTGGGAGTTATGTGAATCCCAATTGATTCAATAGCCATGAACCATATAGAGGATACATGGCCCAAAAAATTCAAGGATGAAGTACGAAGTCTATGAATCAGCATAGCCATGGATGGTGTCAACCCATATTCCCTCTAGAACACCAAGTATTCTATTTGGCCTGTAGTAGTGATCAATAACAATATCCACCCATGGTTGTCCGTGAAGAATGATAATCTTATGTTGACTCTCATAGCCCCTGGTAGAGGAAAACTGAAGAATATGGATGTCTACTTACAACCACTGGTAGATGAATTGAAGGAATTATGAGATGGGATAAATGGATGTGATGTATCAAGACCCATCGCATCATAGAGGAGTTTTACGGTGTATGGCTTATGTGCTTACACGACACATGATTATCCAGGCTTAGAAGTTTTCTCTGATAAATTACATGTTTAATTTATTAATTTGTTTATATATGTAACAATATTCTTTCACATATTAGTTATTTAATTCATTGTAATATTTTTTCTAATCTTCATGATATTATTTAACATGCCATGCATATTAATTAATGTATACAAATATAATCTCGCGGGTCTTGTAACAAAAGGATATTTTGGATGTAAATGTTGTGGACCTTCTCTGAAAGCTAGATGGTCCAAGGACCTACAAAAGCGAGTGTATGATTGCTCCAAGGTATTCCTACTAGAAGAACACCCTTACATAAGAGAAGCATCCACTTTCAATGATAAACGAGAGAGAACCCAAAGGCCTCCAATAATGACACTATCTGAATGGCTTAGATCATATGAGAGAGAGAAGGAGAAGGAGTTCATAGAAATGTTCGATTCAAATGGGGAGCCTACGTTCGATGATCCAGATTTCTTCGACACCTATGTTGAGAAATTCCCTATTAGGATGAAAAGGAAACCTCTCTTTTATGACCTCCCATATTGGGAGCATCTTAAGATTACCCACTTATTAGATCCCATGCATATATTTAAAAATGTTTCATATTCTTTATGGAGGCACATATCATCGAAAAAATGTGACACATTGGCTATTAGGAAATATCTTATTACTTACAAAACTAAAAAGAAACATTGGCCAAGATGATTAGAAAGTATGGGATCAGAGGCAGGCGCTAGTCCCTCTAATTCATGGTTTTTCAAAGAAGGTGATGTCCTATGGATTTTTAAAAAAGATGATATATCTTTGGCAAAGAAAGTTATAATGGATGTAAGGGTGCCAACTTCATACTGGTCTTCACTACCGTGCTGCTTCACCGTGGCTGACCATTTTTCAGGGTTGAAATTACATGACCATTTGAATCTTCTATGAGTACGTATAATTTCAAAAGCATGATTTTATTATTTGTTATATTGATAAATTTTATCCCATGTGAGGATCATAAAACATAACTAATTTTTTATATTATTGCACGTGTTTATAACTTTGCAGTGTCATTATCCTTTGTTCGTGTGTGAGTGTGTGAAACATGAATTCCCTCAAGACCTAGGACGTTCCATATCTAAATTATCTGCATTTGTACATTGGATCACATCAAAGGAGATTCATGTGGCTAGCATTCCATGGTGGCGTCAAGAGATAGTTGAGATTGTTTGTATGTTTGAGAAGGAACTATTGACGAGTTTCATGGACTTACAGGTTCATCTTCTAATCCACCTAGTAGATGAGGTTGAATTAGTTGGGATGGTTTCTTTTCATTGGATGTTCTTCTTAGAGAGGTACATGAAGAAATTGAAAGGTTTTGTTCGAGAAAGGGAAAAACCTGAGGGGTATATGGCAGAGGGGTACATATCATATGATTCTTTCTATTATTCTAGTGAGTACATCAAGAAGATCGACAACAGACCAGTTGTGGTGATTTGGGACAATGAAAGGGATGAAGACACAAGAGAAGGGGAATTGCTCGTGGAAAAAAGTGCTTGATAAAGAGTAAGCGACTTATAATTTTTCAAATTTACAAAAAGTAATTAATATTCATGTTGAAATTTGGTATAATGTATATTTTTATCTCTAAGTACTATATAATGTTGGTTTGATTTCATTAGCAAATGTAGAAATTGAAGCAATCAATAAATTTGTTCTTTACCGTTCTGAAGCGACACAACCGTGGGTCGCAATGTACGAACAAAAGAGGATGAAATGGGATAGTGACAAGAAAGAATTCAAACAGTTGAATGGTAGAAGTGTGCCTTATCTCGATCATTTAAAAGAAAATATGCCAAAATATGCCCCAACAGTTGGGTTGCTGACCAAGTCAGAGATAAATACGGTGCTACTGGTCGTTACCCACGTGCTGAAGAGGATGCGCTAAACGTAGGGATTGGGTGCAGAAACTCGGTAATAATATTTTTAATTTATATGTAAATTTGAAACTTATATTAATACATCTACATTTCATATTTTAACTGTTGGGTTATTATAAGACACATGACCCTATGATTTTTTTAACTTCTTTATAATAGGTGCATTTGTTCCTATCTATGTGGGCATATGGAAAACATTTTTGCACAGAAAATGCCAATGCTGGAAACATCACACAACACTGTGGAGTGGAAGTCAAGTTCAATAAATCTAGTTAATCTAGCCACCGTGATAAAAACCTAGTACGAGGGACGTTAGGTTACGTCGAAAAGATACAAGAAATCATTGAAGTGGATTTCTCTTCTTTCCAATGTGTTATTTTTAGGTGCAAGTGGTGGGACACCTTTGATCAGAATAATATAAAGGAAGATCCGATAGTAGGCTGATATGTATCAACTCTAGAAAGATGTGGGATGAAGCTAAGGAGCCCTATATTTTCCCTAAACACTACAACCATGTGTTTTTTTACCCAGATGTGTTAGATAGGGATTGGTGGTTCGATTGACACATGACCCTAGATCAAAAAATATTTTTGAGAAAAATAGTGTTATCATGCCATGTGAGCTAGAAGATAATGAGGGCGATCATGAGAACCGAGAGTGATATGGTACATATGTTATTTAATCAAGATTTATACTTTTTAAGATGGGGTTTTCAAAACATTATAATATGTATTTTGAATTAATTGGTAATTTTCATTGTGTTAATGTTAAAATCAATAATTCACTTGATAATTATTTGCAATTATGTTGATCTCAAAAACAATGGCGTACTGTATAAATTAGTTCTTTTTTGTATCTAAGATCATAATAAAATAGTGATAATTCTAAAGTACATGAATTTATTTGCATTATTTTCTAAACTTTATTATGTTACACTAAATCATATTATTCTAGATTTATTATTTTACAATTATTTAAAATTTACAAATTTACAAATTTTAATAAATTCATTTCACATTAATACAATTAAAATTTTACAAATATTTTACATACAATTACAATTTTACAATTTCACATACAATTACAAATACAATTTTAGAACTTTACATACAATTACAATTTTACATTTACAATCTTCACAGTAATACAATTAAAATTTTACAAATATTTTACATACAATTACAATTACAATTTTACAATTAATTTCACGTACAATTACAATTACAACTACAATTTTAGAATTTTACATATATACAATTACAATTTTACAAATTAAAAAATTACAATTACAATTACAATTTTAGAATTTTACATACAATTAGAATTACAAATATTACAATTTTACAATATCATGTCATCATTTAGTATTAAATTAATTAATAAACATCACGTTTATGATAACCATCATACAAACATCATATTTGACTAAAAACACATTCAAAATCGCGAACTTCATCGTGATCATGATCATCTAACAAAAAACAATTAACATTATATATTAACATATTCATCATAACACAAACATCAAATATACATCTCATGTCAAATAACTCATGCTATCAACACATACACATTAAATGCACATATATAACATGACCTAACAATATACACATCATGATGATCACCAACATGTAAATTAAGTACAACTGCAACATGAACATAAAATACATGGACTATATATATATATATATATATATATATATATATATATAACTGAATAATGTTAAAAATATACAACTATATATAAATGTCATGGATCAGCTGGTGGTAGTACAAAATCAATATCAGTACTAGCGGAGGCTTGCTCATTTAATGGTGCAACCTCAACAGTCGATGGTCTAGCCTGCTCATGATCATGAGTACTAATGGATACCACAGGCTGCTAACTAGATGTGGCCGATGGTCTAGCCTCATCTCCATGATGATTGGTGCTGGATGCTAGTGGAGGCTCATTCTCATCTGACGCAGTGTGAGGTGAACGATCATGAGATGAAGATTCGTTGCTCGTGGACTGTCCATCACCTGCTGTGTCATGACCATGCCTATAATGTTCAACAATCCTTGTCAGTCGAGTAAAAGCTGTCGTAACTCCTACAATATGCTGCATCAAGCTATACATGTCACGCGGCATGCCTGTCCACATATGTAATAGCCTATCATCAGCCTCTATGTCTCTGAAATGAGCAGCCTTGATGCCCGCCTCAACAATCAATGCATTGAGTTGGTCGCCCAACTCCATCCGGTATCTAGCATCATGTCGATTGCGCCTAGCACCAACCTCCTGATGGTCCTTGGCATCTGGCATGCCCTGATCATCATCAGGATCCACACTTGGATCATGTAGTACTGGTGCCGACATCTCCTCATCTCAAAAGAGCCAATGCCTACAAAATATATACAAGTACACAACAATAATTAGAAAATTTCATTACACAATTTAATAAAAACAAGTTGAAGAACATGCTAGAATAAATTTAAATATATAAAACAGTAATATTACCTCTATCATCTGGCGGCTCATCAACTGTGAAGAGGATGTTGGCACACCCTCACCAATCCAAACCCGCGTAAGGACAAGGGACCATAACAAAGGGATTCTCATCAACACTGGCTAGCAAATCTAGTGCATCCTGCGATATCCTCGCGAAAAAATCAATGTCACCCCTCTTGGGCATCATCTACCCCCACGTGTGCATACGTTCCTCAAACATTGTCCTACAATGTTGTCGAAGAAAATTAGGCCTCGTCTCTAGAAACCTCTCAAAAAATAAACAAAAATCTGTGAATAAAAATGGAAGTTCACCCTCCCTTGTGCATGAGCATGACTTCTATCTAAGGCTGTACAGAACTACTAGGAAAAATTGGTAGACCACCTGACAAATCATGGCTCCTGTACTAACGAATCAGCATAATATGGAAGTGGGCAACTAATACGTTTCTCATCACTGGTGTTGTGCGAAATGGTCGAAATGATAAGTGAGAGACACTGCACCTCCTCCCTACCAAATGCACCAATACGTAATTGACCTACAGCAACCCGAAACTCTGCAGGAGATAGTACATTTTCTCCAATGTATCTCTGCGAGTAAACTAACTGACTCCTTGCTACATAGCCAGCGAGAACCTCTGGGAACGAGGGATAATGCACCCCTCTCCTTGATATCCCTATAATGAATTATATATCCTCCTCAGTGGGCATGTACCATTGGTTGATACCCACCCAGAAAGCCTATTGCTGGGAATTCCACCTTTGGATAAGATGTCTCAAAATCAAACTATGGCCCTTTAGGGAAGTATCCTCCTCATAGAACTTGAGGAGGCCTACCTGCCTTTGGAGTCCCTACGTAGCTACTGTAATAGAGCGAGGGTACGCATCTCTCTCCCTCTCTTGTGCCTCCCATAAGTGAAACATGTTATACTTCTCTGCTTGTTGTTGTTGTTGTTCCCCCTCTTCTCTCCTTTCACGTCTCTGAATGATTGACATATAAAACACATTTTTTTTATTAAATGAGACATGTATTTAGAAATAAACATATATAATTTTTTTTGAAAGAAAAATAAACAAACAGTTGGTGCACCGAAAACACAATCACGCATCGGTACTGGTGCGTCTTTCTATGGAGCGCACCAACCACGGTGCACCTAATAATATTAAGCGCCCCGAGGATGGTGCTCCAGAATAATTTATAATGCACCGTTGAATATGTATGGTGTCACGAGGGCAGTGCGCTGATGAAAATCTACGCCCCGGGGCATATAGTTAAGTTAGCGGACCGACCTCCTGCCATCGTGACATAGTGAACAGTGCGGCCTTTTACAAGGCCACACCATTAACCCAGGTGAAATAAGGAAAGTTGTGCACTAACAAAAATAGTCGCCCCGGGGCTGCTATTTTAGTCAATGCACCGCATCGTAGCTATTCCACTAGGTCAACGGTGCAACCGGATCACTGACCACACAACATTTAAAAAAAAAAAAAAATAACACAGTGCACCTTCGATACTTCCCCAAAACCAGTGCGGATACCGTTAGCACCAGCTTACCAAGACGCACCATTGACAATGTGGAATAGCGACAACATGGTGCGTTGGTAAAATTACCAACACCGGGACGGATAATTTATTCAATGCATCATGTTGCCGCTATTCCACATTGTCAATGGTGTGGCCTGGTAAACGACCGCACCACAATTTTTAATTTTTTTTAAAATAACATGGTGTGCCTATCGGTACTGCCCTGAAACCAGTGTGGATACCGTTAGCACCGACTGCGATGCAGCCTGCAAATTTATAGGCAGCACCGCAAACCGGTGTGAGCCGAAAGGCTCGAGCGCACCACGTGACAAAAAAAAATCCTTTTAAATGGTTAATTTTAAGGTTATCTGAAATTCTAATCCGCTAGAAGGCTTAATTATGGTAAAACAAGAAAAATACCTGTACATTTTCTCGTCGAGGAGGCATATTAGGTGTGTAATTTACAAAATAAAATTTGTCCACCATTTTGCAAAATTCAAGCTAGAGATTGGTGGGAAATGCATAGTAGGAGTGCGTGTAATGAGTGAAATGGGAGCACCGATGTCAGTGCGGCTCAAACAAGGATAAATTTCACTGGTGCTTGAGAGCTTTGTAGCACTGAAAAAAGTGAAAAATGCGGTTTTTTGGCCGTAATTTTTTTTTATTTAACCCTGTTCTAGTGCGCAGGATTTTATAGGCACACCGGTGCGTTTTCTTCATTCCGCACCCAGCGGTTTTTGTTTTCGCGTGCTTTTTATGAGGCAATGGTGCGGACATTTTGTAAAGCACTGGTGCGCTATAGTAATACAACGCACCAGAAGGGTGTGTACGGAGCACACGATGTCTGATGTCCCAATTTTTTGTGTGATTTTTTGGCCCTAATTATTTTTTATTTAACCCCCTTTCGATGTGTAGGGTTCTATGGACGTATCGGTGCGTTTTCGTCATTCCGCTCTGGGTGGTTTCTATTTTCGCATGCTTTTTATGAGGCACTAGTGCGGATTCTCTCTAACGCACCAGGGTGCAACAGTAATAAAATGCATCAGGCGGGTGTGTACGGAGCACACATTGTCTGGTGTGCCAATTTTTTGTGCAGTTTTTTGGTCGTATTTATTTATTTTTTTAATCTCGTTTCGGTGCGCGGGGTTTATTAGCGCACCGGTGCATATTCCACGCCGGGCGGTTTCTATTTTCGCACGCTTTTTATGAGGCACCAATGCAGATTCTATGTAAAGCACCAGGGCGCTACAGTAATAAAACACACCGGGTGGGTGTGTATGGAGCGCACAGTGTCTGGTGTGCCATTTTTTTGTGTGGTTTTTTGGCCGTAATTTTTTTTTATTTAACCCTGTTTCGATGCACGGGTTTTATGGGAGCACTGGTGCATTTTCTTCATTCCACACTAGGCGGTTTCTTTTTTTGTGCTCTTTTTATGAGGCACCAGTGCAGATGTGTTGTAAAGGGCTGGTGCACTGCAAAAATGAAATGCACCAGGCAAGTGTGTACAGAGCGCACAATGTGTCGTGTGCTAATGTTTTGTGCACACCAGTGCTTTCTCGTGTTGAATGAACCAGTGCGTTTTATGATGATAAGCGCACCGTACGAAATACATCCGCAAACACCTTCGCTCGCCAACCTCCTCTAGTAACCTCAGCTAGAAACGAATGTCTGGGGTATTTTTATAAGGGGTTCCTCAAAAAAAATCTGCTAGAGGGTCTTTTCCTTGTAGTGATGGGAGTGTACAATTGGTCACCAGTGACAGTGCTAAGACACCGTTACTTGTTAATGGGCACCATCTAAGGTTATATCGTCAACCCTCTTCGAAGGAATCATTTGTCAACATTGTCACGGACTCTGATCTTCATGTTATGATAGTAGGGAAACATTCTCTTCTACAACCTTAAAAACTGAAATTCCAATAAGTGCAGCAGTTGAAAACCACCTTTATGGCAGCTATCACACCTGTTTAAAAAAATAAAGAAAATAAAAAAATAACAAAATAAAATAAAAAAATAACAAAATAAAAAGAAAAGCAAAAATAAATCTAATTGTGAAAACCCCTTTCCGGGGCGTAGTCAGATTGCCAGTAATAGTTGAAAACCACTTTTGTGTCAGCTATTTCACCCATGTTTTTCTTCCTGTAATGTCATCTTCCCTTTCTGATCTATTTCATAGGATGATGGTATTCATGTAATTTCTTTTTTTGTACCAATTTCTTCTGATTATTATGTTTTTTTTTAGAATAATTTAATGGTTGTCTTGGCTATTACACATGTAACAGCCGAGAGCCATGAATGTTTTTCTTTATGATTCATTCCATAAACAACAATAACCATGCTGACCAAACACAACAACATGAGCGTTGCAAGCAAGACACCGCAAATTCAAATTCTTCCTCCATGTCACCTCAAGTATGTCATTAAAAAGGTAAATGTTATCATTGATGATTCATTGATTAATTGGCAAAGTAATGATACTCCTATGACAGCCGTGGACGGTCGTTAGCATTAAGGTGGGGGAGAGGATATGACTTGAAATCATTGCAAAAAGGTCGTAATCATAAATATCTATTAAATCCACATGCACCTAATCGATAACAGAATTACTAATGATGAAAAGGGCGTGTGTACGAAATCCAATTACTTTCCATAATGAGTCATTTATGAATATTAGTGTAGGGTATGATTCGGTATATCTGTAAAAGCCATCACCTCCCATCAACCTCCTCGACTGAAACCTTGCATTCTCATCGTAAAATCATCGATTGTGATAACCAGAGGCATCAAGAAGAAGCTAGTTCAAAGACACAGTGATGTTACAATAGGGATGAATAACAAAGAAGTGAATTCAGAAACTCAGTGATACTACAGTGTGGCCGAAGAGTAAGAAGCAAATAAAAAAACAGCAGAGATGGGTGGGGCAGTGGTCAAGCATGAGCTATATTCCATGGACACCCTATAGAATTGTCTAGAAGCTTACCATATATTCAAAGATGCTGGATGGGTTGAGTTTTTCCAGAAGCTTGAAGGCTTAGACGAGGCGGTGGCAATTGAATTTGCTCAGAACTTGAACAATAATCAAACCTGAGTAAGGGGCATGCAAGTGGAGGTTACTGAAGAGGTAATTTCCAATGTAACTTCATTACTAGTAGAGGGGTGAAGGTGGTTTAAGAGAAAAATCAATGACCCCTCCTTGAAAGAAGACTTCCTAGTAGGGGAAGAAAAACTGGAGAGGAAAGGAAGAGGAATTGATAGATTATTACTTCCTCATCCTTGGGAAGATGTTGGCTTGGGTTTGATCAAATATATCACAAGAGGGAAGATCCAAGATAATGTTCAACTATCACTTTCCTCTGCTTAATCACCTTCAGCATCAGAAGAGAATTAATATTCCATTCTATTTTCTAGGGAACATCAAGCATATGGCAACAGCAGTGAAAACAACAGCACACCTGGAGGCATGTGTGACTAATCACAGAATCATTAAGCTAACCGTGTTGTATTCCCTAGCCCATCAAGGAAAAACCTGGGAAGAATTCAAAAGAAAAATGCCAAGGACAAGCCAAGGGAAACAGACCACGAATTCAGGAGGAATTTAGGCAGAGGTGGAAACCCAGACTCGGCCTGCTGGAGTTAGGATTGGGAAAAATCCTATTGATGAAACAATTGGGGTTAGAAGATAGAAATAAAGAGTGAAGGTCAGCATACCTATAGCACCTTTTCCTATGGCCGAGAAGCATATGGAAGAAGAATTTTTAGAAGAAGAAAGGCAACCCTCTTCATCAGGTAAGGACAAAACCAATGCCTTGTTTTTAGAAATTGAAAATATAAGAAAGGAAAATGAGGAATTGAAGCGAAAATTATCTAAGGGGAAGGAAATCCTGGTGTTTGTATGCATGACATGTTTTCAATACTTAGCAACAGCAGGATATAAGGCCTGTAGAGAAAATATCATCCCAATGGAAACAGAAACAGAATAGCAGGAGGCTGTTACACAAGAACCTGTGGAGGCCACTCCTATTATAGAAGAAACAACAATGGAAATAGAGGCTAATCTAGGTAAAAAAAAAGGGGCTGGAACATAAGAACCCACCGAGGAGGCTGCTGTTACACAAGAACCAGCAGTAGAGGTGGAACAACCCCATGTAGCGGAGGCTGGTACACCCATTGCTGATGAAGATATTGAATGTAGGAGAATTCTAAGTCCCATCTCGGGATGGAGTTCTGAGAAATTCCAGTTAGTTTATGAGTTACAAAAGTGGAAACAAGAAGCAATCTCCCTTTGGGATGGGATGATTTCACTAAAGAAACATTAGAGATAAATAGACACTTTACATGAAATATAGATGAAAGCAAAGTTGAAGAAAGGGTGGGAGAATTACAAGAAGAAGGAATCTCTGAAGAAAAAATAATAACAGTTGTTGTTGTTACAGCAGTAGGTTCAGGACCTCACCATAGACAAGAAAGAACTTCATGACCTCACCCTCAACTTGCTAGGTTGTAGGTGACCTTCTCCATCTTGTCCTATTTTTCTGTGGGAACGTTACTTCTTGTTTCAATTGAAATCCATTATGAAGGATAGACCTTATTTATGTTCTTCTACTCATACGTTTGTAGATGTTTTTCGTGCCTCTGATTTTGATGAGAAAAGCTTGTTGTGTGAGTTATTCTTGCACAATATTATTTGTGAACATGTGAGTATGCAGATGGTTGTGAAAATATTCTCCTATATGGGAGATATTCAATTGACGGATTTTGTGTCCTTCATGAAGAATCATATTGAATGGCATCTAGCCATTAAATCTATAGAGACTAATGAGGAGAAGATATCATTGTGGGTTCAAGCAGAACCATGACGGGCTACTGAGTTGAGACAAGAATTTAAGAGAATGCTGAGTACCCCTGGGATTAAAGAACCAGCTGCCACTTATAGAAGAAGAATTGTGAACTTCTGCCTCAATCATTTCTCAATGATGAAGAGTCGAGCTTTGATAGGGTGCCTAAAATGCAGGGAAGCCAACAGTGTTGAGCTATTGAAAGGGGATCCATTCTCATTCGAGAATTTCATGGTGGTTGTTACACATGTACCAGCCTATGCACAGTTTGTACAATCCCTTGGTGCTTTGTGGCTTGGATTGAGGTTCAAGTTTCCTTTGATTTGGTTGCCCATTGAGGATTACCAAATCAATTAAGTATGAGTCAGAATCCTCAGTACGGAAGTTCATGGCCAATCAGGGATACATGTCTACAGATAAAGACACAACTAGTGCTTATGATCTCATCAATATGCACTGAAGATATTCCCATGAGAGATGAGTTTTCATGAGGATATGAAATTATTTCAGTTGGGGGGAGATGTTGGGTGCTAGTTTTGTACATTTTTCCTTCACTTATCTTCCTTATTTTTCCTCATAACCATAACCAATGGGAGTATCTTTACCCCTTTTTCCTACCTTTTTACCCTAACTTGTGTTGTTTCACCTTTCTTTCATTACTTTGCTATTTCACCAATTATTATGATATATCATACCTTTTTATGACTAATTGATGGTAAATGTTTGGAGAAGATAGATGGTCTTTGTGTTGTCTTTTCAGATGTCATTTGTAGCACCAAAGATCCTGAGCACGAATTTCACAAGAGCAGTTAAGATGGTTTTGTTACAGCAAAGTGATGTTTTTTACACCTTACTATTACAGACCCGCCGGAAAAATTCTGTTACACTTTGCTATTACAGAGTTGTTGGAGAATTGTTGATACAATTGTATCATTGACTGACCTCGTTAATATTGTTGGGTATGTGTTATATTCTTTCCACAACTAAGTGCACACGCGGGGGTAAGAGGGGGGGCGATAGCCCCCGCTTTGTGATGGGCGCAATGGGGGAGTCATAGTGGGGCCAGTAGCCCCCCTGTTGGGGTCCGGGGCAGCGCCCCAGCGAAATTTTTTTTTGGTCCTTAATTTCCGGTGGGTAGTCCGCGCCCATGGTTTTGTGCATGGTTTTGGCGTACGATGGTTTTCAGCCCCTGGTATTTTTGTAGATCTGGTCAAGGGAACTACGATTATGTTCTAATCCAAGGTTAATGGATTAGGCTTCATGTATGCTTTGGTATGTATATATATGTGTTGTAAGACTAAAAGGAATATAATGAAAAATCAAGTTGGTCGTCCCGATTTGGGATCCAGGGGAAAATATCTGTGTTTATCTATTTTATGTTTTACGCTCTCGCTATTGTTTATTTTCTATTATAAGATTCGTGTGTAGATAACTTCTGTTCAAGGTTAAAACCTACATTTGGTATCAGAGTTGTTTCGGCTTCAAGGGGATGCCTTTGCTACTGAGGGTTTTTTTTTTTACCTGAGGTACACCCTGTTCAGTGGGAGATCTGCGGGATCAATTCTTGCAGTGAAAGAAGATGGCGAGCGGCGAAAAGATAGAGATCGAGAAATTTAATGGTCAGAGTTTTGATTTGTGGAAGCTCAATATGGAGGATCTGCTGGTGGATAAAGATCATTGGATTGCGGTAGATCCAGGTACTAAACCAATGGCAATGTCATATGAAGACTGGAAGAAACTAGATCGGAAGGCTAAGAGCACAATACGGTTGTGTGTCTCAGATTCAGTATTGTTGAATGTATCTGGGGAAGCTGTGGAGAAGAATTTGTGTGAAAAGCTCGGGAATTTGTACCAATTTAAGTCTCTGGTGAATAAGTTGTTCTTGCGGAAAAAGCTATATAACCTGAGGATGAAGGATGCGGACTCAGTGACAAAGCATCTGAATGCCTTCAATACTGTGGTAAGTTAGCTATCATCTGTTGATATTAAAATCTCATATGAAGATAAGTGCATCAATTTTTTGTGTTCTCTACCAGACTCGTGGGACAGTCTGGTTAATGCAATAGGTAGTAATACAACTACCTTGAATTTTGATGACATTGTCTCAGCTTTGTTGTCGGAGGAAATGAGATGGAGAAATATGGAGGGCCAGAATGGAGTTGCCTTATTTGTATCAGGAAGGTCCCAAAACAAAAACAAGAATAAGGTTTTGAGTGGGAGATCCAAATCTAGAGGGAGATCTAAATCTCCCGGAAAGTTTGTAAAGGTATGCTGGAAATGCGGAAAGGAAGGGCACTATGAAAGGGAGTGCAAATCTAAAGCTCCTGAGAAAGGAAAGGGATCTGATGATGCTCCTTCTGCAGAGGAAAAAACCACCTCGGATGAAGGTGGGGATGTATATTTGGCTTCTTCTTCAAATACACATGTAGATCATGAGTCATGGTTGATTGATACAGGTGCATCCTTTCACTTCACTCCCCATTGGGACTGGTACTGCGAGTATGAGAAATATGATGGTGGTTATGTCTTCCTAGGGGATGATAGGAAGGCCAGAATTGTTAGACAATTATATATTACATAGCAATGCAATACATAAAATATGTGGAAAATACAAGCACACAAAACACATAAAACCAAAGAGACACAGATATACGTGGTTCACCCAGTTTGGGCTACGTCCACCCCAAACAGCCAGTCCTTCCTTTCTATTATCCAGCAAAATGAAGAGACACAATCGATAGCAGATCCGCTGTAATATCCTCTATTCTCTCTCACAGTCTCCCTCTCTGTTTCTCACTCTGAGAATACACATACAATACACAGCCGCAATACAATACCCTCATAAAAGCGAGGGGTTTCCTTCTAGGTAAAAAAACCCTAAACTAAACATAACTTCTACCATCAGATCATTTGCCTAATGAATGGACTAGATTGACTAGAAATTACTATATTTTACAAGTCAAATTTACATTTGTTTTTAGCTTTGGGGGCGTTGCCCCCGAAACCCCCCACTAGGGGGGGGATCCATAAAGTCGTTGCTGCCCCCGCTAGACCCCCTATGACAGCGATTAATTTACGGGCAGTGTTGCCACCCCATTCAAGGTTAAGGGGTCCAATGCTGTGATACAAAGTAAACAAGATAATCAGGCTCCACACCCAAAAATCTCCCACTTGGAGACTGATTGTAACAACTCCACTGTTGCTTCATTTGGTGGACAATGACTCCTCTTTGGACCTGGTTGTTTCTCATCTTCATCGTCATCCTTGAAGCCCAATTGAAACTGAGCACGTTCTCATTTTCTCCCTAGTTACAACTTTTGTTAGCATATCTACAGGATTCTGGCTAGTGTGTATCTTTTCCAGCTTCAACTCTCCATCTTCCAATACTAACCATATGAAATGGTACTTGAGATGTATGTGTTTAGTCCTGGAATGAAATGTTGAGTTCTTTGCAAGATGAATGGCACTTTGGCTATCACTGTATAGCATGCCCATATCATGCTTCTTACCCAATTCATCCATAAACCTTTATAACCAAATAATTTCTTTACTAGCCTCTGTAGCAGCAACATACTCTGCTTCTGTTGTTGAAAGTGCAACAACACTTTAGATTTTTGAAACCCAACTGATAGTTGTTCCACCTACAGTAAATACATATCCTGTAGTGCTCCTCATGTTATCTCTATCACCTACCATATCTGCATCAACATATCCCTGTAGAGCAATGTTTGAACCACCAAAGCATAATGTTTGATTTTTGGTACCTCTTAAATATCTGAGAATCCATTTTACTGCCATCCAATGTTCTTTTCCTGGATTGTTCATGTACCTGCTTACAATTCCCATTGCATGTGCAATATCAGGCCTTGTGCAGACCATTGCATACATTAAGCTTCCAACTGTTGATGCATATGGAAATTTAGACATATATTCCATTTCTTCATGGGTCTTGGGGCACATAGCCTTACTAAGTTTGAAATGGCTAGCAAAAGGTTTACTAATTGGTTTTTCATTCTGCATATTAAATGTTTTCAACACCTTTTCTATGTACTCATTATGAGACAGTGTTAATTTGCGATTTTTCCTGTCTCTAGTTATCCTCATACCAAGGATTTGTTTTGCAGCTCCCAAATCCTTCATTGCAAATGAATTTGCTAATTTTCTTTTGAGCACATTTATTTCCTGCATGTTAGACCCTGCAACAAGCATGTCATCTACATACAATAACAATATAATATAGCTACCATCATTTTGCCTTTTTATATAAACACAATGATTAGAGTGACATCTAGTATAACCTTGTTCAGACATAAACTTGTCAAATTTTAGATACCACTGCCTTGGAGCCTGTTTTAGGCCATACAAGCTCTTCTTTAACCTTCACACCAATTTTTCTTTCCCTTTTACCTCATATCCTTCTGGTTGCTGCATGTATATCTCTTCCTCCAAATATCCATGGAGAAATGTTGTCTTTACATCTAACTGTTCAAGATGTAAATCTTCCACTGCTACAAGACTTAAGATAGTTCTAATTGAAGTCATCTTAACAACAGGAGAAAATATTTCATCAAAATCAATACTTTTCTTCTATGCAAACCCCTTCACCACAAGTCTAGCTTTGTGCCTCTGTTTTCCTTCATCTTCTTCCTTTAGCTTGTAAACCCATTTATTCTGCAATGTAGTTTTATTTGCAGGCAACCTGACTAAGTCCCAAGTCTGGTTATGCATTAAGGAGTCCATCTCTTCTTCCATGACTAGCTCCCACTTCTTCCTGCTTTTAACCTGCATTGCTTCTTCATAACATTCGGGTTCACCAGAATCAGTCACCAATAAATAATATAATGAAGGAGAGTATCGTTCAGGGGGTCTACTTATCTTGGTATATCTTCTAACACCACTTTCAGGTGTTTGAGGTGCCTGTTTCTGTTGTGGTGGTTGTTGCTGCTGTGGTTATTGATTATTATTATTTTCAGGCACCTTTACTTTTTCAGTTATCTCATCAAGAACTGTGTATTCCTTGCTTTCTTTTTCCTGTTTCTTTTCCTGCAACTGATTCTTATATAATACCTTTTCATTGAATATTACATCTATGCTCCTAATGATTTTGTGATTTTCATAATCATATAAGCGATAACCAAAATCATTAACACCATATCCAATAAAGTTACATTTCTTTGATTTTTCCTCAAGCTTTGTTCTATTTTCTTTATTAATATGGACAAAGGCCTCACAACTAAAAGGCTTTAAAAAAAAGTAGTTTACCTTTTTACCTGTCTATGCTTCCTCTGGAATACTACCATCTAAGGAACTTGAAGGCCCTCTGTTTATTAGATAAACAATAGTATCTACAACATCTGCCTAAAATTGTAAAGGAAATCCCGCATGAAATCTCATGCACCTTGCACGCTCCATGATTGTTCTGTTCATCCTTTCTGACACACCATTTTCTTGTGGTGTTCTTGGAATTGTCTTCTCTCTACGAATTCCATGCTCTGAACAGTACCTATCAAACTCTTTGTTGCAATATTCACCTCCATTTTCTGATCTGAGACACTTCAACTTCTTTCCTGTCTCAATCTCAACCAAAGATTTCCATTTATTTAAAGTATCAAATACATCAGATTTATTATGAATACAATAAATCTAGGTTTTTCTAGTTGCATCATCAATAAAAGTAACATAATAATAAGAGCCACCAAGAGATGATACTTGAGCAAGTCCCCATACATATTTATGCACAAGCTCTAATTTTTCGCTCTTCTTTTCTTTCCCAACTCTGAGAAATCTGACTCTCTTCTGTTTTCCATAAATTCATTTCTCACATAAATCCAAATCAACATTCTTCAAACCTGGCAACAAATTTCTTGAGTGAAGAATCTTCATCCCCTTCTCACTCATGTGTCTGAGCCTATGATGCCATAATGCTGCATCTGCTCCTTTGGAAGTTAAAGCATTAAGTGCATTAACAGTAGTTAGAAAGTCCATTGCATAAATACAATGTACCAACCTTTTCGCCTTTTTCTATTACCAGGGCTCCTTTGGTGACCTTCCAAGCTTTATCTGTGAAAGTTGTAACAAAACCTTCACCGCCTAACTGCCCTGTTGAAATCAGATTTTTCTTTAGATCTGGAACATGCCTTACCTCCTTTAATAGCCATTGGTTTCCATTCTACTGTTTTACAAGAACCTTACCCATTCCAACAATTTTACAGGGTTTATCATCACCCAAACGAACTTATCCAAAATCTCCTTGAACATAATCATGAAAATATTTCTTATCAAGCGTGGCATGGAACGAAGCCCCTAAATCTACAACCCAAGAATCAGTAACATTTTCGAAAGAAAGAATCAAAGTATCTTGTAACACATCACCTGTCACATTTGCTTCATGATTGTTTTCTTGCTGTGTGTCTCCTTCTTTTCCCTTCCGATATCTATAGTCTTTCTTTACGTGTCCTTTCTTTCCGCATTTCGAGCACACTATCCCCGATCTGGACTTGGATCTGCCTTTCCTTGATTTACTGAAATATCTCGAGTTCTTTCCTCTTTCCATTCTTCTTCCCCTAGACTCTACACTCAAAGCATTACCCGATGTCTCACCGGAGCTTTTCCGTCGCATTTCCTCGCTAAGGATAGCACTGAAAACATCATTAAACTTTAAAGTACTAGATCTAGAGACAGAGTTACTAATGGCCATTACTAAACCATTCCAACTCTATGGCAATGAGCACAAGAATAACAGATCTCTAACTTCATCATCAAATTTTACCCCTACAGAACTTAACTGACTGGTAACTGTATTAAAATCATTTAAATGGTCTACAACAGATCCACCTTCCAACATCTTCATATTAAATAGTCCTTTCATAAGAAATACCTTGTTTGAGGCCGAGGGATTTTCATATAGTTTTTCCAACATCTGCATCAAACCCTCTGTTGTTGTTTCCTTTGAAATGTTGAAGGTGACTGATACTGCAAGGCACAACTGTACTATTCCGAGTATCTTTCTATCGAGAATGTTCCATTCTGCATCTGTCATGGCTGCTGGCTTCTTTGTTTTTCCACTCAATGGTAAGTAAAAATCTTTCTGATACAGATAATCTTCCATCTGCATCTTCCACAGCAGGAAGTTTTGGCCATTAAATTTCTTGACCCTAAACTTACCATCTTCCGCCATTGCTTCCACTCGAACCAGGAACCCTTATTTCCTGCCAGTTTATCAGCCAAATATACCTTTGGCTCTAATACCAGTTGTTAGAAAACTATATATTACAAAGAAATGAAATACATAAAATATGCGGAAAATACAAGCACACAAAACACATAAAACCAAAGAGACATAGATATACGTGGTTCACCTAGTTTGGGCTACGTCCACCCCAAACAACCAATCCTTCCTTTCTATTATCTAGCAAAATGAAGAGACACAACCTACAGTAGATCTGCTGTAATATCCTCTATTCTCTCTCACAGTCTCCCTCTCCGTTTCTCACTTCGAGAATAAATATACAATACACAGCCGCAATACAATACCCTCATAAAAGCGAGGGGTTGCCTTCTAGGGCAAAAAAACCTAAACTAAACATAACTTCTACTATCAGATCATTTTCCTAATGAACGTCCCAGATTGACTAGAAATTACTATACTTTTACAAGTCAATTTTACATTTGTTTTTAGCTTCAGGGGCGCTGCCCCCGAAACCCCCCGCCAGGCGGGGGCTCCATAAAGTCGCTACCACCCCCCTGGACCCCCCACGACAGCGATTAATTTACGGGCGGCGTTGCTGCCCCATTCAACGTACAGGGGTCCAATGCTGTGATACAAAGTAAACAAGATAATCAAGATCCACACCCAACAAGAATTGTCGGACGTGGAAAGTTCAAGCTAAAGCTGCAAGGTGGAAGGATTAGAACACTTCCTGGTGTTCTGCATATTCCTGCATTGGCCAGAAATCTGATTTCTGTAAGCAGGATGGATGATGCAGGTGTAAAAACAGTGTTTGAGAAAGATTCTTGCAAGATGGTTCGACAAGCATTGGTATTAATGCAGGGAGTTCGAACTGGAACTCTGTACAAGCTACAAGGTAGCACTGCTATTGATGGATGTAATAGTTCTATGGTTCCTGAAAGTGGAGCAGAAAGCCTAGTTATCTCTGGATAAAATACCATGCTATGGCATCAAAGGCTTGGACATATTGGAGAGAAGGGCCTTCGGATACTGCATAGAAATGGTATGGTAGAAGGTATGTCTAATTTCTCTATGGATTTCGATTTCTCTGAATATTGTGTATATGGGAAGTAGAATCGGGTGAGTTTTCCTTCTTGTGCTAAGAGGGCAAACAAGATATTAGAACTTGTGCACAGTGATGTGTTTGGACCTGTGTTAGTTCCTTCATTGGGAAAGTCTATGTACTATGTTTCATTCATAGATGACTTCTCAAGGAATACATGGATATATTTCTTAAGGAAGAAATCTGAAGTCTTTGACAGATTTAAAGAATTTAAGGCTTTGGTGGAAAACCAGACAGAGAAGAAGATAAAGGTGCTGAGGACAGATAATAGTGGGGAGTTCTGCAAGAAGGAATTTGAAGAGTTCTGTAAGAAGAGTGGTATGGAACGATAGAAGAATACTCCATACACACCTCAGAAAAATGGAGTTGCAGAAAGAATGAATAGAACACTGATGGAAAAGGAAAGAAGCATGCTCAGTGGTATCGGGTTAGGACAAGAATTCTGGGCAGAGGCAGTGGAGACTGCATGCTATCTAGTTAATATATCACCTTCATCAGTGTTGGAGGATAAGACTCCACATGAGGTATGGACTAGTAAGAAACCCTGTCTTTCAGATCTAAGGGTATTTGGATGTGATGCATATGTACATGTTCCAAAGGAGAAAAGGACCAAGTTGGATAATAAATCTGAAAGGTGCATCTTTATTGGGTATAAGGATGGTTTAAAAGGTTACAAGCTTTGGAACCTGGAAACAAGGAAGGTTGTGTACAACCGAGATGTGGTGTTTAGAGAGGTGAAAGATGTTTTTAAACATGAAATAATACCAAAGGAACCTGAGAAGATAGAGTTTGAGCTAAAGGAGGATGAATCAGACTCTACAGCAGAAGAAGATTCAGAAGAGGAAGAGCCACAAACTCCAGCTTTGAGAAGATCAGTTCAGGAAAGAAGGCAACCAGAAAGGTATAGTCCATCTGCTTTCTGTTCAGGTTTTTCCTTAACTATAATTGATGATGATCCCAGAACTGTCAGGGAGGCAGTAGATTCAGAGGATGGAAAACTATGGAAGGAGGCCATGGTTGATGAAATGGCATCCTTGCACAAAAATGATGCATGGGATTTGGTGGAGTTGCCGGCTGGAAGGAAGCCCATTGGGAGAAAATGGGTTTTTAAGAAGAAGATGAATGTAGAAGGCAAGGTGGAGAAATACAAAGCTCGGTTGGTAGTGAAAGGTTATTCCCAGGTGCCGGGAATTGATTTTGGTGATATTTTTTCTCCCGTTGCCAAGGTTACTTCTATTAGATTACTTTTATCTGTTGCTGCTGCATTTGATTTTGAGATAGAACAGATGGATGTGAAGACAACATTTCTTCACAGGGATCTAGAAGAGGAGATCTACATGAAGCAACCTGAAGGCTTCATGGTGAAGGGTAAGAAAGAACTGGTATGCAGGTTGAAGAAGTCTCTGTATGGGTTAAAACAGTCACCAAGGATGTGGTATCAGAAATTTGATACCTATATATGGGGACTTGGCTTCACCAGAAGCAAGGAGGATCACTGTGTTTATTTTAAATTAATTGGTGGCCGTGTTATTTATTTGGTCTTGTATGTGGATGATATGTTGTTGATTGGAAATGACAAAGAAATTATCCAAGATTTGAAGACCCAACTGTTCTCCAAATTCGACATGAAGGATCTTGGTGCTGCAAACTATATTTTGGGCATAAAAATTAAGAGAGATTGGGCAAAGAGGAAGCTCTGGTTAAACCAGAGGAAGTATTTTGAGACTATATTGCAGAGGTTCAATATGCAGGATAGTAAATCAGTGAATGTTCCTATTCCTGTAGGTGTAAAGCTGTCTACTGAACAGTGTCCCAAGACACAAGAAGAAGAGGAGGATATGTCCCATGTTCCATATGCAAATGCAGTGGTTAGCCTGATGTATGCAATGGTCTATACTAGACTAGAAATTGCACATGCAATGGCAGTATTAAGCAGGTTTATGTCAAACCCAGGGAAGGAGCATTGGATAGCAGTGAAGCGGGTTTTCAGATATTTATGTGGCACTAGTGATTATGGCTTGTGCTATCAGGGAAGACCGGGATTGGAAATAATGTTGGACATTCATGGTTTTGTTGATGCATACTGGGCTGTAGATCTGGACCAAAGAAGATCTACAAGTGGGTATGTGTTTAGCCCATTTGGAGGCGCAGTCAGTTGGATGAGTAAAAGATAGTCTGTAATGGCTCTTCAACTACAGAGGCAGAATACATGGCAGCCACTCATACAAGCAAGGAAGCAGTTTGGCTTCAGATATTGTGTTCAAGTATGGGGTTGGTACAAAAAGCTATAAGGATAGACTGTGATAGCCAAAGTGTAATTTTCTTGGCTAAGAACCCTGCTTATCATTCAAAGAAAAAGCACATTGATGTTCAATATCACTTTGTTAGAGATATGGTTGAGGCTAAAAGGGTGTTGTTGGTAAAGGTGGAAACTTTGAAGAATGTTGCAGATGCATTTACGAAGTCTATGAGCACTCAGAAGTTCTCTTGGTGTAGAGAAACAATGGATGTTGAATAACTGGGCCAATGAATATCACTTTGTTAGAGATATGGTTGAGGCTAAAAGGGTGTTGTTGGTAAAGGTGGAAACTTTGAAGAATGTTGCAGATGCATTTACAAAGTCTATGAGCACTTAGAAGTTCTCTTGGTGTAGAGAAACAATGGATGTTGAAGAACTGGGCTCTCCTATGGCCCCCTGCAGAAAGAAAACAACAAGTGGGAGAATGTTGGGTATGTGTTAGATTCTTTCCACAACTAAGCACGCGCGGGGGGGTGATAGTCCCCCCTGTCGGGGTCTGGGGCAGCGGCCCGGTGAAAAAAAAATTTGGTCCTTAATTTCCAGTGGCTAGTCCGCACCCATGGTTTTGTGCATGGTTTTGGGGTACGATAGTTTTCCGCCCCAGGTATTTTTGTAGATCCGGTCAAGGGAACTATGGTTATGTTCTAATCTAGGGTTAATGGATTGGGGTTCATGTATGCTTCGGCATGTATATATATGTGTTGTAACACTAAAAGGAATATAATGAAAAATCAAGTTGGTCGTCCTGATTTGGGATCCAGGGGAAAATCTCTGTGTTTATCTGTTTTATGTTTTATTCTCTCACTATTGTTTATTTTCTATTATAAGATTCGTGTGTAGATAATTTCTATTTAGGGTTAAAACCTACAAATATTTGTTGCCGGTATGTCCTCTGGCCATTAAAATACAATTGTGATTCCATTACGATAGTTGTAGAAGTTTTTTAGCATTGTATTTTTGGGATACAGCCTAAGAGCCATTTCGATTGTAATCTTTTATTTTCTAGTCAGAACTTTATTAGGAAGTGGTTATAACTATATGTCTTCTATTTCGATCAGCAAGAGAATCATAAGATTCTCATGACTAATCTATCTTTGGATTTTCTGACGTAACCACTATATAGTTCTCAGCCCTAGAGGTCAAGAGGTTAGCAGAGAAAAACATTATTTTGGCTCTCTAATTGTGTTTATATTAAATATATATTATCATGTTATTGTTGTTACATGCGTTATTCTATTTAGTTTCTGTTAAAGCTCTTTCTCTACCTGTGCCCTGCTAGGGAGGAAGGGCCCTCCTTCTTAGCAGGGATTGCAGTGATTAAAGTAGTTTCATGTGTATAATTGTATTTTAGTTTATGTATCAATAGAGTGTTAATTTTTTTGTTAAGCTGAGAATATATATGCTTCGATTTCAGTACTTTATATTGTGATATCCCCAAATTGGGACTATCAGTAATGCATGTATGAAAAACACATTTTTCATAAATGGATGCTACAGAAGTCAAAATCAACTCTTAGATCCCTTATATCTAGCAATATTACTTCTAAATCCAAGAGGATATCAGAAACAAATCATTTTAGGTGAGGTAAACAAGTCTCCCACACCTAGTATGGCTGAAAAATGCCTAAGAATGGGACTGCAGCAATATATGAACAATACTACAATAACATAACGCAGTTTAATCTGAAAAATAGAAGGAGGCCAATATGGAAGCTCAATATTCACTTATTCATCATAAAATCATATCTATAATGTGGCCCATACAATGTAAAAGAGAAAAATGGAAGACTTTTATGAAGAAAACCCTCTAAAAGAGATGTTGCAACACATATATTCACTGCAAAAGGCTTGACAGCATTATTTTATAGAGCATAAAATAGCTGAATATTACAACTCAATTCTAGAGAAGATTTGTGTACAAAATATTATATCTATATCAGATCTGTACACTAGATTGTCTCTACTTTACATACCCCTTGGGGTTTTCAACAAAAAATGAAGCACCTGTAATAGATCTGAGATCTTATGCAGCAAATCTATAGATTGATTCAGAATTTCTGACGCATATATAAGAGTATTCAGATCAAATATGAATATGACATGGAATAGATCATAAATCCATGGATCACCACAGTGAAGGGAAGATTCCCATCACTAGAGATCACTCCTCAAAGTTTGCCAAAACTCCCTGCAACTTTCCTCTTACAGATAACGCAGTCCTAGAAGCTAAACTATGTTGTAGACTTGATGAACAATTTGGTTTGATGCCAAGGTATGGATCTACAGCTCCAATGATCCAATACACTCTTGTCAAGGGGATATAAGACTCTCCCACTGAAAAGAGGCACTAGATTGGCCTAGATCTGAGTAGATCTAGCATCGACTTGTTGTAGCTTACAAATACAACCAAACCCTCAACGAGATTTGTGTTGTAGTTGGAAGAAGAGCTTGGCCTTAGGCTTGATAGTGGACAATAAATGAAAGACCCCTCCAAGAGCTACTCAATGGAAGAGGTGGGATTCCCGATCAGGAACAGCCTAGTGCTAAACAACACTATTCTTAGCTAAATAGCAAGAGAATGATATATGTCTAAATACATAATATATTCAGAAATATAATATGTTTAAAAATCTTCTTCTGATGTCCTCCTCTTCCTTTTATAAGATTATAGTCTTGCAAAACCCTAAACCATCTCAATGATTTAGCTCCTTTCACATGTGTAGCCTCCATCTAAAACTGTGCTATGCATCTAGGACTTTCACTGCATCTAGACAGCGTTGTTGATTTGGTCATGGTTGACCTAGTCAAACAGCTCAATCCCTTCCACACATAAGGGTGTTCTATTAAGATAGAAAAAATTTAACCTTGTTCACATGGGGCATTGATTTATTCACTTTTTTTAGGAGTTTTTATTGTCCTCCTTTACATATTTATTCTTGCAATAAGAAAATGAAACAAAATTGTATATTCCCACTAGCTATGGCTAATTGGGAATATTAATGTCCTCCCCTCGAAAATGTTGCTTGTCCTCAAGAGACTGATAAGGTGAGTGTTGCAACTCCTTTCCTCTTCCATTGGTGACACAATCAAGTGATAAGCTTCTTCCATGAGCTAAGTGTTCACCAAACCAACCTTCCATGAATTGCTTCTCCAATGTTCTTATGAGAGGTAAATGACCCATCCCATATGGAGTTAAAAAATAAAATGAAACAATCATGGTTGAACCAATAATCTCTCTGAAACATGTAGCATATGGTACATAGAGAGTCTCCATCCCATGTGGTACATACATGGCTCCCACCCTTACTCCATACATCCCCTCAAGAAGTACAAGTATATCATCAATTTATGGAAGAAAAACTATGTACATACAAATAGAAAATTGAGCATGAGGAGGTGGGTCATAATCCCACATATCATACCAGCGTAGTGCATCTCCTGCTCGCCTCAAATCAAGAAATGGTAAGTGGTTTTCCCACCACTTACTTGCTGCCCAAGTCATCTCATTATTTCTGAAGGTGAGAGATATTTTTGGTGCCTTGGGGAAGCACCCATCATGATGAAAAATCTCCCTTTGCTCATCAAGGGAGTGACCAAATTCAGAAATTTTAGTGGCCCAATAGTTGCCATGAGATTTACATGATACATTACTCCTTTTAGGAATCATGGCCTTAGTAAAAATGGTAAAAGAACATGTACAATCAAAAAATAAAACTTTCTTTACATGAACAGATCCTTTACCAACAATGCCTCTCATACACATGGAGTTGTGCATGGATCTTTCTCCTCTTTCAAAAGTAGGAAGAGATTGCTGAAATGACTCTTGCATAGAGTCCCATGGCTGCCCCAACTCCACAAAGCTCATGCATTCTTGAAAATGCTGATGTAGTTCTTCTTCCAATCCTTCCCAATCAAAGCTCCTCATGATGATGTTGTAGATCCTCATCAAATGCATATAGCTGAAACAGAACTCATTGTATGCTTCTTGTAGTATCTTATGCTTGAGCTTATAAGCTCTAGACAAAAAGATTCTACCATGATGATAAATGACTCCTCCTTGGACTAAGTAGCCCTCTTCATGCAACTGGTCATCAAGTATCATACATGTGTGAAGATGTTTGGAATAATCAACTAGCGGTTCGGATTTCCAATAGAGATCTACACTGCTCAACAATGACAACGCTGATGATGCATCAATAGAAGTGTCTTCCATGTTTCTAATCCTCTCCTTGACATCTCCTATGCCAACGGTGTGTGTTGGAAGTATTTTCCTTCCATTCTTCTCCTCCCACAGCACAGAATCAGAAAAGAGAGTGGGTATTGGTGATAAGGGAAGAATATTTCCTTCCTCCTTGAGCTTACCCAAGTCTCCCAGCACTATAGCTTTTTCTTAAAGTGCTCCAATGCCTCCTAGATCTAAGTTGGGAGCAGCAATTTGTGAGGTCTTCCCCAAAAAATCTGAATCAGGTGGCCTCCCAGGTGGTTTGCCACAAGATAATGAGATTTCAGAGACCATCCTCATATGCATCATAGATGGGATCCTCATGTCCCTGCTTCCACTATGAAATTCAACTCTGTTTCATGGGTGGAAGTCTCATGAAATTTGGAGACCACTCTTAGTGATGAAAGAGTGCCTCTGATTAGGGCATTTTCTCCATTCTCTTCTCCTAGAAATAGTGGATCATCTTCTGCTATGTCAACCTTGTGATCCCTCCTTTGTTCTTCCTCATTGTATCTTAGCATAGACACATGTTTCTCATGTCCTCCATATGGAATATCCTTAGGAACCCCCTGCAAAGATGAAAGAGCCTCTCTAGTGGAAGCAATTGCTTCATCTCCATCTCCTAATAAAAATGGATCTCCTCCTGCTATCACAGTGCTGGAGGATCTTCTCTGCTTTTCCTCTTCCATCTCCTTATCAATGGAGAAAGCCTCATGAGACCCTTTTCCTTGATCTCTTCTTGAAGAAGGAACCCTCATGTGTCTTCCTTGAGAAGAGATACCTTATTGTAGTGGGGGTTTTGCCTTTGGAAAATCATTCAATAGATATTCAATCCCCTCAATAATGTTCAGAAATCGAGTTGGCTTTATGGATTTTTCCAAATCATGCAAAGATTCATATTTCCTAGGCTTCATTTTTTATCCCCAAGAAGTTTCAGCATGACTTACATAAAATCTTTTCACTAGTCTCCTAGTGAACCTTGCATAAGAAGAGATATTTACACTTTTCAAGGAAGAAGACTCAAATAATCAGCAGGCATAAGCCTTACCTTGGAGGTGCAGCACTGCTACTTTTATGGCTTCTTCTTTTGAAACTTGATGCAGCTAGAAATATGTGTCTAGATTATTTACCCAAGATTTGGTTGAGCTCTCAGGTGATCCATCAAATGTAGGTAAAAAAGTCCTACCCAAAGAGGGGTGCATGCACCCTCTTCTTCTCTTGTATATGCTGGATCTTCTTTCTTCTTTGAGTTGAAAAAAATCTGAGAAGCTTAGATGCTCTTTGAATCTTTTAGACTGAGATTCATATTCTTGGAGATAGTCACCAAGAGACTCCTCTTTTGGTGTGTCTCCTTTTTCTCCTTGTTAGGTCGCTATATTACTAGTATAGTCCCTTATTGTTGTTAGTGTAACCCCCTTATTGTTATTATTGTACCCCTGTAACCCCTATATTGTTATTATTGTGGCCTTAAATTATTATTGCTAGGTCGGCTACGATTACATTGTGGCCCCACTAGGATTACAATGTGGCCCCATGGACTCCTATATATAGAAAGGAGGTTTTGTAATTTTTATCATCCAAGAATTGTTCATTAATGTAATGTATTGGAGGTTTCCCCCTCGAAGCGGCTTATTTATAAGGCGTTGATATCTCTTTTCTTCTATTTTTGGAGCTGGTTTCACAACATTTGGTATCATAGCTTTGAGATTCTAGGGTTTCGCTGCTCTAAACAGGTCAGCGTGGAATTTTTTCTATAACGTTTTTTCTACGAAGGTTAAAAATCTGAAATTTTTAGAGTACGTATCAAAAATGCTGACGAACATCGTCATAAAATTTTAGAGCTTGGTTCGCAATATTTTCGGAGATATGATCTGTGTAAGTTAGGTCATTTTGCAAGCTCCTAAATTTAACCTAAACAGGTCATCGTGGTATTTTCGTAATAATTTTTTTTTTGCATAGCTTCAGAAGCTTAAATTTTTAGAGTGCAAAGCCGAAAGCCTAAGGAACATCGTCGCAAAATTTCAGATATTGGTTTGCAATGATTTCGGAGATATGATCTATGGAAGTTAGGGCTTTTTGAGGCTTCTAAATTTCATCTCAAATAGGTGATCGTGGGAAAATCTTCATAGCTCTCTCTCTAAGCATCAGATTGGAATGATGTAAAAAGTGGCCACAATCACATAGAATGTATTTTTTTTTCTATCAATTTCATAGCCAAAGGAGGAAACAGTGACACGTGGCAAGTCGTACAATTTCACTCTACTGAACCAGTCCAAAATTGGGCCATTATAGGAGATTGGACATGACTTTGTCTTGAAGAATCCAAATCAGATTAGACCTATGGCATTTGAAAGAAGCTTCAAAGGGATACTACAGGGATGAATTTTAGATATTTAGGATCTACAATTGTATATATAATTCAATTTCAATATCGAGCTCCTCAAAAGCAAGTAAAAGCTGTGTATTTTTTTTCAGAATTGCATAAGTCTTGTTTGAAGAATCAAGTTGAATTGATTCCAAGGGAATATTGTAGAATAGATATCAGTATTGGATTCGAAAATGGCCCCTAAAAAGAATTAAACACCCATTAAGCCTTTAGAAGTCTCTACTATGACTCATGAAGACAAAGAATGGCAACATGACATATCAAAATTACAAGATCAAGTGCAACAAATTTCGCTCTCGCAAAGAACAACAAAAAATGAAATGGAAGTTTTGAAGAAAGGCGTGGAAACTAAGATGGATGGTTTGAAGAAAGGCGTGGAAGCTAATATGAATGGTTTGGAAGCTAAGATGGATAGCATGGAAGTGGGCATGGAAGCTAAGATGGATGACATGGAAGCTAAGATCGATGAAAAAATGAAAGACAACATGGAAAACATGAAGAAAGATCTAAAATTAGACATCAAAGGTTTGGAAAAGTTGATACAAGAAATGTTTCCTAATGGTGAAAATATAGTAGAGGAAACTCATGATGAGAACAAAATAAATGTTAATCATGATTTCATAAACTATAATGTTGAATGGAAGAACCACCATATTCCAAAAATGGATATGAGGAAGTTTCATGGAAAGGATCTTGTAACATGGATACTACATATGGAGCAATATTTTGATCTCAATAATGTGCAAAACACACAAAAGGTACGCATTGCAACTTTACATTTAGAACAAAATACATTTTTATGTATCGATGGCTTTTCTCCCGTAAAAAAATTGTCACTTGGTCAATTTTTACGGAGGAAATGATAGCACATTATGAGGATACAAAGAGCAACACCTTCTTTAGCCAATTGATAAATCTCAAACAAAAGGTTTTAGTGGGGGAGCACATTGAGGACTTCCAAAAATTGAATATAAGGGTAACTGATATTCCAGAGGAACACAGGATTGATCTCTTCATAGGTACTTTAAAGGATAACATCCAACATGAAGTTCGCGTTTTGGAACCTGATTCATCGGAGAAGGCATTCAGGTTGGCAAGAAAAATTGAATGTAAAATTATGGCGACAAGGAAACCTACCACTCACTTCTATAAAGAGGGAAGTGTTGCTACTCCTAGATTTCCACAACCTACAAGGTTGACACCACAACAATTGGAAGAAAAAAAAGCAAAAGGGCTTTGCTACAGTTGTGATAGAAAATACACTAAAGGTCATAAGTGTGCTGAGAAGAAATTATTTTACATAGATTGTGAAGAGGAAGAAGAAAATGAACAAGAATCTTCAAAATAAGAGGATATACACCACCAACCAACCCTAGAAGAGGAAGAAATGAGTCCGACCATATCGTGTAATGCATTGGCAGGAATTACCACTCCTCAAACTCTCAAGATAGAAGGACATATCAAGAAGAAAAAAGTAATAGTGTTGATTGATTCGGGTAGTACCCATAATTTTATTCATTGTAAGGTAGCCAAGGAATTGAATTGTTTCCTATACCCAGCACCAGAATGTCAAGTGATGGTTGCAAATGGAGGAACTATAAATTGCTCTGGAAAATGCCATAATATCAAGCTAACCATGGGGGAATATGTATTGAATGGTCCAATGCTTTCCATTCCTATGGGCAGTGCTAATGTTCTACTAGGAGTACAATGGTTACAATCTTTGGGGACAGTAGCTTTTAATTTTCAAGAACTTTTCTCGAATTTTTTTTCAAAAGGAAAAGAAGTCAAATTACGGGGTATTTCAGGGAATTCGGGAAAGATAAGAAGCTCTAATGTCATGAAAAATCTTCTAAAGAAAGAACGACGAGGTGTAATAACACAATTATGCTCACTAAAAGTTCCAACATCAAAATCATCTATTTCTTCAGGTCTCCAAAAATTCTTGGACAATCATTCCAAGGTGTTTAAAACTCCCAAAGGACTCCCACCCATTCGTAATCATGATCATGCTATCATTTGATTCCAAGAAGTGTTCCTCCAAACATCAGGCTTTATAGATATCCTTATGTCCAAAAGAGAAAAATTTAACGTATGATTGCAGAAATGTTAGAGTCTGGTATAATTCAACCTAGTCAAAGTTCTTTCTCTACTCCTGTAGTATTGGTACACAAGAAGGATGGATCATGGTGCATGTGTCCGGATTATAGGGAGCTCAATAAGCTCACCATCAAAGATAAATTTCCCGTTCCTGTGATTGATGAATTACTAGATGAATTACATGGATCAATTTGTTTTACCAAGTTGGATCTTCATTTAGGATATCATCAAATTAGAATGAAGATTGAAGATATTCCGAAAATAGCATTTCGAACTCATGAGGGCCATTATGAATTTTTGGTCATGCCTTTTGGCCTTACCAATGCGCCTTCTACATTTCAAGGGTTTATGAATTCCATTTTCAAACCCTTCCTTAGAAAATTTGTGCTATTATTTTTTGATGATATACTAATCTACAGCAGGTCTTGGAAGGATCATGTTCAACATGTTGACAGGGTGCTCAAGCTATTGCAGGAGAAACAATTATATGCAAAAAAATCCAAATTTTTCTTTGGAGTGCAAGAGGTGGAATATCTGGGTCATATTGTATCTCATGAGGGTGTTAAGGTAGACTCTAACAAAATTAAAGCCATTAAGGAATGAAAAGTCCCCACAACCATAAAGCAGTTGCAAGGATTTCTCGGGTTAACTGGGTATTATCGCAAGTTTTTTAAGAATTATTGGAGAATAGCAGCACCTCTAACAACATTATTGAATAAATATGCATTTACATGGACTCCTAAAGCAACTAAGGCCTTTGAACATATTAAATAATCAATGTGCCTAGCACCAGTCTTAGCTACACTAGATTTCACAAAAACATTTATTGTGGAATGTGATGCCTCAAGAAATGGAATTGGTGTTGTTTTAATGCAGGAAGGAAAACCCATTGCTTTTGAAAGTCATCCAATCAAAGGAAAGTATTTACAAAAAGCTATTTATGAGAAGTAAATGTTAGAAATACTGCATGCACTAAAGAAATGGCGAAATTACCTAATGGGAAGACATTTCAAGGTAAAAACTGATCATGATAGTCTTAAACACTTTTTGGAACAAAGACTATCTTCAGAAGAGCTGCAAAAATGGGTCACAAAGATGTTGGGTTATGAATTTGAAATAATCTACAAAAAAGGGAAGCTAAATGTTGTTGAGATGCACTCTCAAGAAAGAATGAATAGGTGGAAGCATTTCTTTGTGCCATATCTATTATCCAACCAGATTGGATAACTGAAGCAAGGGATGAATGGAAGAAGGACGAAGAAGTATGGACACTCATTCAAAATTTGTAGCAAGATCCTAGTACATATTGTACATTTAGATGGAAAAATGATTCCTTATGGTACAAAGATCGCTTATATCTTTGTAATAATTCCCAACTAAAACAAAATATTCTTTTGAAATTGCACACTTCTCCTTTAGGAGGACACTCAAGATTTTTAAAAACATATGACAGGGTGAAGAAAGAACTTTTTTGGGATGGCCTTAAATCTGATATTCAAAAGTTTGTGGTGGAATGTTTGGTGTTCCAGCAGAATAAAGTTGAGAAAATTAAGACCCCGGGTCTTCTACAACCTTTATCCATTCCAAGTCGACGTTGGGAGGAGATTTCAATGGATTTTATCAAAGGTTTACCTAAGTCCGAAGGAAAGAGTGTCATCATGGTGGTAGTTGGTAGACTTACCAAGTATGCACACTTTTGTGCATTATCTCATCCATTTAAAGCAAGTACAGTTGCTACTACATTTATGGACAGAATTCAAAAGCTACATGGAAGCCCAAGGGTTATTGTGAGGGACAGAGATCCCATTTTTACGGGAAATTTTTGGACGGAGTTATTTTCTTGTTTGGGTACTCAATTAGCTCATAGCTCATCTTATCATCCTCAATCTGATGGTCAAACTGAGATAGTAAATAAATGTTTGGAAGGATATCTTCGTTGTTTTGTATCTGATAAACAAACACAATGGGTCAAGTGGTTACCTCTCACCGAATGGTGGTATAACACTTCCTTCCATACTGCAGCAAAAATGACCCCATTTATGGCACTTTATGGATATCATCCACCATCCATCACATCATCTTTAAGGGAAAATTCGAAGGTTCAAGCAGTGGAAGATCACATCGAGCATCAGCAAGAAGTTCTCCAACTCTTAAAGGATAACCTGAATTTGGCACAAAATCGAATGAACCACAGTAGATCAACATCGGCAATGTAGAGAAGTTTTGATGTAGGAGATCGGGTATTTTAAGTGGCTACAACCATACAAACAAATGTCAATTAAGCTAAGAAGTGATAATAAATTATTTCCAAATTACTATGGTCCTTACAAGGTGTTGCAAAAGATCGTACTATTATAGCCTAAATCTACCTTAGGTTGAGAAAGGCAGAATCTAGGGTAACATCAAACCACGCTTAACCTGGTAGCTAGCCCTACCAGATCTGGAGAGGGCTCTCTCTTGGTCAATCTCAGCAAAAAATGATCAGTGAGGCTTGAGATGACTTGAATGAAGGCTGATTTTAGGCTAGGTATATATGCAAAAGAGTTTGATTTGATTTTAAGGGTGTTATGTTAGATCAAAGGGAAGGCAGATTTTGGATCTGGGGAATGAGGCCCAGTTTTGCAGAGATCTGAATGGGGAAAGGTAAGCACTTGATTTGACACTTTCAATTTGAAGGAAATGGAGAGTTTGAGAAAGGTGAAGAGCTGAAGAGGGCAAGAAACCTTCAAGGATCCTCTCCAAATAGTTGAAAACATAGAAAATTAAACAAACTCCAGGTAAAGCACTGCAAATTCTAATGAATTCTACCTTTATCCTTGTTTGTTTAACTTAATAAGAAATAAGAAGGAAAATGGTATACATAAAACACCAGTAGACTTACATTTACAGAGAGAAACACATTATCAAACCAAAATACCACAAGAATCCCATAGAGTGCTGCAAACCCTAGTCTATTCCTTGCCAAACTGCAGAGATGAATGTACAATGATGCTCAAAGCATTCCCAAAAGTCCAACCATGCTAATGACTGAAAAACCACAAGATATAGACAAACAACCACTCATCCTAGCCTCTATGGGTCGAGTTCACAAGTTTAGGAGCTGTTCCAACAAAATCTAAACTGAGAACTAGAAAGTAGGCAGTGGAACAGCTTGCCTCTATAAATTAGGAAACTGATTCATTCAGTTGCAATTCACCTTTTGATGGATGAATCTACCTCCATGAGTGAAAATTTTACAAAATTACATCAAGATCCATCAAATTACATCAAATTACATCATGATTTTGACATTTAGAAGTAAGAAAGTCAAACTATCAAAAACTAGGCGAAAAACAGAGTTACTGAGTAAAAAATGAGCAAAATCCTCCAATGCGCCGCGCCTAATTTCTCTATGCGTCGCGCTAGTTTGCATCTGATTTTGGAGGCCTTCCCGGTGTCCAAATTTTCTCCGAGTGGGCTTGTTGGAAAGGTCTTCCTGTCTACTTTCCAAAACAAGTGGAATTTATGAATTTTTCCTTAATTTTCCCCTCCAAAACTGATTTATCCCAACACTGCTTCTTGTGTGTCAAAAAAGGGGAAGAAAGGTCATTTTTGGGGTGTTTTTGACCCTTCTCGAAGCCCAAAACCTGTCAAAATTTTTTGGCCATAGGTAGGCATGCATATTTTTCAATGAAATATCCAAAAATGCAGATTTTTAATCAAAAGGAGCCCCCAATCAAAAGCACACGCCAAGTGGCGCGACGCATAGAGCAAAAAAGTATGTTTTTAGGCCAAATTTTTCAAAAATGCAAAAAGTGTCCCAAATTTTTTGAAATTTGGGCTGAGTGTCCTCCATTATGTGCTATGCTGGGGCAAGGAAGCCTCGGCCAAGATTTGAAGTCTATCATGCCTTTTCCGACGCTTTGAAGCCTTCTTCAACTTGGCCTTCAAAATTTTGATTCTTGCTTTACAAACATGATTTCTCGCCCAATAATGATTGGCCATGTGCCTCAACATATTTTTCTCCTTGTTGGCCTTCATCAGCCTCTTTTCCATCGCTCATGCACGTGTGAGTTTTCTTGATGAGTATGAAGATGTTTATGGTGTTTTTAGTTTTCTGCCACCAAGGGCAAGAATGTATGAGGGGTTTTGAGAATAATATGGACAAGTTTTGTGGGAATGGAAGGGTTTTAGAGATAGGTTTTAGGCTATGAGATAGCAATTAGGGTTTGGGATAATGGGAATTGGTGGATAGGGGTGAATGATTTTTAGGAATATGGGAATAGGGAATGAGTGGATGAAACTGGAAAATAAATGGAAGAATGAGAGAGTGAGGGAGCGGACTTGGTAGCAAAAACACAAATACAAATCCTAGGCTTTAAGAAAAACTCTTTCACTAGAAATGGAAAAAGGCTTGAATTACTTGCACACCATAAGATTGAGCGAATTTGGAAATTTGAGAAAGTTTATAGGTGAAAACGGGCTTGCAGCTCTATGCGTCGTGCCACAAACTGAACGCGTCGCACCGTGCCAGTGTATTTTTTACACTGTGGAGGCCAACCCAATGTACTGTGCCACTTATATGGACCGCGCCACTCTCCCAATGCGTCGCGCCCTTGAATTTGCACGATTTTTCTCCAAGATTGCTGCCTACGACCTTCTCTTGCTCAATTTTTCTCCTTTGAATGCAAATGAGGTCTTTGAACATGACCAAATGAGTTTATATACAATAGATTTTTATTTTTCACTCATAAAACCCACTTTTATAATTTTTGCATTGACACTTTCTTTTCAAACTCTGTTTTGGGCAGTTTTCTTTATTTGTGCCTTTGATGAACTGAATGGCTTGATTTTTGTTTGCCTTACAGGGGATGGAGCTGTTGAAGCCTGGAAAGGTGACCAGGGTTGCCATTGGAATTTTTTACAAATGAGAGAACATGAAATTACATTAAATTTATACATAAAAGATAAAAAAACTCAATTTTTTTCAAAACAGAGTTTTGAGCAAAAATACATTTATAAGCATATGATGATGAAACTTATTTAGTACTGGAACTTTACTCAAACACCTCATGCACCTGCTGACTATTATTGGGCATTTTGAAGACCTTATTGATGAAACCCTAGACCTAATGGGACTGACAACCCTAGAAATGACTCTTACAAATTTAAGGAAAAAAAGTGAGTGCAGATGATCTGGATGAAAGGAAATGGGCCAGCAGGTAAAGGACATGAGGGAAAATGTACAACAGACCACTTCCGTTAGATGATCCATGCTCCTAATGGAATGCAGCTAACTGAGCGAGACACCTAATATGCCATGCAACAAGAGAATTTTAATCATTGACGGAGGGATGAAGATACCAACACTAACAGGTACTATGGCATACAAATTGGAGCTTCCTGCATCTTCACGAGTGCATCCAGTTTTCCATGTTTCATGCTTAAAGAAGGTTATAGGTGAAAATATTCTTGTTCAAACAATATTGCCAGAACTTGATGAGGAAGGAAAAATCATATTAGAACCTAAAGCGGTCATGGAAACAAGAACTCGACAACTACGAAATCGATCAATTTCATAGTATCTCATCAAGTGGAAGAACTTACCTATTGAAGATTCTACATGGGAGGATGAGAATTTTATACAGAAGCACCCATAGCTACTGAAGCATTGAGGACAACATTTTTTTGAAGGAGACGGGCATGTTAGGTCACTATATTACTAGTATAGTCCCTTATTGTTGTTAGTGTAGCCCCCTTATTTTTATTATTGTACCCCTGTAACCCCCATATTATTATTATTGTGGCCTTCAATTATTATTGTTAGGTCGGCTAGGATTACATTGTGGCCTCACTAGGATTACAATGTGGCACCGTGGACTCCTATATATAGAAAGGAGGTTTTTTAATTTGTATCATCCAAGAATTTTTAATTAATGTAATGTATTGGAGGCTTCCCCCTCGAAGTGGCTTATTTCTAAGGCGTTGATATCTCTTTTCTTCTATTTTTGGAGTTGGTTTCACAACACTTCTTCTCTTGCTAGGAATGTAGGCATGCTACAACGTTGTAGATATAATTGTGTGGCTGAATGATCACAAAAAAAGTATGAATAACTGGGGTTTCCTTTATGTGAAAATCTCTTCAAGGGATCTGCACTCTTCCTTCCGTCATTCCCCTGATTTCATTCTTAAGCTCATGCAAAGTTTGGAACAGAGTTTTTGAGAACTCTTTCCCTTTCATTCTTCCAGATAAAGGGGTTAGACCCTTGTCTTCTTTGTCTTCAATGTAATAGATATTATTATTTTTTCTTTTTTTTTCTCTTGAAAATACATATTGGCTTCTCAATGAGCACAGGTTGTGCCAAGATGATGCTCTGATACCACTGTAATATCCCCAAATTGGGATTGTCAGCAATGCGTGTCTGAAAAATGCATTTTTCAGAAATGGATGCTAAAAAAGTAAAAATCAACCCTTGGATCCCTTAGATATGGAAATATGACATCTAAATCCAAGAGGAGATCATAAACAAATCATTCTAGGTGAGGTAAACAATTCTCCACACCTAGTATGGCTGAAAAATGCCCAAGAATGGGACTGCAGCAATATATGAACAATACTAAAATAACATAACGTATTTTAATCTAAAAAGTAGAAGGAGGCCAATATGGAGGCTCAATATTCACTTATGCATCAGAAAATAAGATCTATAATGTTGCCCATACAATGTACAAGAGAAAAATGGAAGACTTTTATGAAGAAAACCCTCTAAAAGAGATGTTGCAACACATAGATTCACTGCAAAAGGCTTGACAACATTATTTTATAGAGCATACAGTAGTTGAAGACTAAAAATCAGATATAGAGCAAATCTGCGTACAAAATATTAGATCTATATCAGATCTGTACGCTATATTGTCTCTATTTTACATACCCCTTGGGGTTTTCAACAAAACATGAAGCACCTGGAATAGATCTGAGATCTTATGCAACGGATCTGCATATTGATTCAGAATTTATGAAGCATATACATGAGTATTCATATTAGATCTGAATATTACATGGAATATATCAGAAATCCATGGATCACCATAGTGAAGGGCAGATTCCCATCACTAGAGATCACTCCTCAGAGTTTTCCAAAACTCCCTGCAACTTTCCTCTTGCAAATAACGCAGTCCTGGAAGCTAAAATGAGATGTATAATTGATGAGAAGTTTTTCCTAATGCCAAGTTATGGATCTGAAGCTCCAATGATCCAATACACTCTTGTCAAGGGGATAGAAAACTTTCCCACTTAAAAGAGGCACTAGATTGGCCTAGATCTAAGTAGATCTAGCCTCCACTTGCTGCAGCTTACAAATGCAACTGAACCCTCAATAGGATATGCATTTTAGTTGGAATAAGAGATTGGCCTTAAGCTTGATAGTGGACAAGAAATGTAAGACCCCTCCAAGAGCTACTTAATGGAAGAGGTGGGATTTCCGATTAGGAACACCCTAGTGCTAAACAACACCATTCTCAGCTAAACAACAAGAGAATGATATATGTATAAACAGAAAATATATTCAAAAATAAAATATGTTCAACAACCTTCTTCTGGTGTCCTCCCCTTCCTTTTATAAGATTACAGTCTTGAAAAACCCTAAACCATCTCAATGATTTAGCTCCTTTAACATGTGTAGCCTCCATCTAAAACTACACAGTGCATCTAGTAGGTTCACTGCATCTAGACAACATTGTTGATTTGGTCATGGTTGACCCAGTCAAATAGCTCAATCCCTTCCACACATAAGGGTGTTCTATTAAGATAGCCCAGATTTAACCTTGTTCACGTGGGGCATTGATTTATTCACTGTTTTTTAAGAGTTTTGATTGTCCTCCTTTACATATTTATCTTGCAATAAGAAAATGAAACAAAATTGCATATTCCCATTAGCTAGGGCTAATTGGGAATATCACATATATGCTATTACACATATGATACCAGAAACACTAGCTGGGTAATTGTCATGTGGTGAGCTAGACAGATCAACTGAAGTGTGACTTCAATCTTGTAGATCCTTTTATTTCTGCATGAGTGATTTATTTCTAGAATTTACTTCAGCAATGATTTCTTTTCTTTGGAATTGCTTCTGGTTGGTGTATTGGCACAGATAATGCAACTGTCATTTGAATAAATAGGAGTCCTTGGATTGATAATTAAATGTGTGTTGTTCAATCATTTAACAATGATCTATATAGTCCAACAATAGCTCTAAATGATCTTGTCCCATATTTCCTTTACTGAATTCAGCTGCATAACTTTGAAAATTTATGTTTCTGACAAACTTCCTAATAAAGCATTGAAAACTTTTGCATTGATTTCATATCTCTTCCTTTCTGCTGCATCTGTAGGAACACTTCTCGAATACTAGTAACCTCCTTCCATGAATCCCCATACGTCTGCTCCAAGACTTTGCAAATAATCTCTTGTTCATATCTTCCAGAATAATAGATTACTTCCATTGAACAATGGTGGCTAGATAGAAAATACTCCTTCATGACTTCCCATTGTGACAGATCTCCTTCAAGCGATCAAGCTTCTTCTGAAGGACCCGCTCTGATACTAATTGTTGGGAAAAATACTGAGAGGGGGGGGTGAATTAGTATTTATAGCTCACTTTAAACTTTTAATTTTTCTTTATTGAATTCTATACACAACTTTAATGAACCCAACTAGCATATACATATGGATATCTTTAAATAAACTTGTGTATGCCCTGAGATCTTATTATGAAGATAATTATTCACTTATATTAGTGCATCATTCATTCATCATATGTTTAGTAAGCAGTAAGCATGTGCAGTAAGAACAGAATAAATCATCACACATAAGAAATACATATGAAAACCAAGAGTTAAGGTGGAAACCCAATACGGGAGAAAATCACCATTGTTGTCATCTCTATCTTCAATATTTATTATAAAGAAACCTACTTACAATCTTGTACTGGTCAGACTCATACCAGCACGCAGGCACCCACCTGAAGAAGGTTGCAACCTTCTCTCCTTCTCCAGCTACTACTAGAAGGGAGCTCCAACCCCCTGATCTCGTTTACCAGCTACCACTGGAAGGGAGGTCAAACCCCCTACTTCTCGTTTACCAGCCACTCCTGGAAGGGAGCTACTACCCCCTAATATCATCTACCATAAACCACTAGAAGGGAGCTACAACCACCTCACTGAAGGCTCCAACCCTCAACACCACCGCGAACCATGTTTCATCAATTTTCACACTGGATCCAAACATCTTCAACAAAAGACAACTTGTAGGCCTCTTTTCATCATATTTTCAAACTGGACCCACTCCACACATTTAAGCTAAAATAACATACATCTAACTGAAACTCATACCCCTATCAAATCATTCACTTAATCATCAATCAACCATCCAACAACTGATCTTTAATCATAATAAACTAGCAGCATATTTAGTATTCAACCAACTGAGATCTGTATGAAGACATCATTAGGAGACAACAGTAAAACAACAAAATAGATCAGAAATTTCCTTCTTCACACTTTAGAAAAACCCTAGATCCCATACGCACTTTTTCATAACTGAACCTGCATATATACGCACTTTTATAGAGACAACCCTGTGTATAGATCTACAAATATTTCAGGACTACACAAATTTTCAAAATAAATAATCATCTCAGATCTTACCCTTTAGTTCAGCAAACATTCGCCAAATCACAGATCTAAACATTTCATAAACAAATCTAGAAAATACATATTCATTTCAGGTCTAGAGATCTTGATCCATCATTGTATTCATACGTGCATTATTACTTCAGATCTATCAATAAATTGTAACCCATTCCATGCAGATATACTTCATAGTGATTTATTCATTCAATACCCAAACACATGCACACCTCATGCACTCTAACCTTCTTCTCCTTATATAGTTTTAGCCTTTACCAATACAATGAGCCAAAACCACACAAGTTTCGATGGTATTCTTGGACAGAATAAAATAGATGACACAATGCTCAATACTGTGGGCTAATACCATAGTAATGCCCCCTGGTATCATAATTTTAGAGCACAATAACTGTGAATATGCTAATTTTAGATGTATACTTGGGTTCCCTGTATACCAAGTAGCATATGTATGTGGGTTTCCTTCATCAAACCTACGTATACATTGTGACATATTATATTTATCATTTCTCTGATCCTAACTGGATTTCCTTTCTCTGTCACTTCTGAACTGACCTATAGATACATCATTTTTACATCTTTAACAAATAGGTTTCTTATCAAAATGAAACTCATCAAGTAGATTTCCATCAAGGACAACTTCATCAAGTAGGTTGCCATCAAGGACAACATATTTCATCATATTTCCAATAGAAAATATAGATTGGACACCTATTGTTCCCATTTCTTATTCTAAGGTTGAGTAGCAAGATGTTATTACCACAGTGTAACATTATATTATCTATGAATGTGGGTTCCCACTGTGCGTCAATATCATATGATGTTTCTAGCTCACATCTCAGGCTATAAACCTATGAATTTGCCATTTTTCCTCTATAAATCTCTGTTGAAAGTGTCTCAAAAAATACAAAGAAACCCAGACTATTCTCTTCACAATATTTATCACGAGGGTCAAATCAAAATGTTGGTGGTTTATCATCTGAAGAATAAGAGAAACACATGGGAAAATTTCTTAGCAAATGAAGGTTTTAGCAGTGTTAACTCAAGTAGAAGGGTAGGAAGCCCTTTAAGGCAAAATACCAGAGGATCATTTAAGCCCTGCACTTGCATTGACCCCTTCACAAACTGGTCAATCTTCTACAACATCTAGGAGGCAGACAAGGAACTCATCTAGGAGAGCTAGAGTTCAAACCACCACTCCTATACCAACCATCACTCCTATACCTATAGTGCAACCAGCCAAGGAATTTTACACTAGAAGACTACCTAAGGAGCCACATACCTTGGTGTCTTTCAGGCAGGAGCATGCAAGAAAGCATAAACAAAACACTACTCTACCTAACAAGAATGCTACGACTAAAGGCAATGAAGTGGTAGCTTCCTCTTCAAAGAGTAAATGCAAAAGAAAAACTTATTTTGACATAGGGATATTCAGTGGAATTCAGCCCTAAAACCTTAATGCAAATCCCTATTCTATATATTAGACAAGAGAATCAAGAATACAATTCCACTCTAGCACTAGAAGAACCTACACTAGCACAAGTCTTTTCCTCTCTCAAAACATCAGCTAAGGGGAAAAGTAAAGTTTTAGGGACTACAACAGAAGAACCAACTATAGCCAAGCTTTATTCATCTCTCAGTTCATCAGCCAAAGAAAAGAAGAAAGCCATAATCCAGTCACACTCATATTTTGAGGAATATAGCAGTGAAATAGAGTTTGAAGAAGGGAAGTCAAGCAAAGTTATCCACGGAAGAAATAGGCCTTCATACATTCCTAATCCATACATACAAAGGCCTCATACCAAACCAATGAATAAGCTTAGGCTAGCAAGCAAACTCATAGCCAACCCTTATCTCAAAGATGAGATAATAAACATAGATGAAAGTCTAGAAAATGATCTAGGGAAGAAGACGACCCAGAAGAAATAGAAATTAAAAAAGAGAAAGCCAAACAAGAGGGTCATCAAGGCAGAATTTATTAGGATTTTTGCTTCTATACTAGATGTTTTATGATTGAATGTCTAGGAAAATCAAAATCTGAAGTATCATATCATTTTTGGCTTATCTACAAAATTTTCAGAAACAGTTACCTTTTCCAGAAAGGTAGCTATTATTTTCAGAATTTATATAAGAATGTAAAAAGGTAGATTTTTCTTCTAGTTTCGAAGAATGACACTAAGTGGTGATAAAGTGAATGCAGCCTCAGTGGTAATGGTTTTTTCCAAGTGTCATCTAGTCAAGCTATATTTCAGATGTCATTTTCAGTTGACAACTACACTTTTTTGTAGGAAGTTTTTCCAGAAAATGAGGAGCACTCAGCCACCTCAACTTAGCCACTCTGAGCTCCATTCTATCATGTTTTGTCTTCATTTTATTTCAAAAAACTTTTCTGTTATGTTCAAGATAAGCTTTATTATATGTGGAAGATTGTAATTAAGTCTTTAAAACAGACTTGCACTTTTTATGGAAGCTTTAACATAACATCTTTTTGTATATATACTATGTAAAGCAATGAATAAGGGGTTCGTTGGTTGTTAATCTCATTACATTCTGTATTTTATATTTTCAAGTTTATAATATCAAAAACACTCTTGAGGACTTATGAAAGATCTGATGTGTGTATTGTCTGTGTGTTTCCATACTTTACTGTTTCATTTCAGATTATGATCTACATATGTGGTTTCATGTTTTGGTAGTCTTCTGGTATAGTTGTACATGATTATCTAATATTGTAAGCCTTGTTTTACAATCTTTCTAGATGAGATATATATGGTTAAATTATTCATAATCTTTCCCTGTTACATAAATCTTCAAATGCATGATGAGATTCTTATAAGTCTTGAAGAAGCATTATTTCATCAATACATTATACGTCATAAATATTTTATCTATTTGTCTTCTTAGCAGTGTGCTTATATTATTTAGACCCACTATTCCTACACATTTTATTAACCATTAAAATACAAACTAATCTTTGATACCAGTTTGAAACCCTTTAATTTTCTAGTGTGTATGAGAATCTCAACCACTTTCCAAATCATAATCCAACTGTAAGAAAATCCATTGAGCTTAATATTTGTATGGTCAGGCAATTGTTACAATCCAAGTGTTTATTCCAGCGCTAACACCTCTAATGGTAGAGAGTAGTGCCTTCCGTTGTGATGGGAACAACTGAAGGACCTCAAAAGCTGACATTGCCGAAGGCGCTTGAGCTAGATCTTCTACAATATTGTTGTGTTTTGTTTCTCTCGCATTCGAATTGTAAGATTATTTTTGAAGAACACCTTTTTGGGGTAATAAGATGATTGAATCACTACTTGGTCTCTCGATCTGGAGAGGACCAAAGGTAGGAGGTGTGGAAGAGGAAGGGTGATCTGTAACTTCTGGTTCCACAGGAGCCTTGGATGGATTGGGATAATATTTCATTCTCATGTTGATGGCAACGGATTGTGTTCTAGCCATGAACACTTGAGAGATTCCAGATGATTGAGCCTGATCTACAATTTGCATCAATTGGGAAGGGAACGGTTGTTTAAAAATGTCCAGGGTCCCAAATGCACCCTTCAGAAGACAGGAAACTTTGGCACGTCGAGGAAAATCCTTGTTGTAATTTTCGTCATCACATATTAGACAAGAATATTTGGGCTTAAATGTTGAACAATCACCAACAGATGAATTCTTTGAATTATTTTTAGGGTTTTCGGACTTATACTTTCCTTTACCCTTTTTATTACCCTTCGAGGATTTATCTCTTGTGGTAGACTGAAAAACATTTACCTCTGATGTTTTACCATGATTCTTCTAGTTATCGGAAGGAGTAGTGGGTGCAACGGTAGCACCAAATTTATACTATGAAGAAGTCTTAGGTTCACTACTATCAGAATGGGTCTCTATCCCAATAACACCATGCACGGGAGGCATAACACGAGACTAAGTTGATGTGGGATTAGTCGAAGGATGTGGCGCATCAGGTAATAACTCATATAGAGTCATAGACTTGGAATAAACCAATTCAAGATATTGAGCTCTAGTAATTACCTCATATTCCATGACACACCCTCCCATTGCAAGATCTTTCGCAATTTTAGGAACAAATTATTTCGTGAACCATTCGGTCAACAACTAATCAGGGATTTAAAATTTTATGAGGTGATGGCGATGTTTCCATGCATGGACTTGATTTGAGATATGTGTAGCATTTGACTGCTTAAATGAGGTGAGAATATGGGTGTCAGTTTCATACTGGACAAGAAACTGGAAGTGAGTGAGGAAGGCTATAGGCAAGGAATTGAAATCGAAGAAAATTCCTTGAGGGAGCTCAATGTACCATTTGGCCAACATCAGTCAAAGTGCAATGGAAAAGACGAAGATGAATAGGATCGTCAACCCAAGAATTAGTCGAACTATGTCATAACATGGATTTGGGGGTCTTCCCCGGATTTGCCTTCGAACTTCAGACAATCTCCTAGAATCTTAGTTGGAATCAGCGGCCAATGCAGATGATGCTGGATGGGGTAATTTGGAAGGTTTGAAACATTTTTCAGTTCCAACATAGCCAAGAAAGGCAAAGTTGGATGATGAGGCGAGAAAGGTTAGGGGTTCCAACCTAAATTGTAAGGATTATACCCCCAATAGGGCGGATTCTGACTCGGATATGGATATTTCCCCCATGGTTGGTAAGGACCTTGCTACAAATATTGTTGATAGGGACCTGGTTAGAGTTGTTGATATGACCCCTATGGTAATTAAGGTTGTGGACCTTGATGGACATGGGGTCCAAGATAAGGTCTCTGCTGAACATGAGGTCCAGCTTGCGGTCCATGCTAAACATAGTGTCTAGCCTATGGTCCCTACTGAACATAAGGTCCAGCTTGTGGTCCTTGTTGAACATGAGGTCCAGCCTATGGTCCTTGATGAACATAGGGTCCAGCCTGGCGTACTGGCTAAGACTGCTGGTACTGAGGAATTTGCTGATATAAAGCACCAATTTGAGGCCCATACTAGGGTTTTTGGCACTAAAATTGAGGAAATGGTTGGTATTGAGTACTAGAATAATGAGGGAAAGGACCATATTGACCTAGAAGGAGATTCAGACCAGCTTGGGTGTAAGAAATAAACTGAGGATTAGTCACAACAACACTCACCGAAGGCTGGGGATGTTGGAAATACTATTGATATTGTATGTTCAACCTTTGAATATAAGGAACATTAAATTGTTGAAAATATGAATATGCTACTTTCAGCTACTGGAAATGCTATTGAACCTAAGAATATTGAACATGAGGCTGACTCACCCCAAAATAGACCCAAAATGCAGTTGCCCTCCACTCAAAAGGGGAGGTACATAGATATGGTTAGACTGCTCCCCATGCATAGATGAAACTGTGGATTTCCCACTCAATGGTGGGAATGAAGTAATCATAGATGGAGAATAGGGGAAAGAGGATCTGAATGACAAGGTTATTTGACCAATGGTGACCATCGATAGAACAATAGGTTGAGACACCGCAGCCACATTCAAAAGGAATGGGCTGGAAGACGGGGGAATACCCATTAACAAAATGGGATCTTGAAATAAGGGAGTACCACCAAAATCTCTAGAAATAAGGTTTCCCAAAGAGTTATAACCATGTGGGAGCATAAACGCAACATAACTAGACAGTATTTCGATCCCACTACCTGAATCGTGGGGTGTGGATCCGAACAACTCTCCCTCAAAGGGAAAAACTGATGAAGAGGCTTCCAGGATATAAGATATAGAGGTCTCCTAAAGAGTGCTTCGAGCGCTCATGAATGGAAAATGATCATCATTAGATGCCATTCTTTTAGGAAACAACCGATGAACGGTAGAGCGAGATGTTATTGGAGAAGCATGAAAAGGGATTACAGGCTGATCAAAAGTGCTATAAGGTTACTGAGGCGAGACTACAATCAGATCAAAGAGAGGATTCAAAGGAAAGGCCAAGAACTGTGTAGTTGGTTCGGTGCTTCGTCTCAGAGTCTTCCGATGTTGTCCATGGAGAACCATCAGGAGGTGCTCGAGATGATATGGGTTGAACACTGATGACAATTCCAAGCTCTTCACCTTACACTTCGATGGGTCCAACCAGAAAATGAGGGACCTCAAGAGGAGGTTCTTGAGATCCGTCAGAGGAGGGAGTGTGTGAATTTGGAAATTCTACCACGATGACCTTCAAGAAGAATATAAAAAAGGAGATAGGTGAAAAAAATCACAACTTACCAAGCAATAAAAAGTTGGAGAACTGCACGGGTGAGATATTTTCATGGGAAGTTACTCTTAGAATTATCAACAAATAAATAAAAAAGGGTGTGCTAGGCATAAATTTACCAAGTATCTGTGAACTGCAATATACACCTTGGTGACCAAATGAAATAAAAATGACCAAGGACTTAATGTACAGCAACCAATCTCCCATAATGATGTGCTTGGTGTATTACATCTACAAGGCGGCCGAATCGATTACCTATGGTAGCCTTGCAACCTAGTGGTGTCTCCCCAAATATACGTGATGGTACATGGGAGTCCAATCCGTAGAAGTGTTTTCTAATGCATAGTTGTTAGATAAGAGCACCCAAAATATACTTATCATACATTAATATACTTCCATACGTGGGATAGGATATCACCCCCGTGTTGTAACATATACCGTTAGCGACAAATCCTACATTTAAAAACACTGGAAAACTTCTCTAGCCTAGACCATTAAATATTCTTGTTAATTCCAATGCTCGTTAAGGTAAATTGGGTTCATTTTAAGTTGATCTTGATTAAATTTTAAGTTTCAAGGATCAAAATGAATGTCACCTGAATCCTTATGGTACAAACTAAATGCAAGAAATAAGATTTCAATTTCGATGAATCCTAAACTATTTAGGGAAGAGAGACAAGCAGGAATGCACTTAATGCAGCAACACAATTCCCCCCAAACTAGTTCAGAGTTACGAAAATGCAATGCTTTCCAAATTGAATTCACTTTCCCAAAAAATGAAAATTATTGAAAATGGAAATGCCTTTCCTTTCACTAAGATGCATGAAAATATATTTTTGTTTGTTTTTCACTTTGAAATGTAAACAAAAGAAAAACAAATGAAATAAATAAGAAATGAAAAATTCCTTTACTTTTCTTTCAGTCGAACCAAACAAAAATCTCTTTAAAGAATGCATGAATGAAATAATTTTCACTCTTCTTAAAACAACAAAGATAATCTAAATGAAAAAGTAAAAATAAAATCACTTCCAATTTATTTTGAATTTAAATGAAACACACTCTTCAAGACTTGTGCACCAAACAAACTGTAATCTTGAGCTTGAAACTGAACTGAAGGAAAACGGTTAGAAATTCAGAGATGACCCAAGCATACAACAACTCTGTTCAAAACAAGACAAGAAAAATGTGACAAAGGGTGTTTGAAATGGAAAAAAGTTCAGAAACTTATAACAACTCAAAGAGACAAAAAAAACTCACTCATAGAATATAGGTAAGTCAAACCCACAGCAAGGAGATCACTAAGATCTAATAGAATCCTTCAAGGGCCAGGACACACTGGAAAATCGGAAGGGAAACTCAAACTTTCCCAAGGCTGATATCGACACTTCTATGTTAAGAAGAAGGGTGTTGAAAATCCAATCATTGTGGTTTTACTATATATAACAGCGCTACTGTGAAGACATGAAAAGGCGATGGTCACTAAAAACAAGGAAAAAATAAAAGAGTCTCACACAAACACTAGACCTAACACAGTGAATCGATAACAATCCTCACACAAGCTGATAGAGACCTAAGCAGATTTAAATTTCAAAAATTGGTGAAACTGATCCAAGATCAGTTCGGGGAAGGAGGACTTAAAAGGCTAAATATCCTCGGTGCAGTCACAAGTTCTGTTGTCAAGATAAATCCCCTATGTGAATAGAGGCAATCTCTGTAGACCTAGAGTGGGTCTAGCAACATGAGATTCTTTCTAACATAAGATGTCTTAACTAATTCTTACAATGCAATGAGGAAAGAGGCATAAATAGATTTTTCCAATATGTATCCTTGGATCCGTTGATGGTGACCTCTACCCACGATCCTTGTAGGTCCACTTCCTGCTACTGATGGTGTACAAATACCTAAATATGATTGGGAGACAACATCAAACTTGATACAATATACAATAAATGTAAAACTAGTTATCTAGCAAATCAAGGAGTACCATAATATTTGCATAATCATGTAGACGAATATAGAAAGAAAACATCAGATCTTATTATTGATAGTTTATAAAAGGAGAGCTTACAACTAGGCCTTGATGTTTGAGGCATCCTTAGGTGAAAATCTGAGTTCTTCACCTAGCTCAAAAGCATTCCTTCTCCCATGCACTCAGGCTTAATCATGATGCTATCATGCAAAGGGATGAGAGTTCAGACGAGTTCGGAAATGATAAACCAAGCTATAATCTTTGGGGAATGAAGGATGTGAATTTATAACAAGGAGAAGGAGGTTGGGAGGCCATGAAAGTAGGAGGAAGGCCCGCTTTCTAAGGGATGATCCCTAATGGATGAGATCAAGGCTCTAAAATGAGAGAGTTCGACCTTATCATCTTTGTTCAACAACCAACTTGTCACCCTTGAGCTTTTACAGGTCGAAGCTTATCCTCCATTTGAGGAAGCACTGCTAGAAATGGGATCAATGTGATTTTCCAAGAAATTAAGGCACTGACAGCAATAGGCCATAACTGGGAAAAGGACATCGGCGTGGTCATGGCACCAGGAACGACGCTGACCCAGGAAACTGTGAATTTGGCCAAGTTTCTTCAGTAATATTTCGACGAATTCTCCTTTAGATATTCAAGGGGATATGTTAGAATATTTCTTGATTATGGAAACATTGCATAGGATTTGTCATGGGGCATTTCAGGATCAGGGACGGGAAAATGAGCATGGTGAAAAATTACTGTGCAACAAAAAGTTGCTTCAAATTTTGTCAACTTAAACTTGGAAGATGAGGTCAATATTTTTAATTGGTCTAACAATTTGAGCGATGGGGAATAAATTATGAAATTGGGTTATAAAGCATGGAGAAAATCCTAATTCTCCAATGTTGTCTCTATTGGTGGAACTCTCTTTGGAAACTCCATGCTCCATTGAAATGAAACATTTAGTTATGTCTTGCTTTAAATAATAGTTTTTTTACATATGACAATAATATGAAGAGTGGATGGGTTTATCCCAATCAATTTTCATTGTGTAAGTTTCATGAGGAATCATCCTCTCATATTTTTATATTGTTCCCTTACAAAATTCATATTTTTTGTTGGTTAAGTATGAATTCAAGTAGAATAGTTTTGGTATAACCCTTCTATAAGTGAGTGTATTTGGGAATGGTTCATAAATAAGGTCATTTCTCAATTTGAATGGTCTTTAGGAATTTTTGTGTTTTCCATTTGTTGTGCTAGGAACTCTACATTTTTTTAAGGTCTAAAATTCCCCTAGAAGTTGAAATTTTTCAATCATTAGATTGGAAAATTAAGAATCCAATGATCCCTATCATGCCTAGTTTGGTGGAGGAAATAAAATGATGAGTTTTTTACTATGTGATCCAAGTTCATCCTTGTAAATGCATCCTCCCACATTTACCCAATTTTACAAGCACCCTAGGGTAATCGTGAGATGAGTGTTCCTATGACATGACCCAACCTCTAAGTTCTGGAGATGGAAGTGGGGCCTACAAACTAAAAAAAATGTGACATTCCTCAGGGACTACAAACCACTCATGAGCTAGATAACCACCCTAGGTGATTAATTCCTCAGCTAGAACCCTTTTTCACTGACTTAAATCCATAATTTCACCCATAACACCTCATGAATATTGTTATGAGACAATGAATCTACTTCCATGCAGTTCAAAAAGCTCCAATTATGTGTTAGTGGTTCTAAGATATGAGCAACTTTTCTAGGCTAGCCTCCATACCACTGCCCAAAACTACATGTCACTTTCAAAAAATAAACAATATGATAACAATGATAACCATTCATAGCTTGACCTAGCCATGCCTAATCCATGATAGACATATCTTCAAACATATGATAAAAATATAAGCTACAAGTCATGAAAGTGTATCTGATCTTAAACTTCTGAACTTCATATGAGAATCACCAAGAAGATGAAATTTTATCTCAAGATAGATGCAACAACACTTGTTATCCCATGCATCCATCAACCATTCAAAAAACTATAAAATCATGAACAAAATTCATATCTATATCACATCATAGAACCATGCTTATAACTAGCATATAACTAGAATAGAAACCATGACAAACTGGCCATAAAATAAAAATAATATGAAGCACATGTTTCCATTCATTACATTAGAATAATAACTCACATTACTTGTGAAAAATCCAACCAAGCGAAGGACTTCCATGAACCACCCGACCATAGATTGGGATGAACCAAATATTTCTTTCAACCAATCAACCGATGCCATATTCCAAGCATGAATGTGGGATCTCATGAGATAAACCTCGACATAATCAACCAAGCACTCAAAATGTTAAACCACCTCCACCCTCAAGCTACCATGATCTCCATGATCTCACCTAAACAAGTCCTGAGATCACAAAACCAAACTAGCTTGGATGCCTCAAAATTCCTTCACCATAACTTGAGGAATTTTCCTATCTCCACCTACCTATTGAAGGGTTCCCAGAGAAAACCATCTCCACCCCCAATGCTAGGGATAGCCTCCGTATATGCACATATATTTTGTATATGCACATATACAAAAATTGTGCATATATGGAAGTTGCGCATATACAAAATATATGGTATATTGATATATGCATATATAGAAGTTGTTTCACTTCCGTATATGCATAAATTTTATATATGTGCAACTTCCAGATATTTACATTGTATATGCACAACTTCGAGATATGTGCATATTGAAAGTTTCAAATATATGAAAAAAATGCACACATATTTTGTATATGCATAGCATATATATGTGCATATACGAAAGTTGCACATATATAGAAGATATGTGAATATACAGAAGTTGCACAGATACAAAATATGTGTGCATATACAAAAGTTACACATACACAGAATATATGCACTTATAAAAAAGTTTTGCATATACGGAATACATGCACATCTTCCGTATATGTGCAACTTCCATAAATGTGCATCTACCATGCGCATATACCGTATATGCAAAACTTTGATATATGTGCATATAAAAAATTTGTGCACATCTTCAGGTGCCATATATGTGCAGCCTCTGTATATGCATAGCTTCCATATATGTGCATATACTAAAGTTGGGCATATATGGAAGTGAAGATATGTGATACCAAAGATATGGATATATAAAAGTTGTGTGAATTATGTATATGTGTGGCTTCTATATAAGCGTAGAATCCGTATATGCACTTTTCTTCCATATATGTGAATGTTTTATGTATGTGAATCTATCATTGTGTCTATATATCATCTATCATCCATAAATTTGTGGTTTCAAATTTCAAATCTTAAATTTTCCCTCACATCATCTGAAAATAATCCGAAAGTTTGTAGGACCTATGAGACAGAGCCATGGTTAGAATAATCAGCAAAGGGAAATCATGGAAGGGTTGGGAATTTCTTTTACAATGGTAATAAATATCCCCATCTAATGCATTACCTAAGTCAGAGTCAAGATCTCTTAGTTGAGTCATGGTAGAGATTGAAGGCAAGCTCGATGCGACACACGAGGGTAAACCTTGACTTATAATGAAAATTCAACAAACCTTACAAATTTATTATAGAAGTTATGCACTACATCTTTATATGCACAACTTTCTTATATGTGCATATACAGAAGTTACACATATATAGAAGATTTGTGCATATATGAAAGTTGTGCATATATGGAAGATATGCATATATATGGAATTTTTGCAGAACTTCAAATTTTGTATATACGCAAATCTCATATATGCGTAAATGGATATGTGCATAGATAGAAGTTTTGCACATATAAAAATTGTGCATATACAAATTCTATGCATATATAGTGCCTAATTTCTGCATAAATTGTGTATATGTGCAACTTCTATATATGTACATATACGAAAGTTACGCATATACATAAGTTGTGCACAACTTAAACCTCTATATATACGTAGATCTTGTATATGCACATATCTTCGTTATGTGGACATATATGACAGTTGTGCATCTATGAAAGGTATGTGCATATATGGAAGTTGTGCATGTACAAAAGATATGTGATATAGAGATATGCATATATAGAAGTTGTGTGACTTCCGTATATCTGCAACTTATACACACACACACACACACACACAACTTCCAAATATGCACATATATGGAATATATGCACATATACAGAGGATATGAATATATGAAAGTTGTGCTTATACAAAAAATATTTGAATATACATAAGTTTCACATATACATAATATATGGGCATATACGAATAATATGCATATATACAAAAGTTTTTCATATACAGAAGATATTTCCATCCTTCATATATGCACAACTTCTGTATATGTGCATCTACCATATATGTGTAACTTCCATATATGCACATATACAGAAGTTGTGCTCAACTTCAAGTTTTTTATATATGCAGCCTCTGTATATGCACAACTTTCATATATGTGCATATATTCCATATATTCACAAATTCCATGTATGTTCATAGCTTCCTTATATGCACAACTTCCATATGTGCACATTATGTGCATATACGGAAGATATGCACATATATAGAAGTTGCATATATGGAAGATACACACATCTTCCATATATATGCAGCTTCTGTATATGTGCAACTTTCATATATGTGCATCTACCATATATGTGCATATACAAAAGTCCTGCACAACTTCAAGTCCCATATATAAGTCCTGCACAACTTTCTCCTAGAGTCACAATTCCCACGTTAGCCAGATCATCGTTATTCTGACGTTAGCAAAAGCGTCGCTATTTCAACGATACCCTATCATCACTCTACTGACGTTCCATAACTGTAGCTATTCTGACATTTCTCAGGTTTTTAAAATCATGTCATAAGTTCAATGTTTGTGACTTTTAGTTGCTCTACCGACATCTTGCAGATTTTGTCGGAAGTCCGACATCTTGTAGACTTTGTCGCAAGTTCGATGGTTGTAAGTGGATAGCAAGTGTCAGAATACTAGCGGAAAAAAATGTATATGGAAAAAAAAAACGGTTGCAGTCTTCCAGCTCAAGGAATACCAATGATATCCGAGCATCTCAAGGAATGTGTACTGTGATGGTAGATGACCTCGTTAGGTACTTTTTTTCACCTAATGATTTACTTCCTCTTATAATTTGTCTAGGATGGAATAAGTTGGATCAAAGAACCAAATTTTAAGCCTATTTTAGACTTGTACAGGTTGGCTCCAAGATACATGGGTTGGCTGCTCCACTAAAGATATGTCAGCCTCTTGAAAATACATGTAAGTGTTGGAAGAGCGACACATTTTCCAATGTTTCCAGATGGTCGTCGCTCTTCCGACTTTACGTACTGAGCGTCGCTATTCCAACGTTAGCAAGATCGTTGATATTCAAACATTAGACAGATCATCATTATTCCAACGTTAGCAAAAGCGTCGCTATTTTGACGATGCCCTATAGTCGCTCTATCGATATTCCATAACCGTTGCTATTCTGACATTTCTCGGGTTTTGAAAATCATGTCGTAAGTCCGACGTTTGTGACTTTTAGTCACTCTACCAACATCTTGTAGACTTTGTTGGACGTCTAACGTCTTGCATACCTTGTCGCAAGTCTGACGGTTCAAAATTCGTCCAATATTCATTGCTATTTCGACGTTTGTTACTTTTAGTCACTCTACCGACGTCTTGCAGAATTTCTCTCAAGTTCGACAGTTGTAAGTGGATAGCAAGCGTCGGAATACCGATGGAGAAAAACATATATGGAAAATAAAACGAGTGCAGTCTTCCAGCTCAAGGAATACCAATGATATCCGAGCATCTCAAGGAATGTGTACTGTGATGGAAGATGACCTCGATAGGTACTTGTTTTCACCTAATGATTTACTTCCTCTTATAATTTGTCCAGGATGGAATAAGTTGGATCAAAGAACCAAATTTTAAGCCTTTTTTAGACTTGTACACGTTGGCTCCAAGATACATAGGTTGGCTACTCCACTAAAGATATGTCAGCCTACTCAAAAGACATGTAAATTTAATAGGTTAAAATGAGTATAAATAGAGAATAAACTTTCCTCCATTTTTTCCTTCATTCATTGAAGAAATAATTAGAAGACAAGAAAAAAACTTATGAAGAAGACAAGGAATTAGGACGAAGATCATAAACCATACTCTTCTATGGCATATCTCCTAAAGGACCAAACTTATATGTGATCCATCTATGTACTAAAAACACCAAAGCCTTTGTGATTTATCTCTTATGAAATATAGGACCAAAAGTATGAAGTAATTTCTACGCAAATTAATTGAAATTTTTTTATGCAAGGAAATAAAAGAATCTCTATGGGAAGGGGCCAAGAACTTATGGATTATGTCTAAGAAATCAGACCAAAATTTTTTGAGAAAGAGTTGAGATCCAGAAGTTGAATTTTTGTGTGAAAAATTATTGCATCACTTATGGAAGAGGATCCTACATTCTTTGTTTTCTTAATATTGTCACCATATTAAGAAGGGACTACTAGTTTTATTTACTCTTTTTGTTAGGGCGGTAGAGCCTCATTAATGTGCACTAGTCTTATATGTTCCCAAATATTGTCAAATCTTAGTTTATGAACATGAGTGCAAGGTAGGGGATAGAGTGAAGATCTAGTTCAACGAAGGAAGTTAGGAGCTGCTAAATTGAAGATTGGATACTAAGTGATTTGAGGAGTGAAATATATTGTTATATTAGCATACATTCTTGGAGCATTCATAGAAGACCTTGTTTAAAGCATTGATGAAGATCTTGTTGAATACTTGAAGCCCTGTTGAAGAAGCCTCATTTAAGCAGAATTGAAATCCATTAAAGTATCCTCTTGGTAACAGATCTTGATAACCCTTTTTAGAGTAGTAAAAGGTATCTATGATAAATATATTGATGATGAGAAACTTTACCTATGACAATCTAAGACAGAATGTGGGATATGATATGTAGCAGATCCTGTATATTTTGGAGAAGACTTTGGAGACTAATTGAAATAGATTATATTCTTGACCGAAGTACATTGGAAGATATGTCAAGCATACCATTGAATACTTCTGAATAAATCCATTGAAGCTTATTTGAAGTATCTTGGAGGCAATCTATACCACCTATAGAAGAATTTGTTGAAGTAAACCTTCGAGCGGTATGTGAGGCATTTGGAGCAGTATTGGAGAAATTCTTGAAGCATTGGTAAAGTATTGTTGTAGAAGCTTCCGGAATACTTAAAGCCATACTGAATCAACCTTAAAGGATTGAAACATGAAGAGAGGGTTGGATCATTAGAGGAGTGGAGTCCTCATATAATATTCGAGCCTTCTAGGAACTAGGTTGGAGCCTAGATTGTCTTTCAGGATTGGATTCCTCATAAGAGTTTGGGGCCTCATTGAGAAAAATTTGGATCTTGGATTGATTTTTTAGTATTGGAGTCCTCATACGAGGTTGGAGCCTTGTTGAGATCAAGGTTTGAACCTTGAAGGAATTTTATTGTACAGGTTGGAGCTTGATTTTTTGTAAGAGGATTGGAGTCATCATCAGTTACATCAATGAAAAATGGGGGTATTGTTGAGATGTCGTCATTATTTTCATTTATGACCCAATTGAATTTGGCTTCTTGAGCTTACCTGCAGTGAGGTTTCCACCTGGATCCAACATTATGCATGGAACCATAACACCCCTAACATGCCAAACAAAAGGATTATCAAGAAAAATTCAAAAAATTTGTAACTTGTTTTGAAAGAAAATTTGTACAAAGACTTAAAGAGACATTGTTGCAACATAAAAGTATATTTTGGATGCATTATAACCATATTTTATCAAAAAAAATTTATAAATACCAACACATTGCTTGGAGCTCACATATGTCAACAAATAAAAAATGTGGAATGTGATGGAAAATGAATTCATTGGGTAATTTTTTCCACCTAATGGTTTACTTTCTCTTACAATTTGTTAGGGATGGAATAAGCCAGATCAAAGAACCAAATTTGAAGCCTATTTTAGACCTATATAGGTTAGCTCCAACATAGACAGGTTGGCTCCTCCACTAAAGATATATTCGCCTCCTCAAAAAGACATGATAGCTCAATAGGTTTGAACGAGTATAAATAGAGGTTGAACTTTCCTCCATTTCAACCTTCACTCGTCCAAAAATTAAGTAGAAGATAAGAAAATAAAGTGAAAAGAAGACCATGAATAAGGAATAAGATTAGAAACAATATTATTTTGTGGCATATCTCTTAAAGGATCGAAATTATATCTAATCCATCTCTGTACTAAAAAGACCGAAGTCTTTGTGATTCATCTCTGAGGCATAAGACCAAAAGTATGAAGTAATTTCTGTGAAAATTAAGCGAAACAATTTTTTTCATGGAGGTAAAGGTATCTCTAAGGGGCCAAGACCCTATGCATTATATTTGAGAAAGTAGACCAAAATTTTTTGAGAAAGAGCTTAGATCCTAAGGTTTAATTTACATGTGAAAAAGTATTGCATCACTTGTGGAAGAGGGAGACAAAAAATTTGTTTTCTTAAGATTGTCATCATATTGAGAAGGGAATATTATTTCTATTTATTCATTGTTTTAGGGAAGCGTAGCCTCAATAATTCACACTGGTATTATATGATCCCAAAGAGGGTCGAGACTTAGCTTATGAACATGAGTGCTAGATAGGGGATAAAGTGAAGAACTAGTTCAACAAAGGATTTTACGAGTCACTACATTGGAGATTGGATACTAAGTGATTTTACGAGTGAAATCTATTTTTATAAGAGTAGACATTCTTGGAGAATTCATAGAAGACCTTGTTTGAAGCATTGTTGAAGATCTTGCTGAAGACTTGAAGCACTATTAAAGAAGCCTCATTTGAGCAAAATTGAAATCCCTTGAAGTAGCCTCTTGTTAGCAGATATTGACAACTATTTTTGGTTTAGTAAAATGTATATATGATAAATCCCTTGATGATGAGAAAAATTACCTATGGAAATCTTTGTAAGAATTTGGGATATGATCTATAATATATCTTAGATATTTTGGAGCAGAATTTGGAGACATCTTAAAATAGACTTGATCCTTGACCTAAGTACATTGGAAGATATGTCAATAATACCATTGAAGACTTTGTAACCAATCCATTTGAATCCTATTTTATACCTATAAAGGTCAAATCCAACATACACAGGTTGGCTCCTCCACTAATGTTTTTGCGAGACATGATATTGAATAATACATTGAATACAAGGATAAGGAGAGAAATATTAGCATAAAAAATAAAATCAATGATTTACAGTTAAAAGATAGCAGAAATTGATAATGACAGTGATGTAATATAAATGGAAACAACTAACAATCAATTCATTAATGGAAGCAATAAGATGACAATTAAGGTCCCTGTAGATTGTTCTTGTTAATCTCTAATTTTTATGCAGTAATCTCATATACCAGTCCTCAATGAACTCTCTCGTACTCTTATTCTTAAACAACAAAAACAAAAAAATATTTTAAAAAAAATTATTTCCACCAAATCTGTGAACGGTAACCACCTAACACCTGTGGCCTAACAATGTCTAAATGGTATGTTGGTCAAATGGAACTAATATAGTAACTAGGATACTAACTTTTATCACTTATAAACTAAGTTGAAGTGTTAATACACTCTAGTAAACCCTCCTAACACAAATAATAAGTCAGATCCCCCCCACCCCTAACAAATGCAAAAGTTTAAATGTTACAACTCGATAGTTCTAGAGATAAGTAATACCAAATTTAAAGATCACATACCGATCTAGCACTATCCCTGAAGGCACTTTGAAAGTTGCAATTATTATTAGATATATAGGATGTTAACCTAGTTATGCATTGTATCTTGGCTTATATTCATGCCCAAATCTGGATCTTCCTCATTTTTCAAGTATAATTCCACCAAATCCATCTTGACAATCTTCCAACCTTATGTGATTGCTATCACCTTACGGTAAAGGTAAGATTCAGTTGGATTCTCCATGGCAATATTTCAAACTGAGAATTCAAACTTCTGTACCCTTTGCTTGATGCCTTTTAGTAGCTACTCAAAACATTTACTTTGTTTTTGGTTCCAACATATTCAGTATTATCAGTTATGACATACCAGCTCCCTTTTTTCTGTCTTAGAAAAGGAAACTATATGGGTAAAATAATAGTGTTTCATGTAGATCTTCTAAAACATTGTGCTTATGTTTTGAGATAAAAAATTGTTGGAAATATTGTGACCAACTGATCCTCATTTAGGGAAAAATATTGTTAAAAGAGGACTAAATACTTGTAGTTCAAATGCAGTAGGACTAAAGTCACTGTTGAGCCTAGGTAATATAACTTCAGGCACAATGAAAGAACCCCACATGCCATTAAATAACACTCTCCCCACTTATACTGAGATGTATAATCTTGCACATTATGCAAGAAATGTCCTCAACTGGTGCAACAAATAGTATGTAATGGTACAAAAATAGCATCTACCTTAGTTACAATTCACAAGTTTGAAAAAAACCCATTCTACACAAACATTATGTCCAGGGAGGCAACATAAAAACATGTACTCAAACTTTCATGCTAAAAAATAAATCTTAAAATTAGAACACAGAGAAATGTACTAGAATTCACTAACTATGTAGAAGCTGAAATGGAATACCTCATTGTCACGCCATACATAACTTGAAAACTGCAAGATGCTATTTTTTAAATGAAAATCCTGCATACACAAAATCCAATGTATGTCATTAGAAAATAACCATATTCCCATAACTAGTAAATCTAAAGATCAAAATGAAAGACGGAAGGCCAATTTCAATGAAATTACCTACAGGGAAGAATTAAAATTCATTGGTTTTAAAAAGCGCATGTCAACACACTAAGCTAGTTCACAATGCATGTTGCCAAATAAATGGCTTAATGAAACTAAAAACCTTTCAAACATTGAAGTAGCCACAATAGACACATGGGTGAACCCATCAATTTATTTTAACTCTACAGAAGTCCATACATTACAAAAAATCACTGTTAATATCCAGTAATGTTGTCATATTGCATGATAGTAAGACCTCTATTTGGATGAGACAATTTTTCCATACCTGCAGCTTGATTTGTACATTTTATTTTTTTTACTCCATTATTGACATGGACTTGCATGGCAAGTTTGAATATTTCCAACAAAGTGTAGAATCCCCTTCCAAATGCTCATCACTTACAGACATTTTTTATATTTTTGGCTATTTTTTGAAAATTTTCATGCATGGCATTCACAATCAGATTGATATTTTCTCCTATGGATGCCATGAGATTGCACCAACAATGAAAAATTGATTATATCAAATATTTCATCATTAACAAGATTTGATAGATATCCAAACATCTCAAACAGAGAAGAATCCATCAACATAATTTGTTTTATTTCTTGAATTTGTTCTTTATTTAAGGGACAAGTACACAATTTATTTGTCATATTTTCCCAATTTGGATGCGAAGATAAGGACAATTTTAGGAGCTACACATTTAAGGCTAAATGCTTGCAAAATACTACATTCCAAATCTCATATAATACAAATTCGATGAAAGAAAGAAAATTTCTTGCAACCCCATATCTATAAATCATAAGAACTTTTAGCATGCTAGAACTAACAATAAAAACACCTAATATCCTTTAATTGTGATCACAAGTTAGATTTCATCAATATATAATCAATTTATGTAGTAACGTTCACTCAAGAATGTCAATAAATATTTTTTCAACCATACTAGGTAAAAACAAACAAAATAATAAGAAAGCCCATGAATTGCAACTTTAAAAACAAAGAAATTTATTACTTATAATAGCTAGTACAATAATCACACTTGTATCATTGGTAAGACCCAAGGTCAGAACCCTTGAGTGGGAGAATATGTGGGTTAGTTTAAATATAAATCTCTCTCTCTCCTCTTTAAACACACACACACACTGTATATGTACATATGTATGTGTTTCAAGGTGGCAATGAAATAGCCTAAAAGAATTGGAATTTATTAGGAGCTTTTTAAAATTTCCCTTTGCATTATTAAATGAATAAACATGCATATGAAAGAATTTAAAATGCAATCAAAGTATTTGCAATGAGGGAAAAATTAACCTGAAAAGCAATCACAAGGATTGTGTACCCTTAAGAAGGTCTAAAGGATTTTCAATGTCACCACTTGGCAATCTTTGATAATCAGAAAGCTCAATCTCAGGGGGTTCACTACTTAGCGGCCCTGATGTTGCAGAAGCCTCACCATGATACATTATTGACGGTCATTTAAAAAATCTCCTTGACACATTTGCACCCCACCTCTCACTGGACATTTTCATTAACCACATGGTGCAGTTTGAATAAAAAATGCCATTATACAAGGAGATCATTTCCTAGTGCAGGTTTATCTTAAGTCTTGGGGTATTAGCCTAAAAAATAACAACACAGTGCACAACTATGTCATATAATTTGAGGTGCTAGATCAGAAAGAAATGTAATATTTCCACAATTAACTCTGTATAGTTGTGCATATCATAATTCCCAACACAAGTAACTTCTCATCCTACAAAGACAAACATCTTCTCTATAGATAGAGTCATAGCATGATGACCCTTGTGAAGGTTTTATGCATAAACATCTATAGCAATTCTCACGGAAAATCATTTATTTAGTTTGCCATATTTCAATAACAAATTAGAAAATAGCATAGTATAAAATGCTAAGTAATTCAAGATTATCAAAGACACATCCATTGCAACCATTTATACATTCTCTAGTGATGAGATTCTAATTGCATATTTTGACACACACAAACACAAAATGCAACTCCTAACAAAATATTTATAGAGTGTTATAACACTCTCAATTATTGGCTGACTTAAATAGCCGATTTGAGGTCCACAAGTTAACTGATCAATGAATGTTATCCCTAAGAATACTCTAAATATGTGAAATCTACAAACTAGGATCCCAATCTCCATAACTGCAGCTTCAATTCAAATAATCTCAATTAGTTTGAAAGAAATATATAATATACAAAAAGAAAAAAAAAATGCACAAAATTAATAGAACAATACACACAAGTAATAGTATCATCTGAATAGAGTAGAGTTAGTATAAAGGTTGACCCAAAGATGAACGCACAATTGTTCCCTTGACTATAAATTTACAATGATATCATAAATTTACATGCTAAGCTCTAAAATTACTCTAATTATTTGTACTCTTTTAGCAAGTATCTACCCCCTACGTTGCTATAGAACCTGTAGCAATGAGGTTTTGGAAAGGTATTTTCCAGTATACTGTCTTTATCTAAACTTAATGGAAAACATACCACAATCCCCACCTGTGTATGGAACAAATTTATGGCCCTGTATCTTTTACAGGAAGAGCCATTGTGGACATCTGATTTGCAGAAACTAGGGAAGCATATATCCTAGAAAATTTTAAACAATAATCATTTTTAAAAAGCTTGTTACCCCTGCCTCTAGATCCAAGCATGCAGAGAAGCAACAAAAACCAAATTTTTAACCCAAGGGTAACTAGTAACGATTAACTGGTGAGGGGAATTGCAAGTGATCCCAAAAAAAAGTGCAAAACATGTATCCACATGCACAGGAATAAAACCAGTCACCAGGATGGCAACTAAAGCATGAACCTTAGCCACAGTAAAAAATGAGTCAAAATATGAGTCATTTGATCCTAATTGTCCTGAGTCAATCTGAGTTGAAAACTAAGTCATTGTATCTAAGTTGATCTGAGGCTGGGTTAAAACCTGAGTTGATAGGTGGCTCAATCAACGTCTGAGTAGTTTTAAAATTATGATTTTTTGTGCATTTTTCAGTGTCTCGATGTGAAATAAATCTATTCTTTGGTCTTCTCTAAATTCAGTGTATTTGTATCTCCATCACTGTTAGTTGTCGTGAATAGAGAAGGTTTTACATCTTCATAAATAAGAAGGTACTACACTTATAGCAAAGGTACTACATCTTCAGAAATATTTTGCCTTGGCATAGGTTCATCATTTTCACATAGACACAAATTATAACATTCTACAATTATGGCTCATGTTATTTGACAAAATTTATTTTCAAATGGAAGTACCAACTAGTTTTTAAACCTAATTTTGAGCATGAATTTACAATCCAGATTCCAGGGAGCCTTATCTACTGCATACTTACCCACAACATCTTCATATGGCACTTCTGCTTCATTGAGAGTACTAAAAAGTTTTTTAACCTGCTCCAAAGTACCATTTTACAAGTCAAACGCAATATTTTCAATATAGTGCGCTATAGGGAGCACTATTTTTAGTATAAATTTGAGGACTAACCCTTTCTAATTTTCTTTCCATTCTTCTCTCTTCTTCTATGACCGTATGAATGAGGTGTTGTTTAGATTCCTGTTTGGCTTGGGTAGTCTAAATATCTTGATGTCATCAGGTGACTGAAATAGCATTTTTCCACCTCTACTATAGGGGACCCTGCTTGGAGGCTTACACTACATTTGGAATCAATGTGCCTTTGTGCTTGGCATGTGCCCATTTTAGGAAATGACTCCCCTCCTTCCTTAGCTATCCTGAACATCTTTGGACTCCTAGAGCATGCAATCAGTTGGAGGTAAACAAGTCAATCTTGGGATCTTTTTTATTTTTTGATTGTAAAAATTGTTTTTCTTCTTACGTCTTTGAGACTCCTTGAGCATGAAATCAAGTGTACCTATATGGATAAATATTAGGAGCTTTTTGATTCTTTGATTGAACAAATTTGTTTTCTTCTTAGACCTTTGAGACTCCTATAGCATGAAATCAACTGGACCTAGACGTATCAATCATGGGAGCTTTTGATTCTTTGATTGTACAAATTGTATTTTCTTCTTAATCATCACTAGCCTAAATTGAGATTGATCCTCTTCATTTATTGATTAGGAGTAGAATGAGCATCCTGCTAGAAATTCCTAAAAAAATGCCCAAATCTATGGCAAATATTACACTTGAAAGGTAGTTGATAGTAATACAATTCTTGGCGGAAGATCCTCTCATCCAAATATAGAGGAATGGCCTCCACGAGACCTTTATCCAACTCGACTTCAACACAAACACAAGACACAAAAATTGGCATCCCTTGTGTTCTACCACTTCAAGTAACTTCCAAAAGTCACCATCGATATCCTTTAGAATAGCCTTGTCCCAAAATATCAACAAAAAAAGGGGATGCAAACCCATAACAAAACGAGGAGAATTCCTCCATTGGATTGAAGTTTAGAGACCAAAGATTTAGATATAGTGTAGTAGTGCCTGGAATCTTGTAAAATAAGGACCTAAGAAAAATATTAAATCCTAATATTCTTCATCTATGAACAAGAAAGGAAAATACACCTCTTCAAAGTGCAAAAACAAAGATTTTTCCCTACATATTTGAAGCCCAACAATCTAAGATCCATATATCTACTGTAATCGGACTATGACGCAACCCAGTGAATTTACATATCAATTCTCATCCTATAAGGATGGACACTTTCCACCAAGTTTCTGAGGTCTAGATCAATAGAGATGGAATCATTACCTTCTTCATAAATTGGCTTGTTGGGGGTAGCTTCACAGGCATCAATAAGGCGGCTAACAAATTTTCAATAAATGTATTTGGATGATCAAAATCAAGGTTGAAAAAATTAGTAGACACACTCTAGACATCCATTAAAAACATACTCTCTATTCGTCAAATACTAATGGTGCCAATTTTAGACTAGAGTATTAGCCCAACAAGGATCCCCTCCTTTCAAAAACATCAAAACATTCATTGATTTTTTCCTTAGGTGTAACATTCAAGATAGGGATAAGATGACAGACTTTTATATGGATAATTTAATAATACTTGCTTTGAATGTGTGGGACCCCAACTCTCAACTAGGTGATGTGAAATTTATTTATTTAGCCTCCTGTATGACTTGTGAAGAGACCATGGTAGAATAAATAAAAATAATCATGGAAAAATAGATTAATAACCTTTGTGGATCATGGAATAACTACAAGGCCCTTGCATTATCACTATTAACCAAATGATTATAGTAGAAGATCGACTGATGAAAACTATCTACAAAAAAAAATAGGAGTAGGAAAAGCTTCATTTTGAAGATTCCTTTAGATTGTTGGGAGATGAGAGCCTGCAAGCATGCCAAAGAAGGTGGCATACCTTGCCACACAGTTTGCGAAAAAAGGAATATCAGTCACCAAAGAGGTTGAAGAGTGCTTTGGATAGAAGAAAGATTAACGAGCCAAAACAGATGTAAATCATTCTTAAATATCTCTCGTTTTATTTAATATTCCACCATAAGGCCGAGAGTAGTAATTTCAAAGAATCATTTATGCCAAATAAATTATTTACCAGTTAGGTTGAGCCTATAAGTTAAATCATAGTGATGTGATGTACCTTTCTCTATTGATATAGATCATAGTGCTAAAGAAGACTTTGCAAATCTGATAGATGGTTATGGAAAGGATATTGGACTAAAGAATGTTGGATAAATGAAATCCTTCTATAGTCCGATGTGGCATTGCTCCAGGGTAATAACTGATACTCAACAGAGTATCAGACATCAGTGATATGTCACTTGGTATTACTTGATGGTTGTGCTATTCAGTTGTGCTTGATGGTTGCTAGATACCATTTCATATGTCAAAGAACTTATTTTATCACCTTAAGTTTGATCTACCTACAATGGCACCCTACTCAGCAATAACATAAGGATCCAGGATTTATGCATGCATGAATAATACCAGTCCTTATACTTATTTTTCAACCCAATGAAAAGGACCACAACATTGTTCTATTAGATGTGTTCTATGGGTTTCAAACCTGTTGGTTGCATTTACAAGACTAGAAGGATTGTAAAGAGGGAAATGAAACCTACAACTATCATTTCATACTGCTACATCTAAAGAAGTCCTATTTTTCGCCTCAAACGGAGGCCTCTATACGTTTCTATACCTGCATTCATTTAATACATGGTACATGTGGGAAGGGTCATCAAATGTATACCCAATTATAAGCCATTAAATAAGGTGATTATGCTTGTAGCACATACAGGAGAGGTATTATGATAGAAAAAAACCAATAACATGACAATCTTAATCTCATATCTGAGTGTACACATAATTGAAATTCCTATTATGATCTACCATCCATGAAGCTTTCGTTGTGAAATAAACATCAAAAGCACCATGGAAATGCCAAGTCACAAAGGAATTAACATGTCCAAGAATCTTACCATATCAAGAATGGAATGTCTTTGTACTAGTGCTTAGCATGGTTACACACTCAAGTGATGGAAATATCTCATATAAAGACCAACTATATATGAAAATCACACAAATTATACCAATTAGTCTTATTCTACCATTACAGTGTAAAATAATCCATGACTCAACTATCTTTTACAAAATTTTAAAGGAAAAATGCACAAATAATTTCAATTGGTTAACACAAACACCAAAGTTGGATAAGTCCACTAGTTTGGTGGTCAATGGGCAATAAGTTAGTGATGGTAATAGTGTTAAGCCACTAGATGTGAATTTTAGTGATGGCCATTTCCTTGATATTGTAGCAAGATATACTTCCCAGTAATTAAAACATGGCTCCATTTACTTGCTACTGTAGCAAGACACACTGCCCAATAATTAAAACACAACCCCATTTCTTTGTTGTTGTAGCAAGGCAAACTGCCCAGTCATTAAAATGCGACTCCATTTTCTTTCTGTTGTAGCAAGACAAACTTCCCAACAATAAAACATGACTAAAAGAAGCACCAATCGAAATTAATTAAGGTCCTCTTCTGGGCATACAGTTGATCCCTGTCAACAATTCTAAACTTGTCAAAAGTCTGAAGCATAGATATTTCTATCTTTTTGATAGAATACATCTCTTCTTCAAATATGTGTCCTTGTGACACTGGTATTGTACTTTTCTTACAAAGTTAAAATCTTGTGGTGACCGAGTACATGTGGTAGTTGTTATAACCCTAGTAATTTCTTAAGTTGTGGGATTTGAGTTTTAGTCAAAGAACACTAGGGGTAACCACAAACCTACGTGGAACAATAGGATCTAGCCTTCCTATAGTTCAGAAGGGATCTCTCTTTAAGATTTATCTTTGTTTTGATTTATGTTTTTAGGCTAGTTATGATAGAACAATTGGTTTTGTTTTAAAGGTTTTGGTGGGTAAAAATCACTTAGGATTAAACTAAGGAGAGATCTACTTATCCATTGGACTATGGAGTCTACGTCTAGATAGAAGTACTAGAAGGCAAGGCCAAAAGGGTACAAATGTATTCAGGGCAAGGTAGATAACCCTCAGAGATTTGGGGAAAGGTTTTTGATGAAATGGTATGATCGGGATAAAGGGCAATGAAGGATCCTTTGATCCGGAAAATGGAAGAAGGAGGCAGAGGTCAAATGGGAGTTGGAGAAATGAAGAATTCCTAACACCGGAAATTAGAAGAAAACATTTGAGTGGTAACTTATTTAAAATAGGTAGCAATAAGTGAATCCTGAAGTAATATTCCTAGTTACTCATTAAGACAGATCAAACACATAATGAATTGCATGGAACTCAGAAATGAAACAATGACAAGAAGAGATGCACTTTACTCTTTAACTTATCGCAAGAATCCTAAATTATGATGCCCAATTATCTTTGTCCAGTCTTCTACCTCGAAATCAACACATGTAAGCCTCCAATGTATCAGCAAAAGTCTATAGTAATCTTAGCAATTTTATTCCACCTTTAACCCTTCTAATACAGAAGTATTATATAAAATATTGCTTACAAATATCCTAGAGAGATGTAGGAATATCTTTAGGAAAGACAAAATATATTTACAAAATAAGAGGGACAACTGCTTAAAAAATTAGCAAGTTGTCCTCTTATCCAAATTATATAGAACAACTCTATCTAATCAAGGATCTCTTATTGACAAGTTGTCCTGCTTGCTGGCTGCTTAGGAAATATCTTTGTTGGAGCTACCTTCACTGATACTCTTTCTTCTGATACACCTTAACTCTGTTTTTTTAACCCCGATAAACTTTGAATGTTATTTTCACTCTTTACTGCTGTAAAAAGAAGCCTTTATTCAGTACAAATTCAGCTGACTGTCTTTTTTGGTTCACTTTCTGTTGGACTCTTTCTCATGTAGTTTTCTTCACTTTTTTGCCTTTCCAATGCTACATTAAATCTGTAAAAGCCTGCCATTTCTCTGCATTTGGTATTTCACATTTTTGAGCTTTCTAGAGTTCTCATCAACATCTGTGTACTTGGAAAAATTAGGTTTAAAAACAAAAATATGCTTGATCTCATTTTGAAGAAAAAATAAGTCTTCAATATATTGAAGAATGACCTTTCCTGTGGGAGAGCCCCATGGCAGTGGTTTGTTGACTTGTTCTTTTGTAAACTCCCTTATCTTCTTATCATAATATTTTTGGGCCATTAGTTTTTCATTGAAGACATGAATATCTGGAATACCAGTTTGTCTCAGCATAGTGTATTTTTCTAAAAACTTGGTTATAGAAATATTCATTGGATCACACTTCTCCCCTAAATTGTTCATCAGATTTCTCTTTGTCAGAACCTTCTTGATCTATAAAATGGTCTCTGTTCTATCCTATATCTGCAACTCTTCCAAATCTGCTCTGTTCTTACTATTTATGAAAGTGATGAGTTTTAAAGCTTGTGATGGCTTGTTAGCTAACTCATCCTTGGTTTTCTGAATCTCAATTTGGGCTGCTAACAGTAAGTCTCTTTGCTCATAAATGACCTGAATTGAAGGCCATTGAGAATGTATGGCCTCAATAATATCTATCCAAAGATGATTCTTGATGAAGGAAATCTGTTCGGTAAATGTTAACTCCTTTTTTAAATTCTTCATTTGTTCTTCAAGTCTGTTGGCTCTCTGCTCATGGTTTTTAGCAGTTATCATTGCTATTTTGTTGGTATCTTCAATAATTTGAATCATTGTTTTCAAGCTATTTATATCATTAGTTTTCAAGGAAAATTCCTCCATTTCTTTCACTATTTGACCTGCATCATCTGTGTGTTGTTCCTATGTTGTGGAAGAATTTGTGGCTGATGTAGTAGCTGATTGCACTAGCACTGTTGTTGCCAATGGCTCATTAGGTGTTAATTTTTCTCCCAGAGTGGAAACCACAGCTGTATTAATAACTGGTATCACTGTAGGAATAATAGGAGCATCAGTTTCATTCACAGTCTCTTTCTCCTTAATAAGTTGATCTAATTGTGTTTCCATTTCTTTTATTTGAGTACTTAGTTTGAGAATCAGCTGCATCATTTCTTCTTTTTCTATTTGATCCTGAAGTATTTCTTTAGTCTGTGGGTGATCACTTTGAGGAAGCTTTAGTTGTTTCCTCAAAGTTGCAATGTCCTCATTTTTCCTTTTAATTAATATTTCTGCTGCTGGAACATCAGAAGGATAAACTCCCACCTGCAAAACTAAGTCTTCTAAGGCTTTTATCCTTAGATCTTTAGCATATGAAGAGCCTTTGTCCAGCTTCATTTGATCTTGCATGTTGATAATGGTAGTCTACAACTTAGTAGCACTCATAGCCTTTGTTATCACAGCTGAATATAACATCTCTAAGCTATGTCTATGGAATTCTATTTGGTCTAGTTCATGCACATTTTCAGTATCTACTTCAAATTCAACCTTTTTGTAGTCTTCCACTGTCTTAGGTGTTGAAGTAGTTGGTTGTAGATATGACATAATCATTTTATTTGTGAAATATTCAAAGGTTGTAAGTAACCTACTCTGATTCCCTAGATTTTGTTTTAAGAATTGAGAGTAAATCTCACTTTTGATCTCTTCATTCTTTTGTTTGATTTTCTTGTACCTTTCTCTGATGTCTAATTCTTTTTCCTCCACTGTGTGTGAGGAAGAAGCCTCCATGTTTTTCTGTCTTTCAATCATATGAGTATCTTGTTCACCTATTGTTTTATCTTTTTGTATGTCTGCAAGTGCCTCATTAACTATTACTGTAGCCTCATCATTGTTTACCTCAGGCTCATTTGTATCCTCAACATCAATTACTTTTTCTTTCCCTATGGAACTAAATTTGAGCCTTTTATTGTAAATCTACTTGAATTTAGTATCTGTGGTGGTCTCAGCTATATAGGTTTCTTCATCTCTGCCTCTTTTTGTTGAAGTTTCAGACTATTTTGCAAATACCATAGCTTCTGTAGTATCCATTTGTCCTGTTGGCTTTGCATTGATGACTGTATCTGTCAATGTGTTTTCCACCCATTCTGTCTTATTTGAAATTTTTTCAATCTCTAGCTTGGGCTCATGTATGAAAGGAGGCAATTTGCATTTAACCTTATATTGATGATAATACCTTGAGGGTCATAGTTCCAAGGGAAGATTTCATGAAATTTTAACTCTGATAATCTTTGGGCTATTTCCTTTTCAACATTTCTGTTATTTACAATAAAAGGACCAATCTGATTTTTCAACCTGAACTGAGTTTTATTTTTAGAAGCCATGAAATTAATGGAATCAGAGTTTAAAACCTGCCTTAATTATTCTAATGCAAAAACTTTAACTCCCAAATACTTAGGCAATTTGTTAGGGAGTATATTTGATCCAAAAAACCTCAATTCTGTGTGATTTTCATACAAATACCAGTCTCCCATCCTGCATTGTTTTGATAACTGAAATATTCTCTTCATGTCCTCACTTATCCTAGGCTGCTCTGCTTTATATAATATACTCATTGCTAGTTGGAGGAACAGATCTAAAAATTCTATAAAAATGAAATCACTACTTTCTTTCCTCAGTAAGGTGGTCTAGAAGATAATGGATAGAGGCTGGCCCTCTAAGTCCATTTTTTGTAATGAAATTGGAAACTTGTCAAATGGGAAAAACAAGAAGAAGTGAAATAAGTATGATGAATATCTAAACACCCCTTCAGTGGGTAGTTTGTTCAATTGATAGTGGATACTATCAACTATAAATCTGGCATAGTCAAAGATCATGGAAGGAGGTTGTCCTGGAGATAAAGTGGATAAAAAAACCAAGAATTGATTCATCAGTGAATTCATATGTGAAGTATCCTAGTATGAAAGAAAGCATTGATATCACATGTCTCGACCCTTCAAGAAATTTGGAAGTGGAGTAAGGAGGATTTAACTTTGGAATGTCCACATGAGATGGCATAAAGTTCTGAAAAATCATAAATCTCTTAGGAAAATCTAATCCTAAATACAATTGAGTCAATGATTCTATGGATAAAGGGACTGCCTTGGGATCAAATTGTAATTGTAACATCTCATTGATAGACTATGCATTAATAGAAAATAGAATCTCCCTATCAGCATTAACAATTTCTCTCTGATATGGTACATAGTGTTTTTGACACAATATTACAAGGTCCTGGCCAAGGTGTGTTACTGGAACTACATATTTGGGTAGATTAGTTTCCCAAATAGGTATTTCATCTTTATCTAAGAACTTATAAAAACACCAATTGTGAATCTCCAATAGATTGAATTCTACCACAGGGTATACAATTTTGTAATCCATATCAGTCAAGGGGATGGTTTCTTCATTATGTACTGGTGGCTGAAGGGGATTGACAGACACAGTGGTTTTTGTAGTGAGTTTAGGAGTGTCTTTGATGGCTTTTGATGCTTCTAACTTAGGAGGCTTGGATCCCCTAGGTTTTATAGGCTTAGAACCCCAAGCTTTGGATGTCATCTGTTTCTTAGTCATTTTGAATAACTAAAGCAAGCTTAAACTGTTTGCAATAGTTTATTTTCTATAAAACAAATGGTTATTTAGTAATTTCTAGGCAAAGAATGACTTTCAGTAATATTGTTGCTCAATTTAGGCTTTTGGGAAAAGAAAACTGGTTTAAGACAAAAAAAAAAAGGGTTTTCTAAACAATCTGGACTATAAAAAATGAATTTTCAGGAGATTTGTGGTTACGAAAACCTTTTCTTGCTTCTACAATTGATCTTCAGGGATTTTAAGCGGATAAATTGAGGAAATTGGCTTCAGAAAGGGCTTTATAAACAAAATCTCTTCTGGGAAAAAATGGCCAAGGTTTGGCTTGTTTTTATGTGTTTTTGGGCAATTTATATGGACAGTTTCTCTAGATTAGGGCTTGGATTTAATTATAAAGGATTTTTACTTAGAAATTGCAAGCCTGAATGTCGAAAAATACCTCAGATGGTAGGTATTCGACTGTCGGAAGGGTTTCTGGAAATTTCTGCGGTTGAATTTGAGCTTTTTTTCAATTTGTTGGAGCCGAGAAGGTCTTTTCTGGTCTTCAAATAGGGTATCTACTGTGAAATCTGAGTTTTAAGGTATAAAACTGACAAACACAGGTTTAAAACAGAGTTAGGAAGCTTAACACAGTGAGGCAGAGTTTTTTATCAGTCGGGATACACAAATAACTTTATAAAATAACGAATCAAAAAGGTTTTAACCTTTATAAATCATTATAAACAATATTAAATGCGGTTCTTATCAAGGCGGGAGCGGTTTCTGTTTTTCAAATGCGAAAACCATTTGTGGTTTTCGTGTTGGTCTTAGGCGGTAAGCTGTATTATGCCAAATGAACATGATCAAATTAAATTGTGACACGTCACAAGAGGCAAATTCATGAAAACTTCTCGTTTCGCGTGGATTTTGAGTTTGGGAAATCTATCAAGTTATAAGTGCGAAATGCACTGTCCACCGTTGGATCTGGAAGTTTGGGGTGAACAGCTAAGATCAAAAGGGAAGGTGCGGTGGAAAAGGTAATGTGGGACCCGGGTATTTTAATGAGCACTGACATATAAAACCTTTGCATATTTTTCACTATAACCAAAGTTATATATATATATATTATGGGTTTATACATATGTGGGCTATGGTATGATATATGATTTATAATAAATACTTATATGTATGTTGGGGACACGTGAGGCGGGTTATGAAATTAACTAGGGTCAATCTTATGTATAGCATGAGGCTAATACATTTCAGGTAAATGAACAGGAAAACAAATGTGAAACGTGAAATGAACCATTTTAACTCAATATTACCCTAGGTTAACTTTGTAATGCGGGGATTTAATAGGAGCTTTTGTAAAGGTTGCGGGGGTTTAAAGTTTAGTTTAAATTAAACTTTATGATAGTCTCAGAAGTATTTTTATTTTATTATATAGTTTATTAAACCACGGGGGGTTTAATAACTATAGTGGGGTGGGATATTTATATATTTATTATTGTTAGTTTTATGCCAAAGGGGTTATATTTTAGGATTTTATTTCAACATGTGGATAATTAACTTTAGCATAAAATCTTATAATAGTGGGTTTTTAGGGGACATTTAAATAAAAGAAACTATATTAATAGAATAAGGTTTCTTTTAGGGAGTTAATAGAATAAGTTAGAGATAAATATGACAAGGAAAATGTAACACTCAAGAAATTCACTTATATGACTAAGTAAAGTGAAAACCTTAAAGCAAAGTTTATCATTTGATGATTTCACCACTTTTACTTAGGATCAGATGTTTTTTGAGGGTTTGTATGTTTTATGAAATGGAGGAAGTCAATCAAAAAGGAATATTATGCATTATTGAGTAAGAAAAGAGTTCTTACTCAAGAATTTGAGTTCTGATGGGCGAATGAAGGGTAAATAATGATAATTGGGGATTAATATAGAAATTAAACACTTTTAACTAATAGTCATTAAGCCTTGGTTCCGGTCCCAACATAAGTCAGAGAAATGCTTTGAGCCCCTTTGACTGAAAGTATAGAATGTAGAATAACTATAAGGGATGGGAAATTAGTTATTTTTTCCCAGTGAGGAATATTTACAGGCTTCTTCCCACTTCTTTCTACCTACCCAACTTTAATCTAACAATTTTTCTTCCATTTTGCAGGTTCACTTTAGCTTGCTACCTTGAAACAATTTATTCTTTTGAAAAGCATAAAAACTATCTAAATCTACCTTATATCATCTGAGGGCTTAGATTAAATTGATGAGCTCCTCTTTATTCTCTACATGTCTACTGATTAGTCAGGATTAAACTGTCTGACTAATCTTTATTCACTATGTAATACATGGAAATTGAAAACATGACAAGTCAAGTTTAAACGGTTTAACTCATCATGGATTATGGCATTTATTGACACTCTGCCATAATCATCAACAAGAAGTAAAAAGTAGTGGCATTTGGAATTGCACAATTTCATGTTTTATTTCTTTTTCTTTTGGGGTCTATATTTTTTCTAATTCCTTTGATATTTCTTTTAGGACTTTTACCCTCTTTTTGTTTTTCTATTTTTTATTTTTTACAAAATATGGGAAAACAACTTGCAGTAAGAAAGGTATGTACATATTTTACAAGACTATCATAGGTCAATTCCAAATTATGAATCCTATGCTTATAGGACCCTAACAGCGACTTCACATGGGGATGGAATTTCCTAGTGAAATGTCAAGAGCTCCAAGACTAGTAATTTTCAACTTTGACCTTGATGATCCAGTAATTATATTTTGATTTCTGAAAAAACTAATATTTATGACATTTTACTCTTCAAAGCTTAGGGCCTTCTCTCCGGGCTTCAACTTTGGAAAGAAAAAATCCAATCCAATCTAAAAAATTCAATGGATATTTACAATGATGTAAATTGTAACTGGGACTAACTATTGGTTAACTCAGAAGAATAGTAGTGTTTGAGCATCCTACCATTAACTGGTCCATCTTGAATATCTGCTCCATCCAAATCTTTGATGAAGAAATAATTGTTACCCCTATATCCATAAATGACATAAGGCCCTTTCCATAGAAAGTCAAATTATCCATGCTTTCCTTTTTCCTCTCTCTTGGAATCCCATTTTAACACTTTATCTCCAATGGAAAAGTCATCTTCTTTACTTATTTTATCAAAAAATTTCTTGATTTTATCTTGAATGACTTGAGATCTTTCATAGACTTCTTCCCTTGTTTGTTGTAGATGAATAGCCTGATTTATCCTTCTTTGTATATCATTGAGTTCCACTTGTGATTCTTGAATGATCTTCATTACTGGAACACCTAAAGATGTTGGGAAAACTGCATCCATCCCATAAACAATTTGGTAAGGAGAAGTTCCAATTGACTTCTTGGTAGTAATTCTATCTGCCCATAAGGCATAGACTAACTTTTTATTCCAAGTTTTCTTGTTGTCCTCAAGTAGTTTTTTAATGATATTCACAATGCTTTTATTTGAAGATTCAGTTAGGCCATTACCCTGAGGGTAATAAGCAGTAGAGTGGCCTAGGGTAATATGGTACTTGTGATAGAAGGCAATCATTTTCTTAGAATTAAATGTTGCTGCATTATTAGTAATTATTTTCTGTGGGCATCCAAATCTATATAAAAGGTTATTTTCTATGAAAGAGATAATGACTGAGTCAGTGGCTTGTCTGGTAGGAATGGCTTCAATCCACTTAGTAAATTAATCTATGGCAGTCAAAATCCACTTGTGTTGGCCAAAAGATGGAGGGTCAATTTCCCCAGTGAAGTCTAAACCCCATTGTTGAAATGGAATTTCAGTAGAAATAGGCTTTAGGGGTAAAGGTAATAACTTCTTTTTTCCTTCAAAAATCTGACATTTATGACATGAAGTAACAAATTTTTTCACATCAGCAAATAAGGTAGGCCAATAAAAACCAGCCCTAAGGATCTTATCTGCAGTACTTTTCCAATATAAGTGTCCTCCACAATCACTTGCATCAAATTCTTCAAGAATTTTGTCAGCTTCTGATTTTAGTAAACAGTTCAGTAATATCCCACTTTTTTCTTTCAAAAAAAGCACATTATCCAAAATATAAAATCTCATTACTTTATGTTTAATAAATCTGGCTTTAGTCCTTGTTAATCCAGGAGGAGCTTGTAAGTGTGTAAGTACAAAGATAATATCTGAGTACCATGGTGAGTCTATAAAGGATTCACTGATCAATGGAGTCGCCATCTCTTCCGGGTTATCAACTTGAGCAATAAAATTTATATCTAATGCATTGCAATTGGATTCAACCATCAATCTGGATAATCCTTGTCTTTTAATGAGTTTAGTGGGTTTAATCTCTATGTCATATTCTAGGATAGTGGCAGTCCACTTTCCTCTTCTTCCATCAGGACCATCTTGAGTGAGAATGTCCTTTACTACAAAATTAGGGACATAGGCAATAATGTGGGAGTAAAGAATGTAAACTCTGAAATATTTTATGGCTTTAACCAAGGCTAAAGCTTGTTTCTCCATTATGTTATATTTCAGAGGTGCATATCTAAGTGTTTTACTAAAAAATGCTATAGGTTGTTCAAAACCTTGATCATTCTTCTGCAATAGAACTACAACAATGGTATGCTCTGAGGAAAATGAAAAAATTATAAAGTCTTTTTTGAAATCAGGACTGATTAAGACTGGTGTTTTAGTTAAAGCTTGTTTAATAGAGTCAAATGATTATTTTTCTTCAACTTTCCATTTTAAAACCAAGTCCTTTTTAAGCATATTATTCAATTCTATGATGATTTCTGCTAAGTTAGAAATAAATCTCCTTAAAAAATTAATTTTACCTAAAAATGCTTGTAACTCTTTGATATTTATAGGTGCATGAATGTTTAGAATGGCCTCTATTCTTGCAGGATCTATCCTAATATCTTCCTTTGAAATTATGTGTCCTAGTAATTTCCCTTCCTCTAGTCCAAAAAGAGTCTTCGTAGGGTTTAAAGATATACCAAATTTTCTACATTTAATAAAAACTTGTCTCAAATGAACCAAGTGTTCATTATTTGACTTAGAAAAAACAATAATATCATCTAAATAAATGACCAAGAAGTCATGTATTTCCTTAGAAAAGGCTATGTCCATAGCCCTTTGAAAGGTAGCTCCAGCATTCATCAAACCAAAAGGCATTTTCACATACATGAAAGTGCCCCAAGGAGTGGTAAAAGTTTTTTTAGCTTGGTCTTCCCTTTGAACAAGAATCTAGTTGTATCTTGAAAAACCATCTAATAAATATATCCTAGAAGAACCAAATACCCTTTGTAAAATATGATCCATCTTGGGTAAAGGGTAATTATCCTTCAACGATACTTTATTGAGATTCCTAAAGTCTACACATAATCTAATTTCACTTGTTTTTTTTTTGGTAGGTACCAAGTTTGATACCCAATTAGAATATCTGATTGGTGCAATGATTTGGGCATCATACATGCGTTTAGCCTCCTTTTCTATCAAAGGTAATAATACAGGATTAATCCTCCTCATTTTTTTCTTAAATGGTTTCTGATCATCTTTTATAGGAATCGTATGATGAATTCTGTTTGTGTCATAAAATTTAAGATCTTCATAACTCCATGCAAACACATCTTGATATTCCTTTAAAAGTTCAACGTATTTCTCTTTTTCTTGAGGAGGTAAAAAATTTGACAATTTAATCATTTCTTGCTTTACTTCTGTCCCAATGTTACATTCTTCAATGTCAGACCTAACTGGTTCCATTTTTGGCTTTTTAGGCACATCATTGGAATCAAAAAGGTCCTCCAAAGGAGTTAAACCCTTAGGAAAAAAACTATCTTTCAGATCTAACATGTCAATTTCTTCTTCAATGATTTCCTCTATATCTACTTTCTCTAAGTTATCTATGTCAGATTGAGTAAATACAGTGGGTTTGTTAAATTTTTGTACCTCTATGTTATATCTTTCACAATTAAAATATGAATCTATATTATAGTCTGAATCTGTCTTACAATTTTGAAATTCTTCCTCATTACTCAAAAAATGGTAAATCTGTTCATCTTCAAAGAAAATCTACTAGTATTTGACATTGTCTGGGATAATGGGTCTATATTTAACTTCAGCAGTATACCTATGTGTTGGTTGAAAAGGTAAGTTACATCTGCTAGCAAAAGTTGCTAAGCAATGTGCTTGAATGTTCTCTTTTCTAGGTATATTAGCAAACTTACATTCCAATTAATCTTCACATAATTCAGTTGCTATATCTCTATATCTAGCTAATCTAGGATTATGAACAGAATACTCTACATTTATTTGTTTTATGAGTAAGTCCGAATCTCCCATGATTAATTATTTTACCTCCTAAATTTCTGATGATTTGGAGGCCTAAGATAAGTGCCTCATACTCTGCCATGCTATTAGTACATTTGAAGTTGAGTCTAAAGGCATGTCCTTCTGAATGACTTGTCTCAATGTTTGTGATCCATATTCCATCTCTTGCTCCTGATTTGTTCACAGAGCCCTCAAAGTCTAAATTCCAAAGGGCTTCATGAAAAATATTATCATTGTTTGGTTTTGGATTTATGTCAATTAGTTCAGTTTGGATTTCATTATTATCAGAGTTACATAGAATGAAAGAGTCAAGATCAGTTGGTGTTGAGTAAATGGGGTAATTTATGGATCTTTCTGCACTGTTGACCATGAATTTCATTAAATTTTCCCTATAAAGCTTCTTGGGCTATCCAAATATTGGTATAGTAGCATAGCTCATGTCTAATTGTAGAGATCCCTGCAAATTTTCTCCCCATGAGCTAGAAAGAAGCATACCATACTTTGGTGGGATGTCAGCTACTACAATGTCCATTACCGTACTCTTACCAGGGTACTGAACTAAATTTACACATAAGTCTTTAATTAATCCTAAGCACTTAACTTTGCTAGAATCAAATGAGAACAAATCTTTGTAAGGCCTGGTTATTTCTAGATTAAGAATTTCCATGATAGCTTTAGGCATTAAATTGTGGGAAGCTCTTGAATCTAACATAGCATTGTGTAAAATCTGATCATGGATAGTAAGGCTAATATAGAAAGGAGGGACTAATCCATTTGAATGCTTACCATTTACATCAAGGCCAAAAATCAACTCTGGTTGATCATCATTCAAATTAATGGCATCTTCACCATCATTCATATTCAAAGTCTCAATAATTGTTGATTTATATAAGTCATTCTTTACCAATTCAGTTAAAGGAATTGGTATTTTTAACTTAGCTATTTCAGTCTGAATGTTGGATGAGG
>CM076575.1:619612722-619800247 GCA_034641835.2 Pinus albicaulis | reverse complement strand
AACCCAGCTTCACATTTCCGCCCAGTGCCATTGTGCATCAGGTGTTGGGGGCATTGGGTCCTGAATTCCAGGATGTTTTCCTTCCATCGAGATTGGAACTTTTGGAAGCAATGACTTCTTGTTCATTATGATGAGGTCGATCGGAGCATGGTTCTTTTCCTGTGTCAAGCTCCTTAAACCATGAAACAAGATGTCAAGGATAGTTCTTTTAATGTGTCAACCTCGTTAAAATAATGAAACTCCCGTTCAATTCGAGTCTTTGTTAAGTTCTCGTAAAATCCCAGTCGAGTCTTTTTCTTGATCTCGTAACTTGAACCTTCACTCCATCTGCCTTTCATATAGATTGAAGCTTGGGGGACATGTACCTCAAATTGAGTCACCATGCTGGGGGCATGCTTACTTTTTCAAGCATATTTTGTTTCCATTTCAAGCTTGTGTAAAAATGAAACCGGTTTCAAGCATAGTTTATCTTTGTTTCAAGCTTGTGTAAAAATGAAACCAACTTCAAGCAGAGTTTCCTGATTTCAAGCTTGTGTAAAAATGAAACCTTTCCCATTTTACCCCTTGTGATTGCCATTTTATCAGCCTGTTTTTGCTAGATGAGCCTTGGTTTTCTCATTCCATCGTCACTATCTGCTTGGCCAATCATATGCCTTCACTTAGTTCTTTTACCCGTTCCTAAGGAACCGCTGCGATGAGTGGTCTTGTTAGCCAGCCTCTTGACCTTTACTTGTTCTGAGCAGTTCCACCATTACCGGAACCAGTTGCTACCCTTTATGCCACTCGTTCCTCCAGGAGGAGTCATCTTTCAGCTCTTTTCTGACTTTCTAAACATGAAAATATTGCCGAGTCACTTGTCGTTTTGATCTCGTTAAAGTGGGCGTGAAACGACATCTACCCAGTATACGTTTACCCCTTTTTTGGGCTAGGATAGATTATTTACGAAAAAGGAATGCCCTAGCCTATCGCGACTAGGAGGTTTTCTCAGGCATAGTTTTCTACCTTTTTGAATCTGAGGAACTATTTACGAAAAGGGACCATTGGAGTTTACTTTTTTGCTGTCTTTTCAAACTCTTTAAACATGAAAAGACGTCGAGTTCTTCCTTTGTCAGACTCATTAAACCCTGATGACATCGAATTCAGTCATAATGATGCTACTCGAGTCTTCCTTCCTAGGGCTCGTTAAATGTACTAGGATGGACTTATATCACAAGCATATGCTATCCCCTTCAAGCTTGTTATCAAAAATAATTTGGGTACTCGCCAGAAATGGCAGGGAAAAAATGGAACCAGCATCATTGTCGTGTCGGCAGTATGTCGCTCTTGAACATGGCACTTGTCTGCATTCGTGTCGGGTTGGGGACATCTCATCTCGTTTTTCACTTGCCTCCGTGGGTTTGGGTGATTCCTTTTGACCTCTCATCTGCTCTTTGCCTCGTCACTATGACCTCTGATCTTTTGATGTCAAATACTGCCAAGTCCACTGTCGTGTCGTTCATATGTTCAAGAGAAGTTGACCTCTGCAAGTACCAACCTTCCTCTGATTCTCATCTGATCGTGATTCACAAAAACATTATGTTCCTCTGTCTCGCGTCGATGATGTGGGAAACACTATGGCCCACCTTCGATCAAGGTCACTTCCTGTCGACTTCAGCTCATAATCCAGGAAGTTGATCTAGAGACTCCCTTATGGTACATTGGAGCCTGCATGCCTCAATGGCAAGTTCTTCGCGTTCGACGTGAGGTTTTCATCATTGGCCTCCGATCGAGTGATTCTACGGGTGTTCGACGCCAGCTCATTGATTCACATGCCGTAGATTGTACCTATAGTACCTTGTGGGCCATTTTCATTATTGGTGGTACCTCTCGTGTCTGTTAACAGCTTTCATCATTGGCTGGTAATCAAGCGATGTTCTCATGTTCGACTTCGGCTCACATATTCGCATGCTTGAACTTGTACTTTGTTCGGGTCGAGATGGAGCGCAAGACCCTGGATTCTGCCTGTTATAATCCAGGCTGTGATTTTGTGGATTATTATGATTAGTTACATTACTCACTGATTGGATGGTTGTGACCATACCTGAGTCTATTTATCGATCCTCATTGGATGGCTGCGTCCATGCCTTGGATCTGGATTATTACATACTCTGTTATGGATGGCTATGCCTATACCACATATTTATCATGTATCTGAGATATCAGTTGTATTTCTCTACGCAGGTTTTCCGACGGCAGTGTTTTCAGTTGGACACGTTCTCGTAAAGCATTTCACCCCTCTCTCTCTTTCGGGCCTCATGCTTTAGGGGGCATCTGTTACACAGTAATTTGTCACCATCCCTGCAATCCCCATCTCTCCCATTGGAGGGTCGTTTCTGTGACCAATAATCAGTTTCATGCCTTGCAAATACCATCATTGCATCCCTTTCCATGAGGACAACATTTCTTCTGTTGATCATTTCCTGAGCAGACCCCTAAAAACACTTGTTTTTGCCTTGGCGCTGGTAGCCCGTTATGTACTCGCGCCAATGAGGAAAATTAACACTAAGCCCGTGCCAATTGGTGCTATGTCCCAGTTAAGCACCCGTGCCAATCTGCTTTTGGAAATTTTTTTAAAAAAAGAGGCGAAGTTTCGATTACAACAACTTCGTGGATGAGTCATCAGGAGTGGTTTCGACTGAATAACCACGGCCTTCCTCCTTTGGCCTCTTGTTTCCACCTTATGGGGAACCTCCCAAGGGATAAGGCCTCCCTTCCACTATTGTATGGATCCCAACCTCCTCCTCTCCTCTATAAATATAGCCTTTATCCATTGATGAGGGGTTGAATGGCTGAATGGCTGAATAGCTAGTCTTCAAGTTCCCAAATTCCCAAGAGCCTTATGCTGCAACAGCCTTGATTCATTCCCTTAAGGCCGAATCTAAGCAAGGAGACTATTGTCAAGATCCGAAGAGAGAGGTTTGTCCCATCCTTGACAGGCGTTCAAGACGTGTTCTCCTGGCGACCCGCCGAAGGAGAATTCAGCGTCAGAACTATGGTTGTATTCTTCCTTTGATTGATTAATAATAAACGACTATTGGTTATGGTTCCACTCTTGTTATTGTTTATGATGATGAGTTATGTCCTTTCTGACTGACATATAGTTGCATCTACTGGATTTTACACTTGCGTTTGTTTTAGAGCCGCGTGCAGCAGTGTCCCATCACAGATCGGGATCGTGATCTCCCGGAGCTAAGGAACGGAGTGCTACTTTCTCTATGAGCTACGCGTTGATTCTGTGTAAGCCTTCATCGCTAGTTGGTTTATTTGCAATTAGGAACCCGTACTATAGCCGTGAATGATTGTTGCTAGACCCGGTCTCTAAGCAGTAGGGATCGTCATTCACAGATTTCACTCTCCACAACACTATTTCAGTCTGAATGTTGAATGAGGGTTGAGACTTACTAATCTGAAGTAATTCATCTTTTGTAACTGTTATCTGAGTGGGATTTTCTTGAATTTCAACTGATGCACCTTTATCTTTAGTTGATATAATATTCTCTGTCTGAGTTTCTTGACTTTTGTTGTTTTTAGTTTCTTTTTCAAGGACAGTTTGTGTGGCAGCAGATGTTTTATCAGACTTTGAATTTTCAACAGCTATTTTTGTATTATCAGTTTTGGGATTTGCTGATTTAGAATTAGCAGGACTCTTTTTAGGATTAGGAATTGTTGTTTTTACTGAATTAGAGGTTTTTGTAAGATTAGCTTTTGGCGCATATTTAGAAGATTGGGCCACTTCATCAATTATGTCAACAATTTTTGGATTTGGCAATTTTTTAGTACTGGAAGGATTGGAATTTTTCTTGTTTTCCCTTGGGAGAATTTACAAAACTTTTGTTTTGGGGGATTCTACATTCTTTTTAGTATGATTTTGGAAAAAAAAATTTGTAGAAGTTTCATTATTTTTCTTATTTCTAAGGTTATACTGACTGTGAATTTCATTAATATCAAAGTCATAACCTTGTTTGTAATCAAAGGATTCACTAGATTCTACTTTGAGTTGTTGAAGCTCAAAGAGTTCTTGATCCTCCCGAGTGAGGAAAATAGTGTTGTTTTCATCTATCCCCATTATTAAATTGATGTTATCCTCATCTTCATAATTATTTTTAGAACTCTCAGCATAGTTCTCTTGAAATGGGGGCCTAATGTTTTGGTCTGGAGCAGCTTCCTTAGCTTTTCCGGGGTTATTGTTTTTTTTGAAGTTGGGATTTCTGACTTGAGGTTGATTATCCCATTATGGTTTTCTTTCAATATTATCTAATATATCAACCACCCTTTCTAAAGTTTTAGCAAATAAATCTAATTTAGCATCTGAATTTGATGTTTCTTCTTTTATTGTGACTCTCCTTTCATTCCTAAGTCTGGCCTTTTTAGCTAAAATGTTTAATTCTACACTAACAACATTTAATTGCATCTGTTCTAGTGTTTGGGAATCTCTTTCTCTCAATTGATATGCCATATTTGTATCAAATCCATCACAGAATTTGAGCAAAACAGAATATGGTGTGGGTTTAAGAGCTGCAGGAATAGGATTATAAACATTGTTATACATACTCATTAGGAGATCTTTTTAAAGCATCAAACTCACACAATATTTGAAGGGGGTTATTTTTCTTTTCCCATTTATTTAAAAATGTTCTATGAAATGTAGCTAAATCAGCTATACTACCAGGAGTTAAATTTTTAAACCATTTTTTAACCTCTCCTGTCAAACTTTGGGCAAATAACCTCATCTGGACATCTGACTCGTCAATTTCATAAATTTCACAGTAGTTTGTTATTTTTGTGACATGTTGTTGAGTAGTATATTGTGAAAGACCATCAAATAGTGGTACATTTTTTTGGTAATCCTGAGGCATATCATGGAGTATTTTGGGTAAGACGAGGGGAGCATACCTAGTAACCATGGCTTGAAGTTTTGTTGAGCTGGGAGGCATAACAGTAATGATAGGGGCGGTGTTGGATATGGTAGTTGATGTGTTGAAAACTATACTTGAAGAACTTGGAAAAGATGCTGGTATATATATGGAACTATTTGGAAATAAAGATGTAGTGCTTATAAAACTAGTGGATGCAATGGATTAAGTGGATGAGGGAAATAATATCCTAGGATACAAAGGAAACTTAGGAATAAATTGTTCTGTGGATGAACTTGCAGTGGGATCTAAAAATGAAGAAACAACATATAGAGTTGAATCTACTGCTAGAATTATTGTTGTGTGCAATTGAGAAACTGGAGGCTTGATGTAAGACAATAAATGGGATAATTCAATTGCTTCATCAATATATTTAATCAATGAAATATTAATCTTTTCTATTTGACTTTGAGATTCATATTTGTCTGATTTTATTCTTGCTGAAAATTTTTTATGTTTTGCGTTCAAAAATTAAGTAAAAACATGATCTATGGCAGTATCTTTCAAATCAATTTCAGATTTATTTTTAAACAATGATTGTTCAAACTTGAAATAAAAATCTATATCAGTTAAGCTTACTAACTCTTTGGGTAAAGAATTTTATTTTCTTAGTGGTACTTTAGTCTCTAAATTGACAGTTTGTTTTTTTCTTTTTTCCAATCTGTTCTGGGTTATCTACTATAACTGCAGGCTTAGGATCTGGATTAGACCTGGTATAGTAGGTTTTACTAGAAGCCAGAATGACAGTTTTGAATACACACAACCTATAAAAATAATCTTAAAGTAGAAAATATAAATTAAGGATCTCCCTTCAAGACTAAATTTAAGACTGGAGATTGGTTAGTTCCCCAGTATGGTCACCAGTATGTTATCACCCTAGTAATTTCTTAAGTTGTGGGATTTGATATTTAGTCAAAGAAAACTAGGGGTAACCAAAAACCTACTTGGAACAATAGGATCTAGCCTTCCTATAGTTCAAAGAGGGCTCTCTCTTTAAGATTTATCTTTGTTTTGATTTATGTTTTTAGGCTAGTTATGATAGAACAATTGGTTTTGTTTTAAAGGTTTTGGTGGGAAAAAATCACTTAGGATTAAAATAAGGAGGGATCTACTTGTCCATTAGGCTATGGAGTCTAAGTCTAGAGTGTAGTACTAGAAGGCAAGGCCAAAAGGGTATAAATGTATTCAGGCCAAGGTAGATAACCCTCAGAGATTTGGGAAAAGGTTTTTGATGAAATGGTATGATCAGGTTAAAGGGAAATGGAGGATCCTTTGATCTGGAAAATGGAAGAAGGAGGCAGAGGTCAAATGGGAGGAGGAGCAATGAAGAATTCCTAACACTGGAAATTAGCAGAAAACATTTAAATGGTAACTTAGTTAAAACAGGGAGAAATAAGCTAATCATGAAGTAATATTCCTAGTTACTCATTAAGACAAATCAAACACATAATGAATTGCATGGAACTCAGAAATGAAATAATGACAAGAAGAGATGCACTTTACTCTTTAAATTATCGCAAGAATCCTGAATTACGATGCCTAATTAGCTTTGTCCAGTCTGCTACTTCGAAATCAACACATGTAAGCCTCCAATGTATCAGAAAAATTCTATAGTAATCTTAGCAATTTTATTCCACCTTTAACACTTCTAATACAGAAGTATTTATAAAAAATATTGTTTACAAATATCCTATATAGATGTAGGAATATCTTTAGGAAATACAAAATATCTTTACAAAATAAGAGGGACAGCTGCTTAACAAATTAGCAAGTTGTCCTCTTATCCAAAATATATAGAACAACTCTATCTAATCAAGGAGCTTTTATTGACAAGTTGTCTTGCTTGCTGGCTGCTTAGGAAATATCTTTGTTTGAGCTGCCTTCACGGATACTCTTTCTTCTGATACACTTTAACTCTATTATTTTAACCCTAATACACTTTGACAAATATTTTCACTCTTTACTGCTGTAAAAAGAAGCCTTTATTTAGTAAAAATTCAATTGACTGTCTATTTTGTTTCACTTTCTGTTGGACTTTTTCTCATGTAGTTTTCTTCACTGTTTTTCCTTTTCAATGCTACATTAAATCTGTAAAATCCTGCCATTGCTCTGCATTTGGTATTTTCACATTTTTTAGCTTTCTAAATTTCTCATCAGCATCTGTGTACTTGGAAAAATTAGGCTTAAAAACAAAAATATGCTTGATCTGATTTTGAAGAAAAATTAAGTCTTCAATATATTGAAGAATGACCTTTCCTGTGGGAGAGCCCTATGGCAGTGGTTTGTTGACTTGTTCTTTTGCAAAATCCCTTATCTTCTTATCATAATCCTTTTGGGCCATTAGTTTTTCATTGAAGACATGAATATCTGGAATACCAGTTTGTCTCAGCATAGTGTATTTTGCTAAAAACTTGGTTATAGAAGTATTCATTGCATAACAGTTCCCCTCTAAATTGTTCATCAGATTTCTCTTTGTCAGAACCTTCTTGATCTGTAAAATGGTCTCTGTTCTATCCTGTATCTGTAACTCTTCCAACTCTACTCTGTTCTTACTGTTTATGAAAGTGATAAGTTTTAAAGCCTGTGATGGCTTATTAGCTAACTCATCCTTGGTTTTCTGAATCTCAGTTTGGGCTGCTAGCAGTAAGCCTCTTTGCTCATAAATGACCTGAATTGAAGCCCATTGAGAATGTATGGCCTCAATAATATTTGTCCAAAAATGATTCTGGATGAAGGAAATTTGTTCAGTAAATGTTAACTCCTTTTGTAAATTCTTCATTTGTTCTTCAAGTCTGTTGGCTCTCTGCTCATGGTTTTTAGCAGTTATTATTGCTATTTTGTTGGTAGCTTCAAGACTTTGAATCATTGTTTTCAAGCCATTTATCTCATTAGTTTTCAAAAACAATTCCTCCATTGCTTTCACTATTTGACCTGCAGCATCTGTGTGTTGTACTTGTGTTGTGGAAGAAGTTGTGGCTGATGTAGTAGCTGATTGCACTAGAACTACAGTTGCCAATGCCTCATTAGGTGCTAATTTTTCTCCTAGAGTGGAAGCCACAGCTGTAGTAATAAATGGTATCACTGTAGGAACAACAGGAGCATTAGTTTCATTCACAATCTCTTTCTCCTTAATAATTTGATCCAATTCTGTTTCCATTTCTTTTATTTGAGCAGTTAGTTTGAGAATCAACTGAATCATTTCTTATTTTTCTGTTTGATTCTAAAGTATTTCTTCAGTCTAGGGGTGCTCACTTTGAGGAAGCTTCAGATGTTTCCTCAAAGCTGAAATGTCCTCATTTTTATTTTTAATTAATATTTATGCTGCTCAAACATCAGAAGGATCAACTCCCACCTACAAAATTAAGTCTTCTAAGGCTTTTATCCTTAGATCTTTAGCATACAAAGAGCCTTTGTCTAGCTTCATATGATCTTGCAGTTGATAATGGTATTTTGCAACTTAGTAGCACTCATAGAATTTATTACCACAGTTGAATATAACATCTCTGAACTATGTTTGTGGAATTATATTTGGTCTAGTTCATGCTCATTTTCAGTATCTACTTCAAATTCAACCTTTTTGTAGTCTGCCACTGTCTTGGGTGTTGAAGTAGTTGGTTGTAGATATGACATAATCATTTTATTTGCGAAATAGTCAAAGGTTGTAAGTAAACTATTCTGATTCCCTGGTTTCTGTTTTAAGAAATGAGAGTAAATCTCACTTTTGATCTCTTCATTCTTTTGTTTTATTTTCTTGTACCTTTCTTTGATGTCTAAGTCTTTTTCCTCCACTGTGTGTGAGGAAGAAGCCTCCATGTTTTTCTGTCTTTCAATCATCTGAGTATCTTGTTCACCTGTTGTTTGATTTTTTTGTATGTCTGCAAGAGTCTCATTAACTATTACTGTAGCCTCATCATTGTTTACCTCAGGCTCATTTGTATCCTCAACATCAATTACTTTTTCTTTCCCTATGGAACTGAATTTGAGCCTTTTATTGTAAATCAACTTGAATTTAGTATCTGTGGTGGTCACAGCTATATAGGTTCCTTCATCTCTACCTCTTTTTTTTGAAGTTTCAGACTATTTTGCAACTACCATAGCTTGTTTAGTATCCATTTGTCATGTTGGCTTTGCATTGATGACTATATCTGTCAATGTGTTTTCCACCCATTCTGTCTTATTTGCAAATTTTTCAATCTCTGGCTTGGGCTCATGTATGAAAGGAGGAAATTTTCATTTGACCCTTATATTGTTGAGAATACCTTGAGGGTCATAGTTCCAAGGGAAGCTTTCTTGAAATTTTAACTCTGTTAATCTTTGGGCTATTTCCTTTTCAGCATTTTTGTTATTTACAATAAAAGGACCTATCTGATTTTGCAACCTAAACTGAGTTTTCTTTTTAGAAGCCATGAAATTAATGGAATCAGAGTTTAAAACTTGTCTTAAGTATTCTGCTACGAAAACTCTAATGCTCAAATACTTAGGCAATTTGTAAGGCAGTATATTTGATCCAAAAATCCTCAATTTTGTGTGCTTTTCATACAAATATCAGTCTACCATCCTGCACTATTCTGATAAATACAATATTATCTTCATGTCCTCACTTATCCTAGGCTGCTCTACTTTATATAATACACTCATTTCTAGTTGGAGGAACAGATCTGAAAATTCTATAAAACTGAAATCATTTCTTTCTTTCCTCAGTAAGGTGGTCTAGAAGATAATGGATAGAGGCTAGCCCTCTAAGTCCATTTTTTGTAATGCAATTGGAAACTTGTTAGATTGGAGAAACAAGAACAAGTGAAATAAGTATTATGAATATCTAAACACCCTTTCAGTGGGCATTTTGGTCAATTGATAGTGGATACTATCAGCTATAAATTTGGCATAGTCAAAGATCATGGTAGGAGGTTGTCCTGGAGATAAAGTGGATAAAAAACCAAGAATTGATTCATCAGCGAATTATTCTGTGAAGTATCCTAGTAGGAAAGAAATCATTTATATCACATGCCTGGACCCTTCAGGAAATTTGGAAGTGGAGTAAGGAGGATTTAACTTTGGAATGTCCACATGAGATGGCATAAAGTTCTAGAAAATCATAAATCTCTTAGGAAAATCTAATCCTAAATACAATTGAGTCAATGATTCTATGGATAGAGGGACTGCGTTGGGATCAAATTGTAATTGTAACATCTCATTGATAGACTCTGCAGTAATAGAAAATAGAATCTCCCTATCAACATTAACAATTTCTCTCTAATCTGGTACATAGTGTTTCTCACACAATCTTACAAGGTCCTGTCCAGGGTGTTACTGGAACTAAATATTTGGGTAGATTAGTTTCCCAAATAGGCATTTCATCTTTATCTAAGAACTTATCAAAGCACCAATTGTGAATATCCAATAGATTGAATTCTACCACAGGGTCTGCAATTTTGTAATCCATATCAGTCAAGGGGATGGTTTCTTCATTAGGTACTGGTGGCTAAAGGGGATTGATAGACACAGTGGTTTTTGCAGTGAGTGCAAGAGTGGATTTGATGGATTTTGATGCTTCTAACTTAGGAGGCTTGGATCCCCTAGGTTTGATAGGCTTAGAACCCAAAGCTTTGGATGTCATCTTTTTCTTAGTCATTTTGAATAACTAAAGAAAGCTTAAACTATTTGCAAAAGTTGATTTTCTATAAAACAAATGGAAAGAATGAATTTTAGTAATATTGTTGCTCAATTTAGGCTTCTAGGACAGGCAAACTAGTTTAAGACAGAAAACAAGGGTTTTCTGAATAATCTGGACTGTAAAAAATGAATTTTCAAGAGATCTGTTGGTACGCAAACATTTTCTTGCTTCTGAAATTGATCTTCAAGGATTTTAAGTGGATATATTGAGGAAATTGGCTTCAGAAAGGGATTTTTTAAACACAATCTTTTCTGGGAAAAAACGACCAGGTTTTGGCCTGTTTTTATGTGTTTTTGGGCAATTTATATGGACAATTTCTCTGGATTAGGGCTTGGCTTCAATTATAAAGGATTTTTACTTATAAATTGCAAGCTTGAATGTTGAAAAATACCTCAGATGGTAGGTATTCGACTGTCGGAAGGGTTTCTGGCAATTTCTATGGTTGAATTTGAGCTTTGTTTCAACTTGTTGGAGCCGAGAAGGTCTTTTCTAGTCTTCAAATAGGGTATCTGCTGTGAAATTCGAGTTTTAAGGTACAAAACTGAAAAACACAGGTTTAAAATAGAGTTGGGAAGCTTAACACGGCCAGGAGGAGTTTTTTATTAGTCAGGATACACAAATAACTTTGTAAAATAACGAATCAAAAAGGTTTTAACCTTTATAAATCATTATAAACAATATTAAATGTAGGTCTTATCAAGGGGGGAGCGGTTTCTATTTTTCAAATGCGAAAACCATTTGTGGTTTTCGCATCGGTCTTAGGCAGTAACCTATATTATCCCAAATGAACACGATCAAATTAATTTGTGATGCGTCACAAGAGGCGGATTCATGAAAACTTCTCATTTCACATAGATTTTGAGTTTGGGCAATCTATCAAGTTATGAGCGTGAAATGCACCCTCTGCTGTTGGATCTGGAAGGTTGGGTCGAATGGCTAATATCAAAAGGGAAGGTGCGGTGGAAAAGGTAAGGTGGGACCCAGTTATTTTAAGGAGCGCTGATATTTAAGACCTTTGCATATTTTTCATTATAACCAAAGTTTTATATATATATATATATATATATATATATATATATATATATTATGGGTTTATACATATAAGCGGGCTATGGTATGATATATGATTTACAACAAAGGCTTATATGTATGTTGGGGATGCGTGAGGCAGGTTATGAAATTAAATAGGGTCAATATTATGTATAGCATGAGGCTAATACATTTCGAGTAAATGAAAAGGAAAAAAAATGTGAAACATGAAATGAACCATTTTAACTCGATATTACCCCAGGTTAACTATGTAATGCGAGGATTGAATAGGAGCTTTTGTAAAGGTTGCGGGGCTTTAAAGTTTAGTTTAAAGTAAACTTTATGATAGTCTCGGAAGTATTTTTATTTTATTATATAGTTTTCTAAACCACTGGGGGTTTAATAACTATAGTGGGGAGGGATATTTATATATTGTTAGTTTTATGCTAAAGGGGGTATTATTTAGTATTTTATTTCAACATGTGCATAATTAACTTTGGCATAAAATCTTATAATAGTGGGTAGGGGATATTTAAATAAAAGAAACTATATTAATAGGATAAGGTTTCTTTTAGGGAGTTAATAGAATAAGTTAGAGATTAATATGACAAGGAAAATGTAACACTCAAGAAATTCACTTATATGACTAAGTAAAATGAAAACCTTAAAGAAAAGTTTATCATTTGATGATTTCACCACTTTTACTTAGGATAAGATGTTTTTTGAGGGTTTTTATGTTTTATGAAATGGAGGCAGTCATTCAAAAAGAATATTATGCATTATTGAGTAAGAAAAGAGTTCTTACTCAAGAATTTGAGTTCTGATGGGTGAATGAAGGGTAAATAATGATAATTGGGGATTAATATAAAAATTCAACACTTTTAACTAACAGTCATTGAGCCTTGGGTCCAGTCCCAACAAAAGTCAGAGAAATGCTCTGAGCACCTTTGACTGAAAGTCTAGAATGTAGAATAACTATAAGGGATGGGAAATTAGTTATTTTTTCCTGGTGATGAATGTTTACAAGCTTCTTCCCACTTCTTTCTACCTACCCAACTTTAATCTAACATTTTTTCTTCCATTTTGCAGGTGCACTTGAGGTTGCTACCTTGAAACATTTTATTCTTTTGAAAAGCATAAAAACTATCTAAATCTACCTTATATCATCTGAGGGATCAGATTAAACTGATGAGCTTCTCTTTATTCTCTACCTATCTATTGATTAGTCAATATTAAACTGTCTGACTAATCTTTATTCACTATGTAAAACATGGAAATTTAAAACATGACAAATCAAATTTAAACAGTTTAACTCATCATGGATTATGGCATTTATTGTCACTCTGCCATAATTATCAGCAAAAAGTAAAAAGTAGTGGCATTTGGACTTGCACACTTTCATGTTTTATTTCTTTTTCTTTTGGGGTCTATATTTTTTCTAAGTCCTTTGATCTTTCTTTTAGGACTTTTACCCTCTTTTTGATTTTCTATTTTTTTATTTTTTTACAAAATATGGGAAAACAACTTGCAAAAAGCAAGGTATGTACATATTTTACAAGACTATCATAAGTCAATTCCAAATTATGAATCCTATACTTATAGGACCCTAACAAGGGTCACTAATCTCATATATATTTTATCACTGTCATGAAGTTTGGAAGATCCAAGGAAAACATACCAAAAGCAACATAGTCATCAATCAAATGTTGAAGCTAGAAAGAAACAATGACATGCTTATAGCTATCAGTTTTGTATAAGGACCTGTGAAACTATAAGGACATCAATCCAAGGTCGGTGGAAATCATATACTTGAAAGAATCAGTAGAAAATATAGTGTCACCACATGAAAAACCTTGATAAGCCATGTCAAATAAGGGATAGTGATTTTTCACGTGTCCACATTTAACATAGATACATTGATAAGAAATCCAAAGAAGTGGAATATGGTCAATTCTAAGAAAAACAAATCAAGTGGCACCCATCTATACCTTAAATTGATAAGAAATTTCCTTCCATTTATCCTTTGTTGGATGTACACCTGTGGGATTGTGAGCATGAGGAACCATTGGGAGAATTATGTACACAAAGAACAAATGACAAGAAGGGAAAAACCTAGTGAACTATAAATTGGCATGCTACTCTCTTCATCCAAATGTCTGTCATTTGTGATGAATGGAATAGGTGAACAGAAGGAGGGAAAAAAATACTATCCTAGTTTGAATAATGTGAAGGCTTATATAGTGAATAATGTGAAGGACTAGTTTGAGGGAAGATATCTCAAATATGCCTATTCTAGAAGTTCTTATTGGAAGCCTTCAAGTCCTTGTCTCTAGTGACTATTTTAAGCGCTATTCAAAGGTTCAAGGTTGAGCTAGATCTACTTCAGAAGTTGACAAATGAAAGAAGAAGTCCTACAGAGTATGAAATCTCTAAGAGGGCTTCAAATATCTAAAGAAATAGGCTCCAGATCTGTTGATTTGAGAAGAAGGAAATTTTGAAGCTAATAGCTTGAAATATTGTAGCGGAATCTAAATTCATATTCAAAACAAGCTATAGTTAGTCACCTTGAGAATGTCTCTTGAATCATTCTACAATTGAAGCATTCTTGGGAACCTTGCTCCTTCATCATATCAAGAAGAAGAGATCAGGATTAATTTTTTGGGTTGTAATTCCTCTCATTCAAGAAGAATCTAGGGTATCCACCGAAGATTTATGTCCATTAAAAAATACACCGTGTTTAATGTTAAATTTAGAATAATACTTGAAATCATGCCCAAGCATGAATACACCATGGCAACACCTTGAAATCATGCTCAAGCATGAATACACCATGGCAACACCTTGACATCATGCCCAACTAGGAAGCTACAAGTATTTCATATTGTCTTAGGTTTCTTTTGCATTTGTAGCCACAATTAATATAACTGAAAAAGTTTAGGTTCTATTAGTATTGGGAGATAGGCCAAATACTGGATTCCAAATTTCTTGGAATCAATTCTTCGACTTGCAATCTACATCACCTTCCACTTCCTCTCCATGTCAAGGCCACATTAGTGCAATGTTTTCACCATGTCATCACCACATCACCAATGAACCATGTCATGATGATACACCATTTATCACATAGGTGTGCCACATAATTCTACTTCAGTGCCACAACTTCATGAACCAAATAAAAATTACATGTTATCTTCCATGTGGGTGTTCCACATACCAATGAATATATTACTATTCTTCACTGCAAATTGAGATTGTGATCTTCAAACAGTCTACAAATAGAGATTTTCAGACATATTCTCTAAGATTTTTAGTGACCTATCTCTGAGGTTTTTCAGTGACAAGATAGAAGTAGTAGGCCTTGACCCATAGGAGGGAACCTACAGGTAGACACAACAACCTTCACCATCAGTAGCATAACATGCTCCCATTTCCTTGCTTAGAAAAATGAAAAAAAAAAGGGCACGTGGCAATGTGTTTTTTTGGAAAAATGTGGAAGAATTACATGAAAAGGTTGACATAATAATATTTCATGGATTTCCCACATTGAGACTTGTTCATGAGAAGGAAATATGTAGGCATTTTTGGCTCAATAATGGCCATGTGCGCTTATATTTTGAAAAACACCTTTGAGATTCATCTTTGACGGCTCAACGTTGTGTATGTGTGTGAGCCAACACACATACACACACAGGGATTACACACACAGACATAAATGTAATTATTATAAATATTTATGTAATTCAAATAGAAAATATGCAACACTATGGACCTATAACAAATACCAAATTTTTAACGTTATAAACTGTATCCTAACTCGAAAAAAAATAACAATTATTTTGTTTTGTGTAGTGAATTCTTGGCATTAAAATGAATCGGTAGAGCGACTTTAGATACCTTGCATAGAATAAATAGTTAGTGATGATAGATTTATGTTTGTAGGAAATCCAGGACAATTTTCCATCATAAATCCATTCTTATTTTTCGGTTTTGTCCCCTAGCCTTCATTGCCAGCCCCCCTATTTGGGGGTGAAAAGTGTCCTATCCATCATTCTATTGGTCGGTGGCTTATCCCCTTCTAGGATGATGAGTGTGAGGAGATAAGATAAGATGCAATAAGATAATTTTATTAGTGTCTAAGTGACCACAAAACTAGGTCAACCTAGCTAAAATTGAGATTGTGATCTTCAAGAAAATTTATCATCATCTGAATGAGAAGGAGGTTATCTGTAGATCTCATTGTGTTCACTCAGTACGATAAACCTTTTTTTGGGTGAACCCTTCAACCTTGCAAGACTGGGCTGAGTGGGGAGATTTGAATCCTGGGTGGAAATTATTTTACGTACATGGAGTAACCCCTAGAAAAATCTCAAGGAATCATTGTAATTTGTTAGATATTGGTTAAACTTTCTAACTTGCACCTAGACCTACAAATGAAGGTTGGAAACTTGACACATATTATAACACCACCATACCAAGTAAATTTGCTGCAATTTTAAGCATTTTTAAATAAACTTGTATTTAATCTCTCTTTTTTTTCCATATGAGATATAAGATTTCAACTCCAAATAATTGGCATGTTCTTTGGAAATAAATGATCCAAGGGAGTTTATGACCTAACAAAATAGACTTCCAGAAAATGGTGGTAGGGAGAAATTGGCTGCAAATATTCTAGGTCCACTCCTAGGCTAATATAGCAGATATACAATTACCAGAACAGGGGCACTCCTTCTACTACAAAAGGGGTCAGTGGGCTGGGGAACCGGCATATATTAAATGTATGTTGTTGGCCAAGAGGAATGTGAGGGAATTGGAATTGGTTGGATTTCCTTTGTACCTAACTACAACCCAAGGGAATGCGATAAGATGGATCTAATATAATGGTGGTTGTATCACCATAACTAGAACAAGTAAGTATAAAAATAGTATAAATAAAAAAGTTTCAATGTTTAAAAGCATGTTCAAACTTACAATCAAATAGAGGAAAAAACACATACCAAAAAGCAAATAATAATCATGAACAAGCTTCATATTTAATTATGAACTGTAAAGGAACTTACAAAATGTGACACTACAAACCTGGTCAAGTGCACAAGAAAAAATATCCTAGACATGACGCTGGTTGATAAGTTGTATTTCTCATGATGCAAGAGGATTTGTACCTGTGCTGCCAAGTCATTCAAAATCCATAATTATCTATACAATAAATACAAGTAATTGATGTAGTATTTTTTACTCTAAGATGCATTCTTATGATAATGTTAGAACATATGTTGGAAATGTCAAAACATACCTGAATAAGCTCCTCTTCATTTCAAAAACAATTTATTGGAGTCGCTTAAACTTGGAACAAGCCTCCCACGATCTAAAAGAGTAGCAACTAAGTCAATGGTGACTTTTTTTGTTTCTGCGTTGGATCGAGAGAGGTTTTCTCCAAGATTAAATCGCTTCAATAAATTATTCTCTACTAAACAGGGCCAACCACGTGAAGGTGGAAGCTCTTATGGCCCCTCCCCCCTCCCCCCCCCCTCACATCACTCTCAATTCCCCAATACCCAATCTATATTTCATTTTTTACTTTCATGAGCAGAAAAAAAAATATTCAATAACTAATAAAAAAGAAATGCAACAAAAAGTATGCAAAAAAACATTGAAAGTGCTTGACATAAAAATAGTATGATAAATGAGTTTTTATATAACGCAAAAAAAGTTCCAAGTATGGTAACATTTGTCTTATAATAATACAATATTTTACATTATCAATTTTTCTTTTTCTTATTCCTACTTCTAAAACTCCTAACTACATCATCAACATCATTGTGCTCTACTTCTATTTCGTGCCTTTCCTGCATAGCTGACCTAGTTGCGTACTCACGATGTCTAGTCTCATGCAGTGACAGGGCATCGCCTACAAAAACAGATAATATTAAATTTTAATTTTCAGTTTTTAAATATCATTGAACTAGTTCGTTAATATTAATAAAAAAAAATTGCAATGAGATTATTTACCTAGTGCACCAGTTGTCACCGTTGGAACCGTTGCCATGTGTTCCTCTCTGGTTGTAGGATGCTCAAGTAAAACATTCTCTGTCATTTAAACAAAAAAAATTATAGGGACACAACATTCAAGGTATAATTAGTAAAAATTATAAGTGGAAATTAATTACTGTCATGGCCCTCATTGATAGTAGCATTGCTGGCCTGGTCCCAACTACAATGATCATATTGCATGTGAGGACCATGTACTTCTAGCAATATTTTACTCTCAATGCACTGCTCTAAAAAAGGGTTATTTGGCTCATTGAAAGTGTTGCTCCCTTTATTTAAACAAAGTTATTAGAAACTAAATTTATGAACAAAAACAAACATATTGAAAGGATAACGTTTTACCTTATCGGGCATTCTGGATCTTGGGACCTGTGCCAAGCTTCTACGACGTTCAACTACGGCTTGATAGCTTGAACAGAAAGCGATCTCTCGGTCTTCCTCTATGGTTTACATTCCAAAGTCATCACCCTGCATTACATATGATTGTGTATTTTTAATGTTATTTTATGGGATTACAAAAAATGTTAGAAGGCGATACAATTAATTATAAGATGTTTAGCTACTTACAATTCTTACGGCTAATTTCAAGTAGCCACCCTGGCCTAGCTTGTGATGGCCTTTTTTTCAATCCTAGCTTTGGTTGCCTTCGAGGTGTCAAGAAACCTATCATCAAAATCTTGAAGTGAAATATGACGTAGCACAGTTTTATTTTAGACATAGAGAAAATTAAAGCAATTGAATTAAAGTTGTAATCTACCTTGCGGGTCTAGTTAGAATTTTTCCTTCTTTCTTGGCCTTTTCCTCTTTTCTGTCATCGATGAGTGCTCTCCACTCCCTCTCTGGAACTGTGAGAGGATGCTCGTACCTAGAGGTAATTTGCAAGTGCGTACTATAGGTGTCCCTGGTATATTTCAAATATTTTCCAACTACCCAAGCGACCGTTGTTCTATCAAATTTTCCCACCCCAAAAAGGCCTTCTAGATAATCTAGAAGTTCTTTTTTCAGGTTGGAATTCTGGGAATTCCACCTTGTGCATATGGTTGGGCCAAAAATTTCCAACACCTTTCTCTCCAAAAACTTGTAGAAATCATTGTTTCCTACACAGAAAAAAGATATTATCATTAATTTTAAAATAAAAAACATGATAAAATATGTTTTATATAGAGTACATGAAATAGTTAAAATATTAACCTTACCTGGGAGTTGTACTTGCTTTATAGGAACACTTTCATCATTCATCGAAAACGTGCCTTGAATGGTCCCTGTGGAGGTGACACATGTAGCTCCAGGAAATGAAATAATATAGTTGGCCATACCAGCCTCATCACTACCAACACATTCAGTGGTTGGTTGTGTGTCTTCTTGGGAAGGGTGAATTTCTTGGCTGCCACCTAAAGGCGTAGAAGGTGTACGAGAGTGTTCCTCGACAATCTCTTGCCTTTGTGTCCCACTACCACCAACACAAGGGGCAGTAGGTGTCAGAAATTGCTACATACAAAATAATTTTATGTTATTTTAGCTAATGTTAAAATTAAAAATCAAACTATCACAATTGATCTCATGCAGAACAAAAAAAATATCCTTTTGATTTTTTATTATTACCTTATACGTTTCTAGTTGGGTCATAAGTTGTGTTATCTTTTTTCCCAATTCAGGTGTTTGAGGCACAATGTATAGCAAACACTCAAGTTCCATGACTGCTTTTCACGACTTTTTTTGCAGCAATAGCAATGGACATGAGGATGAAGAAAACTCTTCCTCGTTGAGGGAATCATCAGGTGCACCATGGCCAGGCATCTGCATATTTGAACAAAATTAACATTATTTCAATTATGTAAAGAACTAAAATACCTGAAGATAGAGCAAGGCTGGCACTTTACATGTTCTTCGGTTGGCCCCTTTCCGTGATCATCCTATCCTGGGGTTGTTCCTGTATTTCCACGATCAGTCTACCACATTGCAATAAAATTAGAAATGTGAAAACTTGAAAACAATATCTAACTTGAAAACACAAAATGGAAAATGAAATAGTTTCTAAATTTACCTCTCTAATACATAAAAATTTTGCATTAAATAGGCCCTGGAGTGGTTGAGTATAATTAAAAGTAAAGGCTGTAAGACAAATTTTTATACTTACACCTTGCTAGTAGACAAATTCTACAAAGTAGGTAGATTAGATGAGGTTAATGAGATTTTTAGTGAAGCTTTAATGAGCGGAATAAAGCTAACTGTAGTGACCTATAATGCATTGGTCAATGGATATTGCAAGGGAGGGAAATTGGATGAAGCCTTTTCCTTCTCCTCAAAGAAATGAATGAGAATGACTGCATGCCTGACATAATTACATACAGTACCATAATTTATGGGCTAATAAAAGAGAACAAGGTCTTAGAGGCTTTGAAGTTTCATGATCAAATGGCAGACAAGGGATATTAACTATATATGAAGACAACACTTTCTTATCTGTAGTGCCCTTTCCAAATCCTTATAATGAGTGGTTGCATTACTTGTGGGACGATTAACTTTCCCAGTCAGTAGTCGACTCAAGGTGATCTTGGGTTGTGTGTTTTTAAAACTATGGTTACACCTGGGCCTCCAAAATTTGATTACATAATAATATATCAAATCTATGTTGGATAAAACTACATTGAATCAACTACCAATGTGGACTTATGGAAACTTGCATGAACCAGCAGTCACTAAAGTGCATGATGGAGGGCCATTTTGGACAACTAGGAAACTTCTTCAGATGGACTTACCTCTTGATTTGAACTGTGAGGAGAATGGGTTTCTTATAAGAAATAGTGAAATTATATTATTCAATGGTGATAAAACACAATTTTTGAGTTTTATTACTCAGATTTGTAATGCAATTGTTAAGTGAAAAGGTTCAGGAGCGGCAGTGAAGTGCTTGAATTCAGTTGAACTTTTTTTGATTGAGCTTTTATCCTTAGATGCTTTTAGTGCATGTTTGGATGATTTGGTTCTTTCTTGTTTTATCATTATGTGACCAATTAAGGAAGAAGTTCTGTATCAATTTAACATCATTCTTGCAAGTTTTTCCAAGGTTGAATTTTGAGTCTCTTGGTGTGTTTTAATCCTATTGCAATTGTGCCATTAATTTCTCCTTGTTTATTACATAATTTTTTGCTAAAATGAAGAAGAAAGTCTATCATAAATTAGGATCTACTAAGATGATCGAAACATTAGAATATCCAAAGTCGATGTTGATCAATCTTGCATTTATTTAGGAGATGATACATGGGAAGTTTATTGATTTGTGACTTATCTCATTATAAAAAGGAATATTACTTTGTAGTTTTGAAAAATATTACTAGCGTAGATCCATCTTAAACCCCAAATAAATTAAGTGTTGAGATGGATCAAAAACATTAGAGTGTGTTTCATATTTTTGAAGTTAAGATGCATCTACAATAACTTTTTATTTTATGAAACTAACATTTACACCCAATGTCTCATAAAGAAAAAACGCTACATAATGGGAATCTCCCCCACCCAACTTTTAAAAAACCTCATGTTTCTTGGCGTGATTACAACACTAATGAAAAATGGAAAAGAGGCTTATGCATATTGGAAGAGGTAAACCTTGTTTACCTTTGTGCAATCCATAGGTATTTTGATATACATCATAAATTGCATGTTGAATGCCATTATATCTTCTAGCCAATAGAAGATCACAAAAATATTGTAGAAACATGTCACAACCAACTATGTAAATGAAGGGCACTTATATGGTTATCTTCAAACAGGGTGCATAGCATTGTGGATGGAAATTTGGGGCAAGCATTATTGTTGAAATAGGTCCTATAAGTTGAAATTTTTATTCCATCATCGTCAATAATGCAACAGCCCAAGAGAATCTTAATTTGATGGGTGTCACTAAATAATGCCTCACTATTTATGTACGAGTAGTCATTGATCAAGTTTAAAATGACAATTATTAACCAATTGTTTGGTCTTGATTCATCTCTTCCTTCATTGTCACAATGAGTTCAACCTTTTGCGCCTTTCTAGATTTAGACATTCTCCACTTGAACACAAGAATTAAGAAATTTTTACAGTTCAGTAAAAAGCAGAGGTGGGAACCAAAAACATTGCTCACAACATGTTATTGGCACAGGTGTTGAGTCTCATTTTCTAGTATATTACCAGCAGAAAGTGAATTTTTTCTTGTGTGGAGAAATAACCAGCACAAAGAAGAAGTAAAATAGTTCCTCTTGATGCAAATAAAATATGCAAATAGATTGAACAAGGAAGCATTGTATGCAGCTACAAGGCAGCATACAACCATCTCTGAGGCATCTCTTGTGATAAGAAATACCACCAAGCCTGACATCCATGTGACATAATTCATTCAAATATTTTTTCAAACACTTTGGTGATAGACTCAAACAAAACTCAAATTCAGAGTTATAAGGCATATTTGAAGTAGATGCATGTATGTTGTTTTCCTTATTTTTTTTGGGTCACAAAAAATAGCTTTAGTCTTCATATATGAGCTTGTAACTAGCATGTTATTACAAGAAGTTAACATTACTACATGTGTAGCAATTAAGTGAAGAGTTTCTTCAAAAAATTTGCATGCAACAAAACTATATCAAATAAACGGTAGTAGAAAATGAAGGAATTATACATCAACCCATAAAAAATAAAATAGACATGAAGCACAAGAGTACATGCACAGGAGTTTTGAAGCCAAACTGAACAATTTTGAAGCATGAAGAAACCACATTACCATTTTTCCACTTAGCCTTTCAATGTGACCCTAGTAGATTAATGTTTCCTTTGACGTGGCCCTATCAGATTAATGTCTCCTCTGATGCAACCCTAGAAAATCAATGTCTCAAAACTTGAATGGGTGGGGTTTATGTTGACAAAGATCTGTTTTCATTTAATTTGGATCTCCCTCAAGTGTTTGCGATGGTAGAGGATTCGATTTCATCCCTACGCAGAGTTCAACGGAATTTTCAGGTTATGCACACCGCATTTTCCTGTACATAGAAACAATCCTTATTCAATTCGTTGAATTGAAATAATGGTGGCTATTTGGTTCTGTTAGAGTCGGTCCTTACAGCCCCCCGTCAGAGATCTTTTTTCTTTTTGCATATCATTCTTAGGTGTCTCGCTTGTTCCACTTCGTTGCATTTCGCTAGGAGCATGCCATGTACTGACGAGGGGGTCTGGTTGTCTTGTGTTTCCTCATGCTTGTACCTGCAGGGCTAATTAAAATTCCTCAAAAATCACTGAAGTTCATAGTCATTGTATTAATCGTCATAAATGATTAGTTTCGTTAAAATGAGTCTTTAGTCCTAGAGTCTAGGGTTTTCAAGTCCTTTGCATACATGTCATAAAAGCCCGCAGGCCATGAGGTTGGTTCCAAAAAGTTCTCGTTTCATATTTTTATTATCAAAAGCATTCAAGAGAACATTTCTAGTCCAAAACTCTGTTTTGGAACTAGAAATTGTCTTATTTCATTTGTAGTAATTGTATTTATTTCACCATAAGAAATTCCGGAGCAAGCCTGCGATTTTTCCAAAGCCAGAGTGCAGCATCCCTGCAAAAGTCAACAAAGTATTATCAGTCCAAGACTCAGAAAAAGCAAGAGAAAGTCAAAGAACAACATTGTATAAAATGACCAAATGACAAAGTGCCGAAACATTATAAAAGTGGGTTAGCAAGCAAATTTAAAATCAAATCTGATTTTATAGGATATTTTTCTTCATATATAAGCCATGGAAAATCATCCATTTCCACCAATTCTCAAGGCAGAAGTCGAATTTGTGAAGTGGAGGGCCGAAGACGTGTTTTGCAGAGCCGTGGACTGGATTGAAGGTGCGCGCTACCCATACAGGAGGCGCGCTACCCATATAAGGGGCGTTACGCATATAGCATCCCCAGCCCTTGCAAAAGAACACGGGTGCTACGCGTATGGTACGCGCTACGCGTTGGGCAGGGGCGCTACCCATATAGTGACAGAGCCAAAAAAATTTGTCTTTGCATCCGATTTCGAGCTCAAACGCCTCCATCAACTTGCAAGTAGGTTTTTAAACATTGCTCAGTGATTTTTGAACAGGGTTTTGGTATTTTCAAAGTGGGAAATTAGTGAGTTTGATGTGGAAAGAGGAGAAATCTATAAACCCTATGTTCATAGCAAATTCAATTCTCAGTGTTTTAAAAGATATATTGACAGTCTTGTGAAGGGTTTGTAAAATTTTGTGATTGGTATATATGCTCATGCCTGTATTGCTTGTGGCGCCTTGGCACATTATGTACATCATCCTCACGCCTTTTTTGTGCCATTCTACCACTGCTGCCACGTCCTTTCATGTTTTCACATAGTCTCATGTTGACTTATCCATATCCTCCATCGCCATAATATTACCACTGTTGTCATTGCTATTGTTTCATTGCCACTGTCTCCTATTGACAAGCACAGTCCTTTGACAAATCCTTGGCCAGTATTGCAAAGGTTGTACCATACATTACACTGTCTACTCATTTGTCAAAATTTTCTTGTGATCAAAACAGAGACTATTTTTATGCCACTAAAACAGAGCTATTACCACTATCACTTGTTTTCTTATGATACATTGGTACATATGCAGCATATTTGGGTTTTGAGCATACATTGAAACTTTGTCTTCACTACACCTATATCAGCATACATATTGCAGACATTTTGTTTTCGAAGCCATGTCAGAGATAGATTCAGTTTATGAGCAGGAGTATGACAGTGATTCCACAGCAGAGGGTAATGTGCCACGGAGGCCTCACAAAAGTGGCAAAGGTGGTAAACATCTCAGGGAGGAGCCTACTTCTTTGGCTCAATTGCAGGCATGTCCGCTTGCAATGGATTGTTTTCGGTATCAATCATGTTTTCGATACTGTGAGATGATTTCACAAACCTAGCTTCATCGTGAACAAGCTCGTCTGTTTGTTCTACATTTACATGATGGCCTTGTAAACCTCGCCGGAGTAGATTTCATTATGTCACCAATGACTATTGCTCAGGCCACTGGCATACCAAATATAGGAGAGGAATGGAATAAACGTCAGCAGTTAGAGAAATTCCACTATGAGCCATACATCAAACCTGGGTATATGAGGCATCTGAGCAGAGTTTTTCCTTTCAGATTCCTGAAGGATGAGTTTTCACCATTGATGAAACTCATCATTCGGTATTTCAGTTACGAGGGCAGATTCTCGCGTCTCTATGCGTACCATGTCCGCTTGTTGATGCATTTCACGAGGGTACGTATGATGAACATTCCATACTTCATGTATCGCAACATAGAGAGGATGATGATTTTTGTACAAAAGAAGACCCCAGCACAGCAGCATAGAAGTATATATCATTACGCTCCGATCAAGATCGTAGTTGTACATCAGTTGACACAGCAGGGCATCACTTGGGAGGATTTCATCTCCCGTGACTTCTTCACAGCGCCACAGCCGCCTCTCGAGATAGTTCGTGATGAGGGAGAGCCTTCACATCAGCCTAACATCCCTGAGGTTGAGCTTATCAGTGCTCCATTGTATGTGACATACCATCGAGGCCATAGGGCCTTATTTGCAGCTACACGGCGAGTATTATCTCCCCCCGGGGTGGAAGGGGTCTCGCCGACTCCATCAGCAGAGCGAGTATTATCTCAACATGATGTGGAAGGGGTCTCGCCTTCTTCTTCAGTATAGGTACAGATCCAGGACAGGGGCAAGAATCCCATGCATGATGAGGGCCCTTCAGGAGGCCGGGTCACTGATTTCACGATCATTGATGTTGATGCGAGCTCTCCTAGCTCGAGACTGAAAGAGATCATCCAGGAGCAAGGCCAAGAATGACACGGCGAGAGAGAAATTTCGAAGGGCTCGGTGGGTGATAGACTACTTGGAAGCGGTGCAACGACTAGAGGATGAGCACACACTTTGTAGTGTAGTAGTCCGTGAGGATCGACAATTGGCCCGGAAGAGACCTGGTGATATGACACCGGCTGATCGAGATTCTTGCCTCACGCATGTTAACATTCATCTGGAGAAGTTGTTGGAAAAGGAAAATAGAGACAAAGACATGCTTCGTCACATGAAAGGTCATTATTGGGCTCTCATGCATGTCTGCAAAGCAAAGATGAAGATTCTGAAGAGGAGGTTGAGCAGAGAACTAAAACGGCGGAAAAGGCCTGATCCACTTCAGATTTTGGCTGAGGCTTCATTGGCTGGACATGATACATGATGGAGGGTCTTCGCTCCGAATTTGAGAAAATTCGGAGAAATTTTTGTCATTTTGAAATATTTTGGTCCAAAAACAGATTTTTCAGCTATACGAGTAGCGCGTCGACGTGCTCACTTTTGTTTGGGACACTTGCTGAAGGAAAACTTTATATTTTTGTGTTTTTCATGGTAATTTATGCATGCTCAGGTATTTCCGAAGCATTTCATCAGGTTCTGGATGATCAAAAGGCCCGAAAACACCATGAAAACCACCTTGCTGCCACCTTTTGCACCAGCAGGAAGTACTTCTGGGAGAATGAAGTTTTGGAGGGTCAAATGACCTCCAAATTTGGAAATTCCACTTGGGTTGGATAGCCAACATCCAGGGCTTTCGAAAAAGCTATCATAATTCAATTTTGATGCCAGGAAGTGCCCCAAAATCAGGCTGAAAGGCGCGCTATGCGTATGGCTCAGGGGCGCTACGCATATGGATTTTTGGTCAAATTTTCACCTTCCAGCTCAGAATTTCGGCCAGTTGAACCATTTTTGCTTGTGGATGAAATTTTTGAGTTATCATGATGTAAATTGATTGTTGGAATGTAACTTTGACTCACTTTTACCTATTCTAGATGATTCACTCCTTAAAAAGTAAAAATCAGATGTAAGAATCAGTTTCCTCCCTTTTAGAGGCAAGTTGTTTAGATGCCTATATTCTAGTTCTTTGTTTAGAATTAGTTGGAACTACTCCTAGAAGGAGGATTTCGACCCCTAGAGGTGTGGGAAGGGGTTAGGAGGTCTATATGATGTAATTTCTCAATCATTTTTAGAGGTTGGAGAGGTTGGACTCTTGGGAAAGATTTGGGCACACTATTGTACATATTTTTCATATTTTGGCTAAGGAAAGATCAGAGGTTTTGCAGCACCTGTTGGGATTCTTGTGGCTTTCAGTTCTTGATGGTGTTTTCTCTCAGTTTATTGTAATTTCTTTCATGTTTAATGTATGCAATTCCCTTCTTATGCTTCTGAAACTAAATAAATGAGTAAATGAGGTTGAATCCATTGATTTCAGTGCTCTGCCTTTGAATTTGTTTAGTTTTACATGTTTTCGCCTGTTTGAAGAGGATCCATGTTCACCCTTGCCCTCTTCAGCTCCTTGTCATTCTGATCCATCCATATACTCGATTAAAAGCATCAAGACTATTTCCTACCTCGCCCCAACTCGAATTCTGCAAAGATTTGGCCTTATCCCCGGACCCAAAATTGTTTTCCCATCTTTTCAACAAAAAACCCAAAAAAATCAAAATCAAACTTTCCTATCTCTTTACTAGCCTAAAATCAGTATTCATTGTTCATTATAAGTCATCTCATCCCCTCTGAAAACCTTTTTTCGAGATAGACCCAGAGAGAGCCCTCTCCTGTCCTCGTAGGGCTAGCTACGAGGCTAAGCGTGGTTTGATGTAGCCTTGAGTTTTACCTTATTTCAGCCTAAGGTATATTTGAGCGCTAACATAGTGGCGACCATATTGGGGAAGAAATTTGCTTATTACTGTCATTTTCTATAGACGGAGTCTGAAGTCACGCCAGGTAGCCTTCGAACTGCTCTTGCTCTGTGAGTGCATAGTAGATAAAAGTTGCTTCAGTCGATCTCCGGTTTAGCTTGTGAATGTGCCCCTTGATTTGCAAATTCCCCCAGTACGTGTATCAAGTTTAGATCTGATGGTTGATGGTGAACAACGGTCAGACATCGCAAGGCTGAAATAATTCACCTGGCGACTTCATTCACTAAACAAATCCAGAAATCAATGCTTCATGGTGACTTCACTGCAGGGAGATCAGTAGCTGTGAGATTTTCAAGATGGACCGAATCACAAGAAGATACGCTCCCATGAGCCGAGATCACATTCCAGGTTTTCCGAATAAGATGCCCAAGGTAGATTGGTCAAGGAATCTGCCTACGTTTAACGATGATGGTAAGAAGGATGATGCTTTACATCTGGTTAGATTTCACATGCATATTCGCAAGTTGAAGGTGGATTTTCCTGAAGATTTCTTGATGAAGATATTCCTGGCCACTCTGGAAGGTGAAGCCCAATCTTGGTATGAAAATTTGCCGCTGGCCTGTATTTACTGTTTAAAGGATTTTCATGCCCTGTTCATTGAAAGATATCTAGTATCTTATCCATCATTACATTTAGTTCATGATTGTTGTAAACACGCTTCTACTTTTATTGAAAGCCTTGAGAAATATTATGAAGATGATAATTTCATGGATGATGAGATCATGGAAGCCCTATATGAAAATCCATTTTAGCAGCATAAAGACGATCATGAAAATTTTGTAGCAGGATCAAGATTTTAGTGTGGTGGAAGATGAAGGAATTTTGCATTTTGACAGTCAACAGGAATTATATGAAATGGATCAGCAGTATGAAGAAAATCTATATACTCCTTCACTTGAAATCAATGAAGACAATCACTGTTTGAGAAAAAGAAAAAAAAACGTATTATCTCCTCTGTCTGAAGATGAGATAGATCAGCTATTGAAAGGTCATGTTCCAACTCAAGTTAATGCAGATCAGCAGTGTGCACATGGTCAAGAAGGTGATGGTGGACCTTCTTCCTTTTCTGAAAAGGATGACAGTACTGTAAGCAGCTTTATAGATCAGCAGGTTGAAGATGTCTATATGGCTGAAAGTGATGAAAGAGAAGATCTTGTTTCAGATCTATCAATAGAAGAAGACAGCATGCAGGAAAGTCAAGTTTCAAATGCATATTGTGATAATGTCCACTCAGTCATATCAGATCCAGATTCAGATTGTAATGACCAAGCATGCCTTGTGCTGAATTCTAAAAAGGAGAATTGTGCTGTTGAGATCATAGACAGAGTTTTTGATCCAAATGTTCTCATGTCATCAGAACACAGCCTTCATGATGAGGTAATTCAGTCAGTTTATGAAAAGAAAGATGAGATCTTCATTCAAGTAAGTGAAACAGTTCCTTTGGACGAATCTTTAGTAGATGATAGAAATGTCATGTTTGAGCTTCAAGAATCATTGGAAGTTTCTTTTCTCATGATTGATGACTGTAATGAAAATCTGGTTGTCCTATCATATGAAGATGACCCACCAAATATTCAGACTACAGAAGATCAAACCATTCAAGATTTCCATTCAGATTCTTCTTCATATGTCTCATGTGTTGAAATGTTTTTACAAGAGGAGATCTGCTCATCTTCCTGTTCAGAGGTTTTTGAAGCCCAGGAGCATACTTTTACTGAAGTACATGATGAAGGAAGATCAGAAGCAGGAGAAAAAGACACCTTGTTTCTTCAGCAGGAGGTAAATCTTCATGTTTTTCAGGATCCAATGGCAGATTTGTTGCAGTCAGCAGTGAAAGTGATTATTATTGTATTCGGTGATGAGCGAGATCATGGTCAATTATTTTTTTTGATGCCCAGTTACCATTATCTATTGTTGACCAGGAGATCTGATCAGAAGAATCAGTCAAGAAGTCATCTGCTTGACTGGTTACATTGGAAAGCCAATTATACATGATTGTACATATTTCATTAGTATGCAGGTGGTTGTCATCATGATTCCAAATCTTGATGGACTGCTGCCTTTCTTCCAAAAGCTTTGTAAATTCTTGTTTTAAGTCAGTCATGAGTCATTTGTGTTTGGTCTGTTGAGTCAAGTTTTAATCAAGTTTCAATCAAGTTTCAGTCAGTTTTCAGTCAAGTTTGCAGTCAATAAATATGTCAAAAGTTTTTGTTTTATCTGTTGAAATAATGACTCCATCTCCCAATGGATGAAGGCACTGTCTGACTCCCCCAGAGATCTGCCATTCTTGGCATCTCCTCGGAGCCACCATCCCCATTGGAGCCAATGTTAGAGTCGGTCCTTACAGCCCCCCGTCAGAGATCTTTTATATTTTTTTTATCATTCTTAGGTGTCTCGCTTGTTCCACTTCGTTGCATTTCGCTAGGAGCATGCCAGGTACTGATGAGGGGGTCTGGTTGTCTTGTGTTTCCTCATGCTTGTACCTGCAGGGCTAATTAAAATTCCTCAAAAATCACTGAAGTTCATAGTCATTGTATTCATCGTCATAAATGATTAGTTTCGTTAAAAAGAGTCTTTGGTCCTAGAGTCTAGGGTTTTCAAGTCCTTTGCATACATGTCATAAAAGCCCGCAGGCCATGAGGTTGGTTCCAAAAAGTTCTCGTTTCATATTTTTATTATCAAAAGCATTTGAAGACATTTCTAGTCCAAAACTCTGTTTTGGAACTAGAAATTGTCTTATTTCATTTTTGTAATAATTGTATTTATTTCACCATAAGAAATTCCAGAGCAAGCCTCTGATCTTTTCCAAATCCAAGTGCAGCATCCCTGCAAAAGTCAACAAAGTATTATCAGTCCAAGACTCAGAAAAAGCAAGAGAAAGTCAAAGAACAACATTGTATAAAATGACCAAATGACAAAGTGCCGAAACATTATAAAAGTGGGTTAGCAAACAAATTTAAAATCAAATCTGATTTTATAGGATATTTTTCTTCATATATAAGCCATGGAAAATCATCCATTTCCACCAATTCTCAAGGCAGAAGTCGAATTTGTGAAGTGGAGGGCCGAAGACGTGTTTTGCAGAGCCGTGGACTGGATTGAAGGTGCGCGCTACCCATACAGGAGGCGCGCTACCCATATAAGGGGCGCTACGCATATAGCATCCCCAACCCTTGCAAAAGAACACGGGCGCTATGCGTATGGTGTGCGCTATGCGTTGGGCAGGGGCGCTACCCATATAGTGATAGAGCCAAAAAAATTTGTCTTTGCGTCCGATTTCAAGCTCAAACGCCTCCATCAACTTGCAAGTAGGTTTTTAAACATTGCTCAGTGATTTTTGAACAGGGTTTTGGTATTTTCAAAGTGGGAAATTAGTGAGTTTGATGTGGAAAGAGGAGAAATCTATAAACCCTATGTTCATAGCAAATTCAATTCTCAGGGTTTTAAAAGATATATTGACAGTCTTTTGAAGGGTTTGTAAACTTTTGTGATTGGTATATATGCTCATGCCTGTATTGCTTGTGGCGCCCTGGCACATTATGTACATCATCCTCACGCCTTTTCTGTGCCATTCTACCACTGCTGCCACGTCCTTTCATGTTTTCACATAGTCTCATGTTGACTTATCCATATCCTCCATCGCCATAATATTACCACTGTTTTCATTGCTATTGTTTCATTGCCACTGTCTCCTATTGACAAGCACAATCCTTTGAAAAATCCTTGGCCAGTATTGCAAAGGTTGTACCATACATTACATTGTCTACTCATTTGTCAAAATTTTCTTGTGATCAAAACAGAGACTGTTTTTATGCCACTAAAACAGAGCTATTACCACTGTCACTTGTTTTATTATGATACATTGGTACATATGCAACATATTTGGGTTTTGAGCATACATTGAAACTTTGTCTTCACTACACCTATATCAGCATACATATTGCAGACATTTTGTTTTCAAAGCCATGTCAGAGACAGATTCAGTTTATGAGCAGGAGTATGACAGTGATTCCACAGCAGAGGGTAATGTGCCACGGAGGCCTCACAAAGGTGGCAAAGGTGGTAAACATCTCAGGGAGGAGCCTACTTCTTTGGCTCAATTGCAGGCATGTCCGCTTGCAATGGATTGTTTTCGGTATCAATCATGTTTTCGATACTGTGAGATGATTTCACAAACCCAGCTTCATCGTGAACTAGCTCGTCTGTTTGTTCTACATTTACATGATGGCCGTGTAAACCTCGCCGGAGTAGATTTCATTCTGTCACCAATGAATATTGCTCAGGCCACTGGCATACCAAATATAGGAGAGGAATGGAATAAACGTCAGAAGTTAGAGAAATTCCACTATGAGCCATACATCAAACCTGGGTATATGAGGCATCTGAGCATAGTTTTTCCTTTCAGATTCCTGAAGGATGAGTTTGCACCATTGATGAAACTCATCATTCGGTATTTCAGTTGCGAGGGCAGATTCTCGCGTCTCTATGTGTACCATGTCTGCTTGTTGATGCATTTCACGAGGGTACGTATGATGAACATTCCATACTTCATGTATCGCAACATAGAGAGGATGATGATTTTTATACAGAAGAAGACCCCAGCACAGCAGCATAGAAGTATATATCATTACGCTCTGATCAAGATCGTAGTGGTACATCATTTGACACAGCAGGGCATCACTTGGGAGGATTTCATCTCCCATGACTTATTCACAGCGCCACAGCCGCCTCTCGAGATAGTTCATGATGAGGGAGAGCCTTCACACCAGCCTGACATCCCTGAGATTGAGCTTATCAGTGCTCCATTGTATGTGACATACCAGCGAGGCCACAGGGCCTTATTTGCAGCGACACGGCTAGTATTATCTCCACCCGGGGTGGAAGGGGTCTCGCCGACTCCATCAGTAGAGCGAGTATTATCTCCACATGATGTGGAAGGGGTCTCGCCTTCTTCTTCAGTATAGGTATAGATCCAGGACAGGGGAAAGAATCCCATGCATGATGAGGGCCCTTCAGGAGGCCGGGTCACTGATTTCACGATCATTGATGTTGATGCGAGCTCTCCTAGCTCGAGACTTAAAGAGATCATCTAGGAGAAAAAGGCTGAGAATGACACGCTGAGAGAGAAATTGCAGAGAGCTCAGAGGGTGATAGACTACTTGGATCAGTGCAACAAACAGCTAGAGGATGAGCACACACTTTATGAGCTGCGGCGAATCCGTGAGGATCGACAATTGGCCCGGAAGAGACCTGGTGATATGACACTGGCTGATCGAGATTCTTGCCTCACGCATGTTAACATTCATCTGGAAAAGTTGTTGGCAAAGGCCAATAGAGACAAAGACATGCTTTGTCACATGAAAGGTCATTATTGGGCTCACATGCATGTCTGCAAAGTAAAGATGAAGATTCTGAAGAGGAGGTTGAGCAGAGCACTAAAACGGAGGAAAAGGCCTGATCCACTTCAGATTTTGGCCGAGGCTTCATTGGCTGGACATGATACATGATGGAGGGTCTTCGCCCTGAATTTGAGCAAATTCGGAGAATTTTTTGTCATTTTGAAATATTTTGGTCCAAAAACAGATTTTTCAACTATACGAGTAGCGCGTCGACGTGCTCACTTTTGTTTGGGACACTTTCTGAAGGAAAATTTTATATTTTTGTGTTTTTCATGGTAAGTTATGCATGCTCAGGTATTTCTGAAGCATTTCATCAGGTTCTGGATTATCAAAAGGCCCAAAAACACCATGAAAACCACCTTGCTGCCACCTTTTGCACCAGCAGGAAGTACTTCTGGGAGAATGAAGTTTTGGAGGGTCAAATGAGCTCCAAATTGGGAATTTCCACTTGGGTTAGATAGCCAACATCCGGGGATTTCCAACAAGCTATCATGAGCTCAATTTGGATGCCAGGAACTGCCCCAAAATCAGGCTGAAAGGCGCGCTACGCATATGGATTTTTGGTCAAATTTTCACCTTCCAGCTCAGAATTTCGGCCACTTGAACCAGTTTTGCTTGTGGATGAAATTTTTGAGTTATAATGATGTAAATTGATGGTTTGCATGTAAATTTGACTCACTTTTACCTATTCTAGATGATTCACTCCTTAAAAAGCAAAAATCAGATGTAAGAATCAGTTTCCTCCCTTTTAGAGGCAAGTTGTTTAGATGCCTATATTCTAGTTCTTTGTTTAGAATTAGTTGGAACTGCTCCAAGAAGGAGGATTTCGACCCCTAGAGGTTTGTGAAGGGGTTAGGAGGTCTATATGATGTAATTTCTCAATCATTTTCAGAGGTTGGAGAGGTTGGACTCTTGGGAAAGATTTGGGCACACTATTGTACATATTTTTCATATTTTGGCTAAGGAAAGATCAGAGGTTTTGCAGCACCTGTTGGGATTCTTGTGGCTTTCAGTTCTTGATGGTGTTTTCTCTCAGTTTATTGTAAGTTCTTTCATGTTTAATGTATGCCATTCCCTTCTTATGCTTTTGAAACTAAATGAATGAGTAAACGAGGTTGAATCCATTGATTTCAGTGCTCTGCCTTTGAATTTGTTTAGTTTTACATGTTTTCGCCTGTTTGGAGAGGATCCATGTTCTCCCTTGCCCTCTTCAGCTCCTTGTCATTCTGATCCATCCATATACTCGATCAAAAGCATTAAGACTATTGCCTACCTCGCCCCAACTCGAATTCTGCAAAGATCTGGCCTTATCCCCGGACCCAAAATTGTTTTTTCCCATTTCTCCAACGAAAACCCAAAAAATCAAAATCAAAGTTTCCTATCTCTTTACTAGCCTAAAATCAGTATTCATTGTTCATTATAAGTCATCTCAGCCCCTTTGAAGATCCTTTGCCGAGATAGACCCGGAGAGAGCCCACTCCTGTCCTCGTAGGGCTAGCTACGAGGCTGAGCGTGGTTTGATGTAGCCTTGAGTTTTACCTTATTTCAGCCTAAGGTAGATTTGAGCGCTAACAGGTTCCTTCTCTGTCAATATTGATTTAAAAAAAACTTGCCAGTATTACTGATATTGAATAAGATTCACAAGAGAGTCTCAAGTCTGTCAATGACTCTGTGGGAGATGGGTGCAGATAGATGGTCTGGCTGCGGGGAAGGAGAATAGAGTGGGGTATGATTCAAATCGCAGATAGATGGTCTGGCTGCGGGGGAAGAAGAATAGGGTTTGAAAGAAATGAAATAAGCCTTAGTAAAATTGACGATTGTGAAATGTAGTGAAGTCGGCCTTTTCACCACACAAAAATTTCATATTATACCTCAAACATTTCAATGTTATACCTTATGCCAATGTAAACTCATGATGTAATGTCACATTTCTTTCCACCATGTCACACTTTTATTAAAAATTTTCACAAGATTCAAGCCCACAGTTATACCATAATTCCATTAACTCTGTATTATCACACTCTCTCGACATCAACAAGTATCACCTTACCCTATAACCATACAATATATCATTTTGTCATGTAGTCAAAATTTTACTATTTACCATATAGTTATGTAATTATAAATATTTTGCCTTATTTCCATTTTTGTTGTTGGACCAATAGCATATGATACTAATTTGTGAGATAACCAAGAATTATTATCCCTTTCCAACTTTTTTTTGTGTTCCAAATCATACTAGATCTATATCACAAGTTTCATGCTCAAAATTTATTCATATTTGGAACTTGAAACTATGTAAAAACATACAAACAATCTTTACATCATGATAACAATATTTCAAGTATGCATCTTTGAAAAAAAAAAAATTATGTGTCAAATAATAATGTAAACTATAAAAATGAATTCAATCATTCATAATACTTCAAATAATTGGATCTCACCTACTTTAGCTTAAGAAAAGTACAAGGATATCAAACTTTGCAACCTTTAACACAAGTGAGCTATATATGGGTCAATATGTTAGCTAGAGTTTTTAATTTGTTTCAAGCATATCATGAACATCCCCCATCCTTGGCACAATATTACTTGGGCAAGGATAGAAAAGAAATCAATCGTGTTCATTTCTAGAGAAAATATTTCCAATCTCCTTGATTTTTATTGGAGTCATCGTTCAAAAATTGTTCCCACTCTCTTGTCTTTTCTTCTAGTTGTAATTGATTGGTTTTCTTAATACAGGTCTACATTCAATAAGGTCACCACCACCCTTATAAATTAAAAAAATATATAATAAAACTGACATTGTAAAAGGAAGCTAACATATAGGTTGTCATAAAGATTTCTCATAATGTCATCAAGAGATGCGTGTTATACCATTTCTATGAGGAACAAATTGCTCAATCCCATAAGATAGATGGGTTATTTATTGCACTCTTTGATGCACTAGTGAATGTATGGAGGCATCAATAACAATGCCCTATGAAGTTGTTGTCCAAATGCACTCTTGGTAAGAACATCAAGGGATGGTTGTGCTCTCTGTCATTTGTAGCAAATATTAGTTATTGGTGTAGTAGAAAATATTATAGGGAATGGGTTAAAGATATGAATGGGTTAAAGATATGAACTGATTCATTACATATACTTAAGTTTCCCACTATGGAAAAAATCATTCTATAAATGGTCAAAAGTGTAAGGGAATTCCACCTAGCTCATTAAATAAATTTTAGAACCTTGTTAAGTTAAAAACCATTCATTCGACCTTTATGCAAAAAAACAGCCATAGTGTTTTGAGACATCCATAGGCTATCAGATATACTTCATGACAATTATTTTCAATCCAAAAATGTAAATTAAAAAAAAAAATGTAGTTAGGCAATGAATAGCCATGCAACTCAATCCATGGGGTCCTAAGGTCTCTATGGCCTAGGATTTGGGACAAATTTTAGTGGGATATGATACACCAAATACCATAACATTCCCTAATATTGTTGTTTTTTCTATTATCAACATGAATATCAACTTGATATCTTGAATATCAACATGACTAGTTTAGGGGGGATTTCATTACCTTGTGTATTGCCTTTGGTATACTATTCCATGGGTCCTTGGGAGGAACTGTTTTTTAAACTCCTTGGTCAATATCTCTTTGTGTAATTTCTAGAATGATAGATGCATGTGAATGGATGGTCATTTAATTAAACCCATGCATCCTTGTGATAAGCGTGAAAGGCCACAACCTCAAGCTCATATAATCTCCACTAAATTATAAACATAAAATGAAAAGAAGTAGGAGGAAAACTGGGAATAAAACCATGAAATCATGTGTTTACATTATGGCTAAATGTTATCATGTCATTCTAACAACAAAAGATATAGGGAATATTCTTAAACCTCATATAAAAGAAACACGTAGTCTAATGAAGCCAAAATTTCATGCATAAAACAGTAGAAATTCTAGCATGATTTTGTGAAAATTTGGTGGAAGTTATTGAAAATCTAGGTTATAGTTGTCAATATTCAAGATTTTGGGTGCCCCAAGGATACTTGATGGTGTTGAATCCATTTTCATCATCAAAATAACAATTTAAACACTACCATAGTGGGATTTTTTGAAGAATTTATTGTCATATTCTAGCAAGAAAATGGTCATCTAGAAAAAATTATGGCCTCGTTGCACAATTCCTAAAAGAAATGCACTTTTATTCTAACATAAAGCTAATTTTTCCATTAGGTTTCACCATACTTAACATTGGGCATTCCCAATGATGAGATTCCATGTGTGTTAAGACTTACATTATCATGTGAAGGAAAATGATAAAATTTCAAATGTCTTAAGACTTATGTTATAATGTGAAGTAGATGATTGCTAGTAATATTTACAAGGAAGAGGTTAAAAAATGTTCCAATTTGAAAATTCTTAAAAAAATGAAAAATAAAATATAATTTCTTTATAATGCTATTTAAAGAGTGAATAAGAGGATATTAAATGAGTGCAAAAGCATCGAGTATGTCATTACAATTGAAGGTTTTGTTAATGATCACGTCATCTTGTTGTGATGGTAAGGACCTCTTCCAAATCCTATTACCTTAGATGTTGATTGCCAAGAGTACAAGAAATACCCATTTCAAATTATGTGATCAACCTATGAAAACTCATATTATAGGCCAAGAAAATCACAAGTCTTCCTTGGGTAGAGCAAGGAAATGCAGGTGGGGGTTGAGTGGACAAGTTTATTAATGAGTATAGAGGAGGTGTTGAGTGCCTGAGAAGTGAGGAAGAATAATTTGCAGAGAGTATAGAGCACACGTGAGTGAAAATTGAGCAAATTCGTGAAACATCAATAACAATTATACTATGAGATCATTTTTAAAACATGCAATATGGTATATCTAATTTAGATAATTATATATTATATTAAAGTGCAACGAAATATTACATACCACAAAATGTGTTAGTCCTGGGGCATCATGAATTGTCCATACAAGCATTCCATGACATTGAAATCTCTTATGCTTGATTGGTTTACTGATGTCATACATAGTGATGCCATGCCATAACTTTATTAGCTCATCGATAAGAGGCTCAATATATACATTCATATCTTTCACCTGGTACTTACCTAATTTTTCAAAATTATGGTACATAATTACTACCATGATATATGTATATATAATTAAGTAAATAAATAAAATATATTATGCGAACAATGAGAGAAATGAAAATGTTACATTCGAAAAAATAATGTATCAAATACCTGGAATAATCATAGTCAGCATTATGTGCTCCCTCTTCATTGACATCCAAGGAGGAATGTTATTGTTGATAATGAAAATAGGCCACACTGAGTAGGTAGATCTAAGCTTTCCGAGTGGATTAACACCATTAGCTGCCAATGAAAGCCTGACATTACGAGATTCATATTTAAAAACTACATATTTTTCCTCGATTTCCCTAAATGCAGAACCATCTGCAGGAATTCGAAGAATACCATCTCTACTTCTATTCTTTGAATGGTAATACATAAACTGTGTTATGCTCTTACACCTGGACATTCGCTACAAACGTGGAATTATGGGAATATGACGAAGAACGTTTTGAGGCACCTTTTTTGTTAGTTGATCTGTTCGATATATACTGGTACCATGTTTCGAACATTCTGTTTTCGATGCATGTTATCCATAATATCTAATATCATCTTTAGGACATGCATCTATAGTGTTATATTCCATTCCAAAGTCTTTCATAATTTTGAAAATTAAAATTGAATAATAACGGCTAGTTTTATTTATTATTTAATTAATTGTGATAATATATATATATATATATATATATATATATATATATATATATATATATATATATATATATATATATATATATATATATATATATATTAATTAAAAAAATTAGTACACTAATATATGAAATAATATATTAAATCTGTAACAAGCCTCATATCGTCACCATTATGACATTTTGTAAATGGTATTTTCATATTGTGGCTATTCTAACAATCTCAATAGCCTATGTCGCGCTTCTAACGTTTTCTATCCATGTCGTTATTATGACGTTTTGTGAACGGTCTTTGTGAACGTGTCAGGGCGCCCTAGGAAACGTGTTCGGGCGAGTCGGGTCATGTGAGGGCACCAAGGGAAACGAGTTTGGGCAAGTCAAGTCGGGTCGAGTTGTGTCGTGTGAGGGCACCCAAGGAAACCCTTGAGTCTTTCATATTCTGATTTTTGTTGTAATAAATTGCCAATTTTTATATAGCCTCCCTCATAGATCTGACCTGAACATGTTTCCTATCGTGCCCTCACATGGCACAAACCAACACACCTGAATGAAGGCACGAAGAAGATCAAAACGGAAAAAATATTGCAAAAATGTGTAGTACAAGGCACACAGGCGATCACAACTTAGCATTTTTTATCTGACCACAACAGTAGGAGTCCTTACAACTAGACATCTATCAGGCTACAACTTGATATGGAAGTGCCAACTTCCTCACATAACTATGAGAACACATGCTGATTTACCTGGACATCAACTCTGTTTTATTCCTTCTTCATTGTTGTCCTCCAACATTCATATCTGCCTTATCTCATCTCTGGATCTTTGCAGCTTCTCTTTCTTCTCCTTATTCTTCTTCCACTCTCTTCCCTTATGCTGCTCACTCTCTAACTCCCTTAAGCATATTATAATAACATCATTGAAGAGATCACCTCACAATTGTTTGCATTCTATATGGGAATATGAAATTAACAGGTATGACTCTTTTCATTCCACCTTCTCATTTTCTTGCTTAGCACTTCAAGATGTTACAATACTATGTACTCAATTCAGTATTACAAGGGAGTTTTTTTATTTTCCTTCGGAGACTTGCCTTTTCATCACATACAATAAAAATAATTAATTTATTTACATTTATAGTTACAAAAAATATATTTTACTCGACCCTTACAGCTCTTGGCTCACTCTATATTTGTCTTTTTTGTTTCTATTATATTCCAGTAATGTTGTATGACTTCCCTATTTCTTTTGTTACCTGTGTGTTTTGTGTTGCATTTACCCACACTTTGCATACATAAAATGCGTATCTCATTTATGCCCAGGAATTTCCCATTCCAAATATAATGAAACCCTATCTTAAACCAAGTGTTGGCTCAAGGGGTCCTGACCCAAGTTCAAGGTTTTCCAACAAACGCCTATACTACTAGCCCTTTCGGTAGTGACTTGCTTGCGCGGGCCAAAGTCTCACCCGAAGCAATATGAGAGGGTTCTGCACCTTGGGAGAGGGTAGGTAAGTCAAGCTAAGCTGCGTTCAACTCTATAGCTATCAGATCGTATGGTGCAGAACCCAGATCTACTAATATCCTTCACATCTACATGCGCAACAACAATGATATTCACAGTAATCGACAGATCATGAACTCACATAATGATAATGCAGCTATTCCTGATATTCATATATGAAGTAAAATAGAACAAATCCAGATCGCAGCATAACCAAGTAACACAAGTATGTTCATAGCTTAAATCAATAATACAGCAGCATATATTAAGTAACCAAACATCACAGATTCATATCACAGTAATTCCAATGGATTTAGATATTCAGCAATACTTCTGAATTCATTAATCCTTTAGATATACTTACAATACCCCAAAACCAAACCTGCGCACACAGCAGCAAGGTCCGCACATATTAGGACAGAGGCCCTCCATGCACACAGTAGCATGAGTCCTTACCCAACAACCCTAACCCAATCTATCAGTTCACACTTAGCATCAATCTCTTTTCATTGTTAGTCTCTCCTACAACTCAAAAAGGTTCAACTACTTATACTATTTTAGCCTACGTATCCAATGGTCTGCAAACCATAGTTTGTGGAATCTTGGTCTACCCTTGACCCATTTACAATGCTACTCAGAGTCAAGAAGTTTTGCCCTCGCTGATCGCCATCATCAATGCACTACGCACATAGGTGGAGACCCCACCACCGTAGTGACTCGAGACGAGTCACAAGATTTTGTTGGGGGGCTATTGGAACAGGGTCTCCTGCAAGCTGTGAAACTGGTCCATTTTGTGTATTTTTTATTATATTTAGTCTACCACAGGGGTTTTGGGGTGGCTCAAAGCCCCTAAAGCATTGTAAATTAGTCAAGTGTAGACCAAGAGTTCGCAAACCACAGTTTGCGGACCATTGGATGCATAGGCTAAAATAGTATAAGTAGTTGAACCTTTTTGAGTTGTAGGAGAGACTGAGAATGAAAAGAGATTGATGCTAAGTGCGAACTAATAAATCGGGTTAGGGCTATTGGGTAAGGATTCCTGTTTCTGTGTGCACGGAGGGCCTCTATCCTACTATGTACGGACCCTGCTGCTATGTGTGTAGGTCGGGTGTTGGGGTATTGTAAGTAGATTTGAAGGATTAATGAATGCAGAAGTATTGTTGAATATCTAAATCCATTCAACTTAATGTGATATGAATCTGTGATGTTTGGTTACTCAATAATATAGCAACATATATTAAGTAACCAAACTTCATATATTCATATCACAGTAATTCCAAAGGATTCAGATATTCAACAATACTTCTGCATTCATTATCCTTCATATCTACTTACAATACCTCAAAACCCAACCTGCGCACACAGCAGTAGGGTCTGCACACAGCAGGACAGAGGCCCTCTGCACACACAGCAGTAGGATTCCTTACCCAACAGCCCTAACCTGATCTATCAGTTCGCACTTAGCATCAATCTCTTTTCATTCTCAGTCTCCCCTATAACTCAAAAAGGTTCAACTACTTATACTATTTTAGCCTACGCATCCAATGGTCCACAAACCGCGGTTTGTGGACTATTGGTCTACCCTTGACCCATTTATGATGCTTCAGGGGCTTTGACCCACCCCAAAACCCCTATGCTAGACTAAATATAATAAAAAATACATAAAATGGACCAGTTTCGCAGCTTGCAGGAGACCCTGTTCCAACATTCCCCCAACACAATCTTGTGACTCGTCCTGAGTCATTGCGGTGGTGGGGTCTCCACCTGTGCACACAGTGCATTGACGGTGGCAATCAGCGGGGATAGCACTTCTTGACTCTGAGTAGAAGTGCTCTACACAATAGCCACGAGCTTCTAGGATGTCGGTCCTTGGGTCACCACGGTGACACTTTCTAGTGTCTGATTCAGTCACTTGACCGCAACATCGGTATCGTGTGAGAGATGAAGGGTTGTTGTGGCCCAAGGCTTCAATCATTGCTCGATGGAATGCTTCTTGCGATGGAGTTCCTCAATCTCATCTTGGATCACGTTGCTAGTCTTCAATCATGCTAGACGCTGTGCAGGGACTAAGGAGGGAAATGTAGCCTCAACCTAATCAAAAGATTCTTCCTTCTGTTGCAAGTCTTGATTGATTCTTTCGAGGACCAAATCGTGCTGGATCTTGGTCCAAATTTGGATGGCATCGTCAAGTAACTAGGCACCCTAAGAAATCTGTCCTATAATGGTGTTGGTAGCCTTGGTCACTAGCGCAGCGCACTGGGCTTGTACCTCCGGAGGTGTTTCGGGCTACAATTTGGCCTGTAAGTCAGTGATTTTCTACTCGAGCTGTGTCTTTACAACCTGCATCTTTGTCCTGGACACCTTCAATGCTGTGACCAACCCTTCAACTTTAGCCCCGGAGGTGGCCGCGGTTGGGATCTCCTCTGTAACCTCCGTGCACAGCTGTTGGATCAACATTTCAAGCTCTGCTTGCTGTGTGACAGCGCGAAGTACTTCGGCATTCTGCTACACAATGGTCTTCTTAGCCACCCTGAGTTGTTGGTGCACCTACTGGTCTCGATGGTGAATCTCCTAAAATACAGCAGTGTGGAGGCCCTATAATCATCGTGGGGTAGCGTGGCCAGATTCAACTGCACCCCTATTTCTGCATGGAGTTGGACTGCTTGGTCAGGCAGACTGATCATGAGGGCAATGCTAGGTATGGCACAGAGACAAATTTGCTTCATAGTGAGCACTGTACAGCTGGTTACCAAGGGAGTCCATACTTGAGTCATGTTGGCTTGTAGTGTGTCTGTCTTTAACTGTAGGGTGCAGAGCTCAGCCTAGATGGTGTCAATTGCAGCCTTTTGTTGTTCCACTAGGGCTACCCACTTGCCTTCTGTGGCCATTGTGATGGCGTTTGCTAATTGTTCGAGGTCCCCGCTAGTTAGTGTGACCTTCGCATCATATTCTCCCTATTGTGCGCACTGCTTCTTTTGGGGCCCCTTATCAGGCTCGCCTATTCGCTTTGTTCCTCCGAGGTTTACTTCTGGCGGTGAATCGACCTAGGTTTCGGCCCTGGTGTTGTTTGGTGGCACGCTCTTCTTCGTGGCTGTGTCTGAGTCATACTTTCTTGGTCCTGTGGTCTCCTTGGTGGGGGGGTTTGAAGCCTATCTTCCAGGCAGGTGGCCACAGCTCGATCAAATGGTCAATGTTCTCATTTGCTACCATATACGAGAGAGACATCCAGGTTTTATCCTTGAGGCTGTGGATCTGAATGTGGTGCATCGTAACCTAGAATGCTACAATAATTTTTTACCTTTTATACACCATTGGGGACAGCTGTGGTCAAGAGTTGATGGCTGCGGCCAAGCTACTCTAGAAGAGGACCCAAAAAACTTGGTTATCTTCCACGCATTGTGCATCTTTGGAATCCCACAGATGGGCAAATCGTACCCCTTTGCACATTTTTGGAGTGAGCTCGAGGAGGACTGACTCCTCAGGGGCCTCCCATGCAACCAATGCTACAAGGAGCAGTAGCCAAGAATAGCAAAAGGCCTTACCTTGTTCCTGAGATTTGTGGACCTTGGTCAAGAATGCATCACACAAATATTGGGCCCAATTGAGGTAGACCCCCTTCGCACACCAACCTGCTAATCGAATGACATAGGCATGGATGGTTGCACCCTGTCACTTCCGCATTAGCTTGCATGCTAATAACATGGTACCCATCTATGTAGCATGGTCACTGATGGATTTGATGATAAAGCCCCGGGTATTCTGCTCCAACTTATACTTTTGGCGCAAAAATTTAGCAGTCTCGCCTTCATATTTCTTGCCCACCCGCACTAGAGGGTGCATCCCCTTCATGGGAAGGCCCGTAATCTGGTCAATTAACACAACATCAATGGGGACTTGGTCCCGAATCCATAAGAATCCATAGGTAATTAAGGCGAGCAACTGTCGGGCCAGCCGGTCCGTGACGTTGTAATGGCCAAAATGGGGCATCCACAGCAAGTTCAAAAGCTCAGATCTGGCCAATCCACATACCCAATGCTGAGGAATGACTGTGACCACAACATTCACATAAATCGTGTCTAAGTATAACGCGGGGGCCAGCTCAGGGAAGGCTTCATAATTCACCAAGTCGTGATCATCGAATTTAACTTCGTGGAGCCTCCCGAAAGGATCTCTGATGACAGGGACTTCTCCCAGGGTTAGCGGCATTTGTAGATAGGTGATCAAGCCATCCAATTTTTTGGGCATGCGTGTTGAAGGTCGGCACAGTCGGATGAAGGGAGGTAACCAATTGATCAGATTGGCAGGCTGGGCTTCCTCCTGTGCAGCCTGATCTTGAGGTGTTGCTCGTGGAGACTTAGCATGCCTTGGGGAAGTCCTAGGCTTCCCTGTAGCCCATTTTGCAGCCTTCAAGGGCTTCCTCAAGCCCTGTGCTTTCTCCTTTCCCTTCCTTGTGATTGGTGTAGAGAGAACTTCTCCATCCTCAGCCCCAATCTCCATTACGTCCTCACTGTCTGGTTATGTCGGTGCCGATGGTTCAGTAGGGTTTGTGGTCGTCATCCTAGCGCAAAAAGGGAATCCCAACCCTATGTGGCTACTGTCAGAAGGAGTAGGTTGATCAGACATGAAAGGGGCAATGTAAACCCATAAAATTGTATAGCTCCAGTTTGCTAAAGACAAAGGTGATAATTACAACCTATGCAAGTGAGGCGGGTCCCTTATCTGAGCTATCCTACCCTTTTTATAGTGCTTGTCATCATCCAATGGTAGGGTAAACTTCACCTAGAACTTACCATCAGATAAACAGTAAAAATTCCCCAAAATCCGCCTCATTAAATTCCAGGGGGCCGCGCCTTCCAACGGTAACTTTAGCTTCTTACAAGATGTTAGTGTGTCAATGGCTAGTTTTCACATCTCCTGTGCACTCAACATTCCTACTATGTGTGGGTCAAACACCTGTGCCTCTTGCGCATCCTCCCCCAACACAGGCTTGTTCCTAAGGTACTAAAAATCAAAGACAATTTTTTCCAACAGGAGTCATCCCAACCGAACCAGTCCCCCTACATAAACAGATCCCTCCGAGGTGCTGTAAGCAGTGAATATTCCCAAACAAACTTTCTATAATACCCTGCATGGCTGAGGAGTGAGAAAAGTTGTTTCCTTGTTGTGAGAGTCACCGCATATATAATAACTCTGCCTTCTGTATCTGCATCCCCATTCCTAGCCAACGTAGGGTGTGTCCCATTGCTACCTATTCGCAGCCTGAGCGGCCCGGTAGCCATGCACACCCCTTCCAATTTTGAGTCAAAAGAAGCTCGCGGATCATCCTTACCCTTTTTTGGGGCTAGGCTACAGTAGTTGACTATGCTTGGTATCTACATTTCCCATGTGGGTATTTCTGGTGTGATAAACAGGTGTGATTCACGCCATACCCCAGTGTCAATGTCCCGCAGGACTGCGTCAAGCACCTCTGTCCCACCTACTAACCCAAATGTTCCCAGGAACTCTTCCTTCAACGTCCCCCAGTGGCGGGTGTGTCGATGTAGCTCCACATCTAAGTACCATGCCAAAGGAAGTGCCCCTAGGGCATGAATCAATAGGTGAACTCACTCTTTAGTCGTCCTATCACACCACTGTTCTTCCCATGCGAACAAATATTCATGTAGATCTTCTGATCCAACGAACTTCTTGACTCGCACACTGGTTGGGGATTCAAATCACAGGATCATCATATCCTGATATTCCTCCCAATCCTGGAATGCCTCCTCATGCATCTCCCACCAGCGCACAGGTGTTCCACTCATGGCTAGCTTAAGGGCCCATAGATTTCGTCCCTTGGGAACCTCTTCTTCGAATGCTCACAAAATTACTTAATGCTACCAGAATCATCAAAGTAGGGTAGGTCTCTTACCTCTGAGGAAATGTAGTGGAAGTCCCTTGTGACTGGAAGACATCGCAGCGCCGAGAAATTGTACAACTATTTTTTCCAATTCTCCATCTCCCCATCAAATTCAGAGAAGCATTCACTGTCCTTTTCCCAGCAGAGTACTCCACCCGTAGTGGGTTTTATCCAATATTTTTCTCATGCAATCAACTTATAAATGTGATCCACCTCCTCTTCATCGCGCACTAGCTCTGTGTATCATTCGCCTTCCGTGGGATCTAATGGTACTATCACTCTTGTACCATTATTCTCAAACACCATGCTTCTCTTTTTGAGGTTGATGATACCACCCATATCTATGGCCTAGTCCAACCTTAAGAGCGCAGGGTAGGGGTCCGCATCCTCTACAATTTCAATTACCTCAAAGTCAGCTCGAGCCTTTACTCCTGTGATATCCACCGTAATTTTAGACAACATTCCTAGTGGGATGATTTTCTGCTAATTTTCCATGCGCAGTTAGATGGTGGACCATTCCAACTTAGGCTCTCCCATTTGTTGCCAAGTCTATTTAGGTAACACATTCGTATCTAATCCTAGGTCCAAAATAACCTGATCCATTTCATAGTCACCAATCTGCACAGTCAACCACATTTCTCTCCTAGTGCATTTCTTATACATGTATAGCTTGTGCACATCCTTGACCTCCGGGGGTAGATTGGGTCACGCTGCACAACTATCTATTTATGCCTGAAGATTCTCCACAACCTTTTGGTTGCATAGCACCTTCATACATGCCTGCAAAAAGGGCTTGACCTCCTCATCTGCCTTGAGGTTCGTAGGTGCCTGAGCAGTAGCTGCCTCCGCCTCAGCAAAGTCCTTGTCAGTTGTGACAAATGTTTCTTTTCCCTTTTTGAGGTCCAAATCTTCTTGTTTGATAACTGCTTGTTAAATCAGAGGTTCCATCACAGCCTCCTCCTCTGGTCCCCTGGTGGCCATCCCACTGCATGTCACAACATTCACACTTGGATCGTTGTCTTGCAACTCATCCTTAACTCTCAACTCATCCTTAACTCTCTGCACATTCTGCATAGGTGTCAGCTGCTTTTCCTACATTTTTTCTATCAAGATTGGAAAATATTCAATCACATGGTCCAGTTGTCTACAATATCAGTAGGACTGCCTTGTAGGGTTCATATAGTCCAGGCTTGAAAAGTGTCCTGCTTCTCCACAGTTATAACAGATTAGCTAACCTCATCCCCGACCTGCACTTCCACCTCGGCCACCTCCCTTTCCCCTTGATGGGGAGCCACCTATGCGTGCAAGGGTTCTTAGGGACACAAGATCTGATTGTACTCTATATAAGTTTCCTTGATCAATCATCAAATCATATGTCCAGCAGTTCTATTCATCATGTCCCACTGACCTGTAGAACCTGCACCATTGCTGCTTCACCTCTAGAACATACGCGGCGAGGCGAGGACAGTGGTTGGTATCATGCAGCCCTGTAACGCGACAATAATCGCACCATAGCACCAGTCCATTGGGTCCCATAGCTTCCCTAGGACATAATGGGCTAGGTCCCCCAACCCGCATATAGTCTGCTAACAGAGAGCAGTTATCCTTGGTATGATCATTCACCCAGCATCGTATGCACCATATTTCAGGGCTAACCTCTGCCCCTCATTCCTTCCACAGATTCTAGATCTCTCTGTGCATCGCTTCTAGCTATCCCTGGATCTGTTGGACACCCAGCTGAGTCTCATCCCAAGGCATAGCTTCTAAATTCATGGCACCCTCCAAAGCTTTCTCCTACGATTCGAAAGTTTGGTGCCTCATAGGTACGCGCAGGTGAGGTATCAACATAACGATGAACCATTCTGTGTGTTGTCTATCATTGTATTGGAATCCCCCTTATCTAATCACCTTATTCAGTCGATGATCGGCCTACCGCACCAATTCAGAATGCCCTTGCTTAAAATACTTTAGATCAACCAAGATTTGAGAGTAGGACTTAGGTTTCTTGAAATGTTGTTTCAGGGCATTCTTAATATCCTCAACGGTTTCATTTTCGTTTTGGCCAATGTATCCCATGTACCAATCCAAAGCTCTTCCTTCAAAGGCAAGGGATAGTTGTGCCCTTTTCACTGCATCACTAGCTATGTTCTACACTGTCCATACCGATCTCACAACAAACCAAAACTGATCCATTTCTTCATCTTCCGGTGGTGGCTGAGGTGTAGGTGAATTCTTACCCCTATGCTAGTTTTAAAGCGGTGTGGCTAGAAGACTCTGTGACGCTACTTCTCTTACCAGAATATAGACTGATCTATCTCCTTCTAGGTTGGTTTTGTAGTATTTTTCACTTCGTTTTGTGCTCCCGTCCAGATCAGAGGTCATTCACTCGGTATGGCTACAAAAAATACTCTTTTCGCACAATAATATCTTGATCAAAAATGGTAAGGTCTTCAGAAACTTACCTCTGAACCCCTTAAATAATATTCACTCTACTTCAAAGTAGGAGACAAAATGATCGATGGCAAATTCTGTCACAAATCCTTCTAACACACTGTCTACCCAATGGTCCACCGTGCGAGTGATGGTGTTATCAGCCTTTGCTAACTATTGGATTAGTTCGGGGGTCCACTCCATGACCCACTCGTCCTTCCAACAATTCTTAAATTCTACCAACCTTGCGAGCCACTCCTGGAGCTTGATCACAATCGTTACAAAGAAGATCTCGTATATCTCTGTGAAAATGTACTTATTCTTCCACTCTTCAGTGGTCAACCCCTCACTACGGTTTCTTTTACGGCAAATTCCCGAACTTCCTGTTAAAACCATTCATCAATTTCCTTTCTTTCAAGCTTCTAATATGGCCTTGGCATTACCTGATCCCTCTCTCAAAATGCTCCCGGTCCTGGCAACAGAACCATTTGTTGGCTCGAGGGGTTCTGACCCAGGTTCAGAGGTTCAAGGTTTTCCAACAAACCCCTATACTACTAGCGCTTTCAGCAGTGACCTGCTTGCGTAGGCCAAAGTCTCACTTAAAGGAGTATGTGAGGGTGTTGGAACTAGGTTTCCGCACCCTAGGAGACAGTATCTATTCTAGATATTCGTGTATGAAGTAAAATAGAACAAATACAGACCGCATTCATTAATCCTTCAGATCTACTTACAATACCCCAAAACCCAACCTGTGCACACAACAGCAGGATCTGCACATAGCAAGACATAGGCCCTCCATGCACACAACAACATGAGTCCTTACCCAACAGCCCTAACCCAATCTATCAGTTCACACTTAGCATCAATCTCTTTTCACTCTTAGTCACTCCTACAACTCAAAAAGGTTCAACTACTTATACTATTTTAGCCTCTGCATCCAATGGTCCGCAAACCGTGGTTTGCGGACTCTTGGTCTACCCTTGACCCATTTACAATGCTTTAGGGGCTTTTACCCACCCCAAAACCCCTACGCTAGACTAAATATAATCAAAAATACACAAAATGGACCAGTTTTGCAGCTTGCACGAGACCCTGTTCCAACACCAAGGTTTAAAATCTATTCACATATCTTGATGTGAAAAATCAAAATCCCTTTATGCAAGAAATTATATCCTTATATATGTTGTGGGTATAAACCCATATTTTATCTGAATTAGTCAAAACATTTTAACTATGCTTTTACCTAAACTTTTAAACAATATATCAACATATACATACATATATATATATATATATATATATATATATATATATATATATATATATATATATATATATACCTTTTATGTGTTGATCTGTCTACGTTAGCCATCCAATGGTAATCGCACCTTGATTTGATCATATTTATAAGTTTACTTTGTTTAAAACCCAAAGTGTCAACACAATATTAATATATAAACTTTAGGGCCCACATTTACCAACTTACCTTTTCGTCTTATTTTGACCTATGGTTATAAACCAGATACTTATCCATATAATTAAAGCTTTTAATTATACTTCCGACTATGGATTTTGCAATATGTCAATGTGCTTAAATAATGTTCTTACCTTGGTTTAAAAAAATGCCGACAGCATATTTATCTGGACCCACAGTTGTACATTGATGATCAGACATGGCGGTTCACTCCATTGACCATTCTAATCTCAACTGTCGATTCAATATGTGTCAGATCAGACGATCATCGCACTTTTTCTCTCAATCTGACGGTCCTCCATCCATCACAAAATTCTAAAGGTTCATTGCCCAACTTAACATAAGTCATAAATACAATATAACTTACCCTTCCACACTTTGGTTTAAACACAAGGTATCAACATAACAATATATCCAGGCCCACAGATTTCCTAACGGTCAATCTCAACTTTTGATGGTGATTTACATACTTTGCACATATGTCTATGCACACTCAGTGCTCAAATCTCCACCGTGAATCCTTCATCCCAATCAACGGTTATAAATCCATCACAAATTTTCTCATCCATCCAATGGTTATCGAAAATAAAGATGCACAAGATTTAAGGTTTCCCAACCTATGCCAAATAGGAGGTTTTGATTTGCCACGCGTCGCCCTCTTAACTCTATCGTGTTCGTTTTGACCTTTACCGCTTACCCTCCAAAAGCAGTGCAATAAACTACTTTGGTGCTTTTCGAAACCACTTTCACTGTTTCATTTTCATCGTTGACTCATGGTTCCACATCAAATTTTTCAATATATTTCCTCCACATCATCATTTATGGTTCTGTTCTTCATTCCAGGTACACTGCATCTATTAAGTCGACTACAATGAACCCAAGAGGAACCTTCCGATCTATTCCACCAGCATTTGTCCCCACACATGTCTGGTCTTATCCTCCAGCAAATAACATCGTCGGCTCTATGCACCACAATTTCATGATTCCCAAGAGGATTTCTGAACCCATCCCAGTTCCTATTATTCAAATCGATCAGGAACTCTCTATTCTATATGAGTTGAACTTCAATTGCAGGGTTGTTTTTAACAATTTCATGGGCATCGATCCATTCAGTGATCGATGACTAGTCTTCAACATATGAAATCCAACTAGAATTCAATTATAAATGGAATGCACAACTTCTTAAAATACACAGTCTCATAAATTCATAAAACCTGTAACTCAAATATATTTCAAAAATGAAGATCCAACATTTGGAAATTATGCCTATATTTACAGAGAATATCCTGCTAGGCCTGATTTTCAATTAGTGGCCTTTTGTCTAAATTGCCCAAATGCTTACAACAAAACCCTATCTATTCTAAAAACCTACTTCCTATCTAAACCCTCCTCTTGTAGCCTCTTCCACTTCACTTTCTTTCTCTGCAACAATTCCATCTAATCCTAATCTGCTCCCTTGTCTTGGTGTTGCTCCTTTATGCTCCTTTGCCATCAATGACAATATTTCCAACAGTCTCCCCCTTTGGCATTGATGGCAATGCTCCAATGCTTCCTCCAAGAATTCCTCTGCTTTCTTTTCAGAAGACCCTTTCTTCTTTTTCTTGCTTTTCCTCCCCCTTTGACATCAATGACAAAGGGTTGCACATTTCCCAATGTAGTTTCTATCTTTTCATTTCCTCTGATTTGAGGACCTGTTCCATGCACTGCTCCATTGTTCTAGCTCTTTTATGACAATTTATTGGCTCCTCTCCCCCTGTAATGATGCTTTCTTGTCTGATATTGACTATTAGTTGTCTTCTGCAATGGTCCTGTTTCTTGTATGAAGCCTTTACTTCTTTTTTTTTTAATTTATGATCATATTAGAGAGTAACATATGTAGGCACTACCCCTAGTTTGTCTCTTAGATATTCAAATGGTTCTTTAGCAAGAGATTTTGTGAATATTTCTGCTATTTGTTCCTTTGTTGGTGCGTATTCCAACTTCATCAATTTCTATGCTACTTGTTCTCTGAGGAAGTGGTAATTTATTGGGATGTGCTTTGTTTTTTAATGAAGTACAGGATTTTTTGATATACTTATTGCACTTGTATTGTCACATTTGATAGAAATGGGTTCATCAATGCTTACCTTCATTTCTTGGAGAGTTTGTTTCATCCACATTACTTGTGTGCAACATGCTGCTGCTACTATGTATTCTGTTTTTGCTATAGATAGAGAGATATAAGTTTGCTTCTTGCTTAGCCATGCCACCAAACTTTTTCCCAAATAAAATGCACCTCCACTTGTGCTTTTCCTATCATCCACACAGCTGGCCCACTCTGCATTTGTGTATGCTGTCAATGTGAAGCTTTTGCCTTTTGGATATCATAGGCCATAATGTGCAGTTCCTTGTAGATATCTAAATATTCTCTTGATTTATAGTAAGTGATTTTGTTTTGGTACTGCTTGATATCTTGCCACAAGTCCTACTGCCAGCATAATTTCTAGTCTAGAAGTAGTTAGGTATAGCAGACTTCCTATCATGGATCTGTAAATTTTTTTATCTACATCTGCAGATCCATCATTAGCACATAGATTACATCCAGTGATCATGGGAGTTCACACAGGTTTCCAGTCTTCCATTTGAAACCTTTTCAACATTTCTCTTCAGTATTTTTCTTGCAAAATGAATATTCCTATGTTCTTTTGTTGAATTTGAAGTCCTAAATAGAAGGTGAGCTCTCCAATCATAGACATCTCAAATTATGATTTCATTTCTTCAGCAAATCCTTTTTCTAACTCATCTTTTTTTCTACCAAACATGATGTCATCTACATACACTACTACAATTAAGAGTTCATTTTCATTAGCCTTTATGTAAAAAAATTTGTCTACTCCTCCTTTCTTGAACCCTTGTTTTTGCAAGTATTTTTCTAGCGTTGAATACCATGCACGAGGATCTTGTTTCAGACCATATAAGGCTTTCTTTAATCTGCACACATAGTCATGTTTGTCTGTTAATGAGAATCCTTCAGGTTGTTCCATGTAGACTTCTTCCTCTAAATCTCCATTCAAGAAGGCAGACTTCACATCCATTTGATATACCCTGAAATCATGATAGCATGCAAAGGCCAAAAACATTCTGATTTCTTCCATTCTGGCTACAGGGGCAAAGGTTTCGTCATAATCAAGTCTTTAAATTTGAGAATATCCCTTGCATACAAGTCTAGCTTTATTTCTGATTACCTGCCCTTGTTCATTCATCTTATTCTTGAATATCCATTTTGTGCCAATGACATTTTTCCCAATGGGTCTTGGAATTAACTCCTAGGTATTTTTCTTCTCAATTTGGTCTAGTTCTTCATTCATTACCCAGTTTTTATCTTTGCTGACTTCTTCAAACTTCTTTGGCTATATTTGAGATAGAATGGATAGGTATACTTCTTTTGTCTGTTCAGCCAGCTATCTTCTTGTCTGGACTCCCATACTCTTGTCCCCAATGATTTGATCTTTTGAGTGTGTCTTGAGGGACCTTTTGATTTTAATTCAGTATCTTCTGTTGTCATGCTATGTTCATCATTATCTTGGTTCTCAGATTCATGATCATCTGGAGGATTGCCATATCTTGTGCTTCTTATTCTATTTGTTAGATCTTCATCAAATCTTACATCAGTGCTTTCCACAATTTTGTGCAGTCTTTTGTTGTATCACCTATAACCCTTACTCTTGGATGCATATCCTAAAAATATTCCTTCATCAACTCTTGCATAAAACTTCCCTAGCTTTTCATCATTATTTTTTATGAAACACTTACTTCCAAAGACTCTAAAGTTCTTGATTGATGTTGGTTTACCATGTCATAATTCGTAAGGAGTCTTATTCCAATTTGGTCTTAGATGACTTTGTTGATAATGTGAAAAGCTGTGTGTACTGCTTCTACCGAGTAGGTTTGGGGAATGTTACTTTATTGCATCATGGCTCTAGCAATCTGTTGTACTGACCTGTTTTTCCTCTCTGCCACTCCATTCTGTTGAGGTGTACCTGCAATTTTAAACTGTTGTTTTATCCCATGTTCATTGCATAGTTTTGCAAAATCATAGTCTGTGAATTCACCTCCTCTGTTTGATCTGTTGCACTTTATCTTGCATCTTGTTTGATTTTCTACCAATGCCTTGAATATCTTGAATTTCTCAAGTTCTTCAGATTTATATTTGAGGAATTCCACCCACATCAATCTGGTAAAATCATCTATTATCAGCATGAAATAAGATTCTCCACCTGGTGCATTAGTTCTTGAAGGTCCACGCAGGTCCATGTGTACAAGCTGAAGTGGCCTACTTGTAGATAGTTTATCTTTGGCCTTGAAATATGTGCGGGTCTACTTGCCCAACTGGCAGGATTTACATATGGTATATCTCTGACTGCATTTTTCTTACTCAGACTGATGATTTGGTCAAAGTTTAGGTGTCCCAATCTTCTATGCCATAATCATGATTCGCCAAGTTTGATTATTTGGCACGCTTCATTCTCTTCTTTCACTATATAGAAATTACTTTATGTTCGAACGCATTTGATCAAGGTCTTTCCTATGGTGCTAGATCTTACTTCATAATATTGGGCTCTGAAAATGACCTAACAGCCTTTATCACACATTTGACTGACACTTAGCATATTCGCTTTCAGCCCATCCACAAATAGTACATCTTGAGCCTCTCCTCTTCCATTATTCAAACTGACTGAGCCTTTTCCTTTGATTTTCCCTGCTTTATCATTGCCGAATGTTACATTTCCAAATTTCTTTTCATCAAAGGTTACAAAATTGCTTCGATCTCCAGTCATATGCCTTGAGCATCCACTGTCCATATACCATTGGATTTTATGATCTTGAGCTATTAGAGCCAAGTCACACTTATTCAGCTTCTTTTTCCATTGCATGCTGCTATTTGTTTGGTACCTTTCCTGAGAAGATGGACCACAGTCTTTGAGAGGAGATTTGTGAGACTTGTGCCCGATTTGATGGCAGACAAAGCATTTGATTATATTTCTGAATGGATTATGAGTGAATTCTCCATTGTTCATAAATTTCCTTGAGTTTTCATACATCAGTCTTTGTCCATACTTTCTACACTCCAAGGCTTTATGACCAAACCCCTTATAGTAAAAACAATACCCATGGAAACGATTAGTGTACCAGGTGAAAGGTTGTCCTCTCCATTTGTTTGATTGAGGTAGTATTTTCATTTTTTGCATCCTTTGCTGGTTGGACTTGATTTTATTTGTCTGAAAATATGCTACAGTATTTCCCAGTTTGTGGCAGGAAAAACAAGTGATATTTCTCATAGGAGTAAAGAATCTCCTTTGACAACTTCTAAATTTATTCAATTCATATTTAGGAGTGTAAGATCCTTTTTCAGCTGACTATTTCTTTATTTCATTCTTTTTTATTTGAGGTTCCTGCTTGTTTCTGTTTACTTCATTGTAGGTCATGTTTTTGTTGGCATCTAGTTCTATATAAGGAATCTTTTGAGCTGCTTCATTATCCTTTACAACTTTTACAAAATTGACATTTTGGTTATCTTCTACTTTGGATTTTCTGGTTTCTCCTTTGTAACCTATCCCAACATTTATGAGAGGAGATATTTGAGCATTTAGAATTTTATCCAACTATTTAGAGCTTGTCATTCATGGAGTATTCATTGGTAATTCCCTTTGGGAACTTTCTAATTTATTTCTCAAGCATACTACTTCTTCTTCCAATTTCTCTTGCTTCTGAATTTTATTCTTAATTTTCCTTAGTAGAGTGTCTTCCACCTTCTTAGCTTCTTCAAGTTCTACCTTCAACTGAATGAGATCTTCTGAATTTGGTTCTTATTTTACATATTTGAGGAGAATGTATTTCTATTTTCTGCACTTGATTTTAAGTCTGTCTATTTCCTCTAGGGCACTTCTTACCTCCCCCTCAAGATCTATCTCACCTTCCTCCTCATCTTCTAGAAGAAATCCTTCAGACTCTTCCTTGGCCATCAACACAAATTCAGAGGTTTTTTCTTCATTTGAGGATTCATTTGAGTTTTCAGATGCACTACTATCTTGCTGAGCATAGAATAATTTTCTATTGAATCTCTTCCCTTTCTTCCAGTTATTTGTTTTGGTTTTCTCTGTCTCTTGAGTCTAATTGATTGTTTTCTTTTGAGGACACTTAGAGGTATAGTGCCCAAATCTTCCATAGTTAAAGCATTTAAATGGAATTTTACCTTTATACTTGCCTGAGCCTCTATCCAATCTTCTTACAAATTTGGCATCTTCATCAGAGCAGGAGCATGTATCTTCTTTTTCTTCTTTGCACTTTTCTGCCTCAAAGGCTACCTCCCTCATATTTGAATTCCTCTGTGGAAGTCTCATCTCATAAGCTGTAAAGTTTCCAAGTAATTGGTTCATGGTCAATGTTTCCCAATCAGTTGTTTCTTCTATGGTAGAAACCTTGGGGTTAAGCATGGATGGTAAAGATCTCAATATCTTTTGTACAATTACACATTCTCTAATGGTTTCTCCTAGAGCTTTCATGTTATTCACAATTTCTGCAACCCTTAAGAAGAAGCTGGAAACATATTCTTCTTCATTAATTTTTATATTTTCAAACTGAGCTCTATAGACTTGCAACTTGGTAGCATTCACCTTTTTATCTCCCTCATGTATACTTTCTAATGTATCCCATATTTCTTTGGCAGTCTTGTTGTGCATTACTTTGATAAATTCTGCCTCACATAGACCACTTAAGAGTGCATTCATGGCTTTTGCATTAGCTATAAAATCTTGTTTGGCTTCTTTCTCTGTGTCAGAATCCTTTGGGGCATATCATAATTCCACAACAGCCCAAAATTCCTAGAGACATTATGTACTTCCTCATACTTATTTTCCAGAATGCATAGTTTGTGCCAGTAAACAGAGGGGATTTATTTGTTGAGCATCCTTCTAGACTAGCCATCTTGGGGACCAAGGATCTCCTTCCAGTTGTTAAACTGATATAGAAGGAACTTGGATCTGATACCAATTGTTGGACCCTTAGTTAAACTGAGAGGGGGAGGGGGGTGAATCAGTTTAACACATTCATGGTCTTTTAAAACTTTCTTTTACACTTATTTACATCTTCATTTCATGCTCAACTTAATATATAATGAAACAACAATATTAATATGTGTGCAGCAGTATTAAGCAGACAAATTACAGAACATCACCACATAATCATCATGCACATGGAAAACAGATATAAGTGGAAACCCATACGGGAGAAAACCACATCTTATTATTGTTTTGATGGAAAGGCAAGCTCCAACTCCCTCTCACCACTGATTTTTTGTAGGCTCCAACCTACAGGAGGCTACCACCTCAATTCTCCAAGCTACAACTTGCAAGGAAGCTCCAAATCCCATCTATTTTCTACAAGCTACAACCCACAGGAGGCTCCTACCTCAGCCAGCTACAACTGGACATCTATCAAGCTACAACTTGATATGGAAGTGCCAAATTCCTCACGCGACTATGAAAACACATACTGGTTTACTTGGATATTAGCTCTATTCTATTCCTTCTTCACTGTTGTCCTCCAACCTTCATATCTACCTTATCTCATCTCTAGATCTTTACAACTTCTCTTTCTTCTCCTTATTATTCTTCCACTCTCTTGTCTTATGTTGCTCACTCTCTAAATCCCTTAAGCATATTAAAAAAACATCATTTACAGAGATCACCTCATAATTGTTTGCATTCCATAAGGGAATATGATATGAATAGGTATGACTCTTTGCATTCCACCTTCTCATTTTCTCGCTCAGCACTTCAAGATGTTACAATACTATGTACTCAATTTAGTATTACAGGGGAGGTTTTTGATTTTCCTTCGGAGACTTGCCTTTGCATCACATACAATAAAAATAATTGATTTATTTACATTTATAGTTACAACAAATATATTTTACTCAACCCTTTCAGCTCTTGGCTCGCTGTGTATTTGTCTGTTCTGCTACTGTTATATTCCAGTTCTGCTGTATGTCTGCCCTGTTTCTTCTGTTACCTGTGCCTTTTGTGCTCCATTTACCCACACTTTTCATACATAAAATGTGTATCTCATTTATGCCTAGGAATTTTACATTCCAAATATAATGAAACCCTTTCTTAAACCAAGTTTTAAACTCTATTCACATATCTTGATGCGAAAAATCAAAATCCCTTTATGTAGGAAATTATCTCGTTATATCTGTTGTGGGTATAAACCCATATTTTATCCACATTAGTCAAAACATTTTAACTATGATTTTACCTAAACTTTTAAACAAGATATCAACATATATATACACCTTTTATGCATTGATCTGTCTACGTCAAACATCCAACGGTAATCGCACCTTGATTTGATCGTATTTATAAGTTTATTTTGGTTAAAACCCAAAGTGTCAACACAATATTAATATATAAACTTTAGGCCCACATTTACCAACTTACCTTTTTGTCTTCTTTTGACCTATGGTTATAAACCATATAATTATAGCTTTTAATTATACTTCCGACTATGGATTTTGCAATATGTCAACGTGCTTAAATAACGTTCTTACCTTGGTTAAAAAAAAGTGTCGACATCATATTTATATGGACCCATACCTGTACATTGATGATCAAATACGTCAGTTCACTCCGTTGACCATTCTAATCTCAACTGTCAATTCAATCTGCGTCAGATCGGATGATCATCGCACTCTGCCTCTCAATCCGATGGTCCTCCATCCATCACAAATTCTCAAGGTTCATTTCCCAACCTAACATAAGTCATAGACACAAAATAACTTACCCTTCCATACTTTGGTTTAAACACAAGGTATCAACATAAAAATATATCCGAGCCCACAGATTTCCTGACGGTCATTCTCAACTTTTGATAGTGATTACATACTTTTCACATATCTTGATGCACACTCAATACTCAAATCTCCACCTTGAATCCTTCATCCCAATCATTGGTTATAAATCCATCACAACTTTTCTCATCCATCCAATGGCTATTGAAAATAAATATGCACAAGATTTAAGGTTTCCCGACCTATGCGAAATAGGTGGTTTTGATTTTCCACGCTTCCCCCTCTTAACGCTATCGCGTTCCTTTCGACCTTTATCGCTTACCCTCCAAAAGCGATGCGATAAACTACTTTGGTGGTTTTCGAAACCACTTTCACTATTTCATTTTCATCGTTGACTCATGGTTCCACATCTAGTTTTTCGATATAGTTCCTACGCATCATCAATTATGGTTTCCGTCTTCATTCCAGGTACACTGCATCTGTTAACTTGACTAGAATAAACCCAAGAGGAGCCTTCCAATCTGTTCCACCAGCATTTGTCCCCAGACATGTCTGGTCTTATCCTCCAAAAAATAACACCGTCGGCTCTATGCACCACAATTTCATGATTCCCAAGAGGGTTTTTGAACCCATCCCAGTTCCTATTATTGAAATGGATCAGGAACTCTCTATTCTATCTAAATTGAACTTCAATTGCAGGGTTGTGTTTACAAATTTCATGGGCATCGACCCATTCAATGATCGATGACCAGTATTCAACATATGCAATCCAACCAGAATTGAATTATAAATGGAATGTGCAACTTCTTAAAATACATAGTCTCATAAATTCATAAAACCTGTAACTCAAATATATTTCAAAAATGAAGATCCAACATTTGGAAATTATGCCTATATTTACACAGAATATCTTGCTAGGCCTGATTTTCAATTGGTGGCCTTTTGTATAAATTGCCAAAATGCTTACAAAAAAACCCTATCTATTCTAAAAACCTACTTCTTGTCTAAAACCTCATCTTGTAGCCTCTACCACTTCACTTTCTTTCTCTACAACAGTTCCATCTAATCCTGATCTGCTTCCTTGTCTTGGTGCTACTCCTTTGTGCTCCTTTGCCATCAATGACAATTTTTCCAACACATTCATGAATCACAACTCTTGAAAGTGTGATTTGTCACCACGTCAAAGTAGGTGGGGAGGGCCCACATTGGGCCATGATTTGTGGGGTAAGCACAATACAAATATTGTAATGAAAAAATGGTAAATATTCTTCAATACACAGGACATTATATTTTGAAAAAGTTATAATAAAACTTCTAATTTATTCATTCATTAAATTTAAAGATAAATTATTTTATATTCATTTTTAAGATTAAAAATGTTATAAGTTCAAGAGAAATTAATAACAATTAAATGTCATAAATATATTATTATTTTTGTTAGCTTGACCTAGCTAACATAGTAATAGCTAACATAATAATTGTCAATTAAATCACCCTAGTAAACAAATAAAAAATATATTATTATAATCCTATAAAAATTAATAAAATAAAATAAAAACAACATTACAAAATAAACCTGGCTACCTTTGCATAATATCAATCTCCCTACCTGTTAATGATCCAAAGGAAAAAGACAAATAAAATGTTAAACACTCTCAATAAATCTACATTTCATTACATGAAGCATTTGGAGTCGTCGTCCATGGAAACGAGAACATCTCTTTAATGTACCTATTTCAAAATATTTAAACATATAAAAATAAAAATCATTAACACCATTCATAATATTGGGAAAATATCTAAATAAAAATATAATGGTTTATTATTAAACATTTTCATTTAAAAAACTATCAACATTTCATAGTTAAAAAAAAATAATAATAAATAAATTAAATTTTATTTCATCATATAATTTAAACTCTCTATTTAAAATATAAAACTGGTCTATATGATACAGATTTAAGGTATGTTGTTTTTTTTTTTTTTTAAACTTGTATAGGACATGATTGAAAACTTAGACAAGAGTAGAAACTACATGTAATTGAACGAATATCGAAAATGAAGACTACGAAACTGGGTTAACATTAAAAAAAAAATTGGTTAAAATCTAAGGAAAATTACAATGTTTACCATCGTCGCTATTAAGATGTTTGGTCGACACGTCGCAACACTGACGGTTACCCTCCACCCGTCGCAATACCGAAGGTTGTCCTCAAACCGTCACAATACCGATGTTTGTCCCCAATTACGTCGCACTACTGACAAGTGTCTCTAAACATCGCAATAGCGACATTTTCCCCAAATCGTCGCAATACTGACTCATGTATTAGAAACGTCGGTATTATGACGTCGTGTCCCGAAACATCGGTATTCCAATGACATTCATAAATGTCGCAATACCGAAGATGTCCCTAAACTTCGGTATAGTGGAATTTGTTGGCGGGATTTGAAAATTTGATAAAAATTGGGGAAATTTCCGACAATACATCAAAAATGTCGGAACTAAAGTGTTCTAGTTTTCTGGAGTTGTTTCTCATCCAGCAAATATTCTCAGTGGAGGAGATTGGAGGAGCTAGATCTTGAGCTTTTAGCTCAAGGATCTATTGGAGGGGTCAACCCTTCTTGCATAGATCTGATTGTGCATCACTACAACCATCATATCATCAGATCTAGCTTTAGATCTGCATACCTATTAGTATATATGTGAAGCCCTAAGAGGGTAGTTTTCTTATATTGATAGATTTGAGAAACCCTTTATGGGTTATCTTGGGTATCCATCATAGAGCCCGAATCTCTGTTTTTAGCATCATCGGATCTCTCATTCTACCTAGATCTAAATTTATATCTTCCAGGCAGTTGCAGTCCCAATAGTTGTAGCAGGGTTAGCATAGTTTACCTTCCAGCAATTCAGCAGTTACGCAGTCCCTCTTATGGGATCATTGCAGGGTCATTCCATGCCATCCCTTTGGCTTGAGTGTCTCATATTTTGAACATTGTTGTGCTTGATTTTTCAACTCCTATATAATAAATGGCTCAACTATTTATGTTCATTCTACTGTGTATTTAGATTTATTTTTTACTTTGCTACAATTATTATATTGTGTTTCAGTATTATTGCATTCTCCCTTTCGGGATATTACATCTGTACAGGGCCCAAACATCACCCTTTTGGGGAAATTTCTTGATAGTTTCTTTAGGAATTTTCTCCCATGCAACAATATGAGAAAAAATATTTAGCACGTTGTTGTTGGAAGGATTTTCATGCTTAAAATGCCCAAAACCCTGGTATAATCCATCATCCAACCAGTGAGTGATAGTCATACCTTCAATGAAATTAAGATCCATTTTACAAGAATTACAATCTAAGAATACTAGTTGAAAATTCTCAAGGAGGTTAGGAGGAAAGGCTTCATCTTTTATGGGAGCTGTTATGATGCCTTTATCGGGCCACGTTTTACAAATAAGGTTTTTCCTTATGCTCTAGGTCTATTCAAGGATATGAGAGTGGAAAAATTCTCTCTCTTTATTAATTGTTTTCAAAGACAGACCAATGGATTTTCAAAGGAAAGTAAACCAAATTTCATGGCTTGTTTAGATGAAACCAATGAAAACAAAAAAATAACATTTGTCCCTGAATTTGGAGAACAAAGGCCATGTTCGAAAGGAATGCTACAATAGAAGCAAACCTTGATTGAAGAAAAGAATAAATTTCTGACTCGGTTGCAAAAATTTATATTGAGATAAGCATCTAATGTCATTTTTGTGTGCATTGAACCTCATGTATACATTTTTGACTTATTTGGATGTCAACTAACTGTGTGAATTTTCTCATGTTTGGATAGTATCCAAATTTCTAGCATCTGAATTTTTGTTCCAGATAATAAACATATAATTCTTGAATGTGACTGTTAAAATGGAAGTTGTTTTCTCTCTCAACAACTTTTTAGGGTTATATATTTAATGTCATGCTTAACATCGTTGTGGAATATTAACACGTATGAGGTTTGTGTGAATTGATTGATTTTACACTTAGCCTATCTTAGACCCCCATTATTTCATTAATTGTAGGCCTAGGTTGTAGGGCTATGACTCTATGATGGATGGGCTGGAAAAGAGGGAGGCCTAGTCTCCAATGCCATCATCTACTCTCTAATTATTTCTTGAATGGGAATTTTTTAAGAGATTTATTTGTGAATATATTACAATGTACCCAGATATCTATGAGGACAACAATGAGCTTATGTACATTTCTTAATTTGAATGGCCATTCAGCCTTCAAAATATTTAGGACAATTTTTCTCTAGATAGGATAACTGACAATATTAAGATCCTTCCAGATTTCATCAATAAGGCTAGATACAATCTATATATGTGACAATGTAAAGGAAAACTTAGCAATGAAGCTATGTGTTGGTGAAAACCCCCAAAATCATTAGGTTTGAAGGTGCCCACACAATTTTAGTGTGAAATAACTTGACCTAGCGATACATTGCTTGGGTATTTGACATTACCTGCAACATATCACTAATGAATCCTCTTCACCAGTGAGAGAGAAAAGGGAGATTTTATATCATGGGGATCTTTTCCAATGTAAAAGATGAGTAGAAAGCCCTGTATTACTCAAAAATGATGTTTTTATTTGATACAGGGAAAAGTGGTCTTATTTAAGTTGTTTATCACCTAGAAATCCTCTTTTGGGGATAAGATGATGATCACATTCTCACATTTCTTAAGAAAGAAGTATCACAATGATAAAGAGAGGGTTGTCCTCCTTATTGTGCAAGAATCCTCATCTCCCCCAAATCAATTGAGAACTGAAAGAGACCTAATGTTGATTCAACTAGCCTACGATATGTGGTAAATTAATTACACTCTATGAGTAAGGGTGGGAAATTTTAAACTTAAAGCTTGAACACTAATACCATAATATCGATAAGTGGTATGCATGGATCAAGAATTATCTTGAGAAAAAATTTATACCTGACTCCTTCAAAGACCATAGGTGTAAGACTCCTTCAAAGACCATAGGTGTCAAGTCTCTTATAGGATTCTTCATTGTCCATTGGTCCTTTTGCAATCAAATTATTGTAGCTGTGAAAAGGGTCTCAAATTCACTTACAGTAATGTGATGGACCTATGACCTTCCTCTCATCATGAATTTTAACATGGTAATCTGAGTAGTGTTTTGGAAATTGATTGAATTTGGAAATTAACACCAAGAAATGATTACAGAGTATAATATGGGAATTTGGGACTAAGGCTCCCTCTTTTCCAAGTAGAACTCCACTCTATTTTCAGGGCCCAAACATCACCCTTTCATGGAAATATCCTAATAATTCCCTTTCTCCCATGCAAAAATATGAGAAAATTTATTTAGCACGTTGTTGTGGGCATATTTTCCATGCTTCAAATGCCCAAAACCCTGGTAAAATCCATCATCCAGCCAGTTAGTGACAGTAATACCTTCATTGAAATTAAGATCCATTTTACAAGGATTACAATCTAGGAATACTAGCTGAAAATTCTCAAGGGGGTGAGGAGGCAAGGCTTCAGCTTTGATGGGAGCACTTATGATGCCCTTATCGGGTCATGTTTTGAAAATAAGGGTCTGCCTAGTGCTCTAGGTCTCTTTAAGGAGATGAGAGGGGAAAAGGCCTCTCTCTTTAGTAATTTTTGTCAAAGACAAACCAATGGAGTTGCAAAGGAAATTAAATCGATTTTGATGGCCTGTTTGTTAGATGAAACCAATGACAACGAATAAAACAGCATTTGTCCCTAAATTTGGAGAACGAAGACCATGCTGGAAAGGACTGCTCAGTAGCAGCAAACCTTGCTTGAAGAAATTAATAAATTTCCGACTCGGTTGCCAAACTTTATATTGAAGTAAGCATTCAATGCCATTTTTGTGTGCATTTTACCTTATGTCTACATTTTTGACTTATTTGAATGTCAACTAACTATGTGAATTTGCTCATGTTTGGATAGTATCCAAATTTCTAGCATCTGAATTATAGTTCCACATAATATAAATAGAATTCTTGAATGTGACTATTAAAATGGAAGTTTTTTTCTCTCTCAAGGACTTTTTAGGGTTATATATGTACTTTCATGCTTAAGATCGTTGTGGAATATGGACACATGTGAGGTGTGTGCCAATTGATTGATTTTACACTTAACCTATCTTAGACCCACATTATTTAACTGATTGTAGGCCTAGGTTGTAGGGCTATGAATCTGTGTGATGGATGGGCTGGAAAAGAGAGAGCCTTAGTCCCCAATGCCCATCTTCTACTCTCTAATTATTTTTTCAAAGGAAAATTGTTAAGAGATTGATTTGTGAATATCTTACAATGTACCCAGATATATATGAGGACAACAACGAGCTTATTTCCATTTGGTGATTTGAATGGCTATTCAGCCTTCATAATATTTAGGAAAATTATGCTCTAGATAAGATAACTGACAATATTAAGATCCTTTAAGATTTCAGCAATATGGTTAGATACAATCTATATATATGCAATGTAAAGGCAAACTTGACAATGAAGCCATGTATTGGTGAAAATCATAATCCTTGGCTATGCATGTAGTCATAGTTGAGTTTGTAAAATCCCATATCTCAAATTAGAAGTGCCAAGGTATAGGTGTCTAATTCTTGAATGTGACTGCTAAAATGGAAGTTGTTTTCTCTCTCAAGGACTTTTCAGGGTTATATGCATATTGTCATGCTTAACATTGTTGTGAAATGTGGATAGGTATGAAGTATGTGTGAATTGATTGATTTTACACAACCTATCTTAGATCCCCCATTATTTAATTGATTGTGGGCCTAGGTTGTAGGGCTATGACTCTGTGCGCTAGATGGGCTGGAAAAGAGGGAGCCTTAGTCCCCATCTTCTACTCTCTAATTATTTTCTTCAATGGAAATTTTTCAAGGGATTGATTTGAGAATATATTACAATGTACCTAGATATATGTGCAGACAATGATAATCTTGTGCCCATTTGGTCATTTCAATGGTCATTCAACCTTCAAAATAGTTAGGATGATTATGCTCTAGATAGGATAACTAAAAATATTAAGATCCTTGAAGATTTTAGCAATAAAGCTAGAAGCATTCTATAGATATGGAAATGTAAAGCCAAACTCAAAAATGAAGTTTTGTGTTGGTGAAAAACATAATCCTTGGCTATGCATGTAGTCGCAGTTGAGTTTGTAAAATCCCATATCACAAATTAGAAGTGCCAAGATATGGGTGTATATGGGTCTACCTCTAGGTATGGAATTTTGGGCCTTGTACAGAGTTGTTTTGGGGCCAAGTTAAGTTAACTCATGGCCCATTTCATGATCATGTTGGTTCTAAAAGGAACCCCCAAACTCACTAGGTTTTAAGGTGCCCACCCAAGTTTAGTGTGAAATAACTTGACCTAGCAATAAATCGATTCGGAATTTGACATTACCTACAACATATCACTAATGAAACCTCTTCGCTAGTGATAAAGAAAAGGGAGGTTTTATATTGTGAGGAAATCATCATTTCCAGTGGAAAAGATGAGGAGAAAGCCCTTTATTTCTCAGAAAGGGTGTTTTTCTTTGATATAGGGAAAAGTGGTCTTATTTAAGTTTTTTATCACCCAGAAATCCTCTTTGGGGGATAAGATGATGATCAAATTCTCACATCGCTTAAGAAAGAAGCATCACAATCATACAGAGAGGGATTTCCTCCTTATTGTGCAAGAATCCTCATCTCCCCCAAATCAATTGAGGCCTCAAATAGGCCTAAGTGTTGATTCAACTAGCCTACAATAGGTGGTAGGCTAATTAGCACTCTATGAGTAAGGGTGGGAAGTTTCAAATTTAAAGCTCATACACTAATACCATATCATCGATAACTTGTATGCATGGCTCAAACATTAGCTTGAGAAAAATTTTAGACCCGACTCCTTCAAAGACCATAGGTGTCAAGTTTCTTATAGGATTCTTCATTTTCGATTCATCCTTTTGCAAACAAATGATTGTAGCTTTGTCAAGGGTCTCAAAGTCACTTCCAGTAATGTGATGGACCTATGATCTACCTCTCATCATGAATTTTAACATGGTAATCTAATTAGTGTTTTGGAAATTGATTGAATTTAGAAATTAAAACCAAGCAATAATTAAAGAGTAGAAGATGGGCATTTGGGACCAAGACTCCCTCTTTTCCAAGTAGAACTCCACTCTTTGTATAGGGCCCAAACGTCACCCTTTTAGGGAAATACCCTAATAGTTCATTTAGGAATTTTCTCCCATGCAACAATATGAGAAAAAATATTTAGCACGTTTTTTTTGGCATATTTCCATGCTTAAATTGCCCATAACCCTAGTAAAATTCCTCATTCAGCAAGTAAGTGACAGTCATACCTTCAATGAAATTAAGATCCATTTTAGAAGAATTACAATCTAGGAATACTGGCTGAAAATTCTCAAGGAGGTTAAGAGGAAAGGCTTCATCTTTGATGGGAGCTACTATGATGCATTATCGGGTCACATTTTGCAAATAAGGGTCTGGCTAGTGCTCTAGATCTCTTCAAGGAGATAAGAGGGACAAAGGTCTCTCTCTTTAGTAATGTTGTCAAAGATAGAACAATGGAGTTGCAAAGGAAAGTAAACCAATTTTGATGGCCTATTTGTTAGATGAAACCAATGATAGAAAAAAAAAACAACATTTGTCCCTGACTTTGGAAAATGTTGAAAAGGACTGCTACAACAACATCAAACTTTTCTTGACGCAGAGAATAACTTTGCAAATTAGTTGCCAAAATGTTTATTGAGATAATCATCTAATGCCATTATTGTGTGCATTGAACCTCATGTCTACATTTTGGACTTATTTGGATGTTAATTAATAGTGTGAATTTGCTCATGTTTGGATAGTATCCAAATTTCTAGCATCGGATTTGTTGCTCCACATAATATATAAATATAATTCTTGAATGTGACTATTAAAATAGAATTTGTTTTCTCTTTCGAGGAATTTTTAGGGTTATATATGTACTGTCATGCTTAACATGGTTGTGGAATATGGACACGTATGAGGTTTGTGTGAATTGATTGATTTTACACATAACCTACCTTAGAGCCCAATTATTTAATTGATTGTAGGCCTAGGTTGTAAGGCTATGACTCTATGTGATGGATAGGCTGGAAAAGAGGGAGCCTAAGTCCCCAATTCCCATCTTCTACTCTCTAATTATTTCTCAAATGGAAATTTGTTAAGAGATTGATTTGCGAATATATTACAATGTACCTATATATCTATGAGGACAACAAAGAGCTCACGTTCATTTGGTCATTTGAATGGCTATTCAGCTTTCACAATATTTAGGACAATTATTCTCTAGATAGGATAACTCACAATATTAAGATCCTTCCAAATTTCAGCAATAAGGCTAGAGATAATCTATATATATGAAATTTTAAGGCAAAATCAGCAATGAAGCCAGGTGTTGGTGAAACCATAATCCTTGGCTATGCATGTAGTTGTAGTTGAGTTTGTAAAATCCCACATCTCAAATTATATGTGCTAAGATATGGGTGTAGAATTCTTGAATGTGACTGTTAAAATTGAAGTTGTTTTCTCTCTCAAGGACTTTTCAGGGTTATATACATACTGTCATGCTTAACATCGTTGTGGAATGTGGATAGGTATGAAGTCTGTGTGAATTGATTGATTTTATAACCTATCTTAGACACCCATTATTTAATTGATTGTAGGCCTAGGTTTTAGGGCTATGACTCTGTGAGATGGATGGGCTAGAAAAGAGGGAGCCTTAGTCGTGATCTTCTACTCTCTAATTATTTGCTTCAATAGAAATTTTTCAAGGGATTGATTTGAGAATATATTACAATGTACCCAGATATTTGTGACGACAATGATGAGCTTATACCCATTTGGTCATTTTAATGGCCATTCAACCTTCACAATATTTAGGAAAATTATGCTCTAGATAGGATAACTAAAAATATTAAGATCCTTCAATTTCAGCAATAAAGCTAGAGACAATCTATAAATATGGCAATGGAAAGACAAACTCAGCAATGAAGGCATGTGTTGGTGAAAACCATAATCCTTGGTTATTCATGTAGTCACAGTAGAGTTTGTAAAATCCCAGATCTAAAATTAGAAGTGCCAAGATATGGGTGTATATGGGTCTACCTCTAGGTACGGAATTTTGGGCCTTGTACAAAGTTTTTTTAGGGCCAGGTTAAGTTAAATCATGGCCCATTTAATGATCATGTTGGTTCTAAAAGGAACCCCCAAACTCACCAGGTTTGAAGGTTCCCACCCAAGTTCAGTGTGAAATAACTTGACCTAGTGATACATTGCTTGGGAATTTGATATTACCTAAAAGATATCACTATTGAATCCTCTTCACTAGTCATAGTTCAAAGGGAGGTTATATATCATGGGTAAATCATCTTTTCTAGTGGAAAATATGAGGAGAAAGCCTTGTATTTCTTAGAAAGGATGTTTTTCTTTGATACAGGGAAAATTTCTCTTCTTTAAGTTGTTTATCACCCAGAAATCCTCTTTTGGAGATAAGATTATTATCACATTCTCGCATCGCTTAAGAAATAAGTATCACAATGATACAAAGAGGGTTTTCCTCCTTATTGTGCAAGAATACTCATCTCCCCAAATCAATTGAGGCCTTAAAGGGGCCTAAGTGTTCATTCAACTAGCCTACGATATGTGGTAAGTTAATTAGCACTCTATGAGTAAGAGTGGGAAATTTTAAATTTAAAGCTCGAACACTAAGACCATAACATCAATAAGTGGTATGCATGGCTCAAGCATTAGCTTGAAAATAAATTTAGACTTGACTGCTACAAAGACCATATGTGTCAAGTTTCTCAAACGGGCCTAAGTTTTGACTCAACTAGCCTACGATATGTGGTAAGTTAATTATCACTCTATGAGTAAGAGTGGGAAATTTTAAATTTAAAGCTCGAACAATAATACCATAAGATCGATAAGTGGTATGCATGGCTCAAGCATTAGCTTGGAAAAAAATTTAGACCCGGCTGCTTCAAAGACCATATGTGTCAATTTTCTTACATTATTCTTCATTTTCCACTCATCCTTTTGAAATCAAATGATTGTAGCTTTGTCAAGGGTTTCAAAGTCACTTATAGTAATGTGATGGACCTATCATCTTCCTCTCATCATGATTTTTAACATGGAAATCTAAATAGTGTTTTGGAAATTGAATGAATTTGGAAATTAACACCAAGAAGTAATTAGAGAGTAGAAGATGGGCAATGGGGACTAAGTCTCCCTCTTTTCCAAGAAGAATTTCACTCTCTCTACAAGGCCAAAACATCACCCTTTCGAGGAAATATCCTAATATTTCCTTTAGGACTTTTCTCCCATTCAATAATATTTGAAAAAAATATTTAACACGTCTTTTTTGGTAGATTTTCCATGCTTAAAATACCCACAACCCTGGTAAAACCATCATTCAGCTAGTGACTGACAGTCATACCTTCAATGAAATTAAGATACATTTTACAAGAATTACAATCTAGGAATACTAGTTGAAAATTCTCAAGGAGGTCAGGAGGCAAGGCTTCAGCTTTGATGGGATTTGTTATGATGCCCTTATCAGGTTACGTTATGCAAATAATGGTCTGCCTAGTGCTCTAGGCCTATTCAAGGAGATGAGAGGAGCAAAGGTCTCTCTCTTTACTAATTTTTGTCAAAGACAGACCAATGGAGTTGCAAAGGAAAGTAAACAGATTTTGATGGCTTGTTTGTTAGATGAAACCAATGACAACACAAAAATAGCATTTGTCCCTAACTTTGGAGAATGAAGACCATGCTAAAAGGGACTTCTACAACAACATCAAACCTTTCTTGAAGCATAGAATAAATTTATGACTCAGTTGCCAAAAGTTTTATTGAGATAAGAATTTAATGCCATTTTTGTGTGCATTGAACCTCATGTCTACATTTTTGACTTATTTTGATGTCAATTAACTGTGTGAATTTGCTCATGTTTGGATATTTTCCAAATTGCTAGCATTTTAATTGTGGTTCCACATAATATAAATAGAATTCTTGAATGTGACTGTTAAAATGGGAGTTTTTTTCTCTCTCAAGGAATTTTCAAGGTTATATATGTACTGTAATTCTTAACATCATTGTGGAATATGGACACATATGAGGTCTGTGTGAATTGATTGGTTTTACACTTAACCTATCTTAGACCCCCATTATTTAATTGATGGTAGGCCTAGGTTGTAGGCCTATGACTTTGTGTGATGGATGGGATGGAAAAATAGGCCTTTATTTACGTTGTATGAATTTATAGCTCCCAAAATTTGTGTGAAAACAAAAAGAGCCGTAATTTACAAATTTAGGTACTTAGATTCAAATATGAATTGTTTTTCATGAGTGCAGCTGCAACAAAAACCCAAGAGAAAACAACTCATTAGAAATCATAGATTAAAATATGAATGGTTTTTGTAGCATCTACAATAGAAACCCGAGAGAAAAAGGATCTACAATATGAATGATTGCTATTAGAATGGACTATCAACATGGAATGGGTTCGGACTACCCCATACAGAACAACCATATCACTAGCTCTAAAAGGAGGAGGCAAAAGGACACAGGGTGAAAAGGCATTGTCTCTCATTTACATATCCAATTACCTACGATTGATAGGGAGAACCACATCTTATCATACCAATTGGAACCATGTTGAATCCCATCAGACCCATTGAACCATGTCGAATGAATTGGTAAGGTAGACAACCAAGAGGATGGTGTCAAGACAACCAACAACAGAGAGGGAACCCATCTTTGATATTTGACACCTTTTACCAACTACACCTACACATGCTCACTCTTAAATTTTGAATGTTCTTTGAACATTATATTGAGGTTTATTATTACAATGATGGGATAATGAAATTGGCATTGGATGCACACTCTTTTGGTTGGAGTGAGGACTTCATTTCTTTATAGATTGTCTCCTAAAAAGTTTGCTCAAGAGAATATTATTCAAGTTATTGTTGGACTTTCAATTATGCTTGATGAATTTTCTTATTGGTTTCTACATTTTTTTGCATCCTTGATATCAAGGGTCTTGTTTTCTCTTAGGTTTCTGTTGTAGATGCTACAAAAAACCCATTTGATTGAATGGTTGACTTGGTCATGCTATGGGTACACCTGTTTTTGAACCATAATTAATTGATGTTATAGGAAATCATATTATTACATTTCTTGCATGTGGTAAGTACCACACACATGCAACTAGTAATTTGTGCACAATTGGTGATGATAGCCACCATGTTAGTCTTAAGGGGCATGGGAACAATTTCAGTTGTGGGATTCCTAGGAAAGTCTGTGGTTTTTTAGATTGTGCCAAAATCAACTACATTTCTTGTGGAATGTGGTATATTGACTTCAACAAACTTTAACCCAACCTAAAAGACATAAGAGACCTAAATCTCTATTCTCTAGTTACCCATAAGAGACCAAAAAGCCTCGTTATCGCTAGTATGATCTTTCCCTTGTGCACCAAATGACCTTGATGAATTCGAATAAGGCAAGTAGAAGAAATAATTCTTGTTGCACCAATTTCCAATTTGTAGTGGAGTCATAATGTGTAGAGTTCATAGGCTCACAGAAGTTAATTGGAAACCCATAAGATTCACCTATCTTACCATTACCATTGTCTACAAGTGTTTTGATTGCATCATGTTAAGTGTAGTTTTTGTGCCTCCACCTGACTACATACTATACCTTCTCATCCACATGACATCGCAGGGATCTAAGCGACATCAATACACAAGGACACACACAGTCTAAATAGAGTATAAGCCTACGAGATTTGAATGGCCATCACTGTATTTGTCTGATTTGTGGTTGTTTTCTCAACTTTCATAATCAATCCCTATATTATGTCATTGGAAAACCAACAGGATGTTTTACACTCTAACATGAGATAACAGTATGCCTGTATAATTCCCACTAGTCCTTGTGATAATTTTAGCATCTACTCAGGACTACAAGATGTAATCTTCAGCACATCTTTGGAATGAAAACAAGTAAGATGTAATCTTCAGCACATCTTTGGAATGCAAGCAAGTAACAAGTATGGTCTGACAGGAATTACTGTGTTTACAGGTAAGTAAATGCCTTTGTTCCTAGTAATACTCATCAAACTCCTAATAACCATCAAGGTAAGTTTTCCCTATAGTAGGGCCTAATATTTGTTCGGTAATTATGACAATAGCATAACTAGCACCACAAGATTTCATAACCACAATACATATGGTACTTGCTATTATATCATTATATCTAGCCTAGAAAGGGAACAAGGCTGCACATTTTAGGTCACATTGTATCATACCCTGTATTGAGATATGGGCAATGCACACCTTCAGGCAAGGTTCATGGCATCACTTTTGTAACCCTTTCGTGACACCCTACTCCACCCCGAAAAACTCTCGTCATACCTAAGGTACGACATGCTGGCGCTAAGACATTTATAACACTAAAATTTGTAATTACAAAAGTTGCACACAAGCTTTAGTAGCAGTTCCCATAATTCATAATATCAGTTATACAATAATTCATGGAGGTTCTTGCTATGGCAACATATTATGGCAAGATATTGGACAGGGTTGCATACATCCTTCTTTCTACAATATAAAGGCTACAGGGACTGGCTCCTAATGCCTAGAACTTGACAGCATGGATAATTTTTCATCATTCATGCGTATTTACTTTTGTCACAAGTGTAGACTTGTTATATGGATTCACCACATAACTTCAAATACTCTACCCCCACAAAATTAACCTGGTTGAGCCTAATTCCTAGTATGGCTAATAATGACAAGCTTCTATGCTATGTAACTTGATAGCATAGACTGTGTTGTAGTTCTAGAAAAATTTGAGTGTCAAATAAGGAAAACTTACGAAATTTGTTCTTCGATAAATCTGTTTGGGATAACTGAAATGATATATGTATCATTGATGTCTTTTAAAGACTAGCACAGTCAGGAAGGTAAGCCAATCAATGAAAGAGTTAGCCACCAAATCCTAGAATTTAGTATTCAGCTGAGTTTAACAACATTATCATTTTAATCAATGAAGAAAGACATCACCTAAATAATTACAAATACAAACCCCCTTAAGATGTAAGCATTATTAAGTATTATCTATTTTATTCATAGGGTCTCATTCTTAGGAACCATTATCAATGTGACTAGAGCATTCATCTTGTGTTCAATGCAATTTGTCTAAAGCTCTTTCAATCATAGGTATTAAATTGGGAGGAAAAGGATTCCCAAATAATTTATGTTAATTAAAACAGTGCACTTTTAGGAATTTAAAACATATTGCTGTAAAGAAAAAGCGTTCAAACACAAAAAAACATAACATTAAGAAGTATCGATTCATCCCCTATATGGTATATGATCCCAAACTGCAAGACTATATCAAATACCTAATGTAACATCTTTCACAACTAAAATGTAATGCAAAATATAATGAAATGCATAAAAATTCCTAAAAGAGTCTCATAAAATCCCTGGTGAAAACAGGGTAAATGTACGTTGTGATTGGTTTTACAAGTATTGGAAAAATCGACGAAATAACATGCCGTTGAGTTATAACCATAGCTACAACAGATACAATAGAGAGCTAAAATAAAATTAAATTTTAAAGATGAATATCATATATAGCTAGATCATTGGAAAATAACTCAATAAATTTCTCTGGGAAAAACTTATAAACCCAACATGGACAAGTGCGAATAGCTAACTGGAAACCGAACTTGAAGGAAGACATTAGTCAGTTGTCACATAGCGTATTTTGGTTAGCCAAGAAACAAAAGACACAAAAGTTTGGAACAAACTAAAGCAAGAAAGGAGGGAACCCCAGAGGGGGATTAGTTTAGTTATTCCATTTATATTTTAAAACCCAAGGAAAATGAAAACGTTTTACCAAAGGGGCATAATTCTAACCTTTCCAGGTTGAGTGAAAACCAGGAGACTGTACCCAGAAGCCTACCACATTCAAATAAATTTCATCCCTTAAAATACAGTAATAGACTCTGGAAAGAAAGGAATAAAAAGTGAAATTGTATCAAATTTTGTTGAAGGGGAGTCTTAGGTAACCTAACCCTTAGCATTATGTAGAAGGGGAATGAGTGTGAGGCATAATGAATAGCTCCAGTGAATCTTCCATTCTAAGGAAACCTTGGTTAAAAAAAAACGATAAATATTAGCACCATGCTTAATCATCATAACATGTGAGTACAAACATGTATAAATAATGCATTACAAGAATTCATCAGAAAAACACCCTACTAGCACATTTGGTCCCTAAGCCAAACCAATTAGTAAACCCCTACACTAAACATGAAAAACGATATACCTAATAATGCATACAATGAAAGACTTATATAGAGTTGCTAGTAGAAATATTTCAATGTTGCGAGGTGGTAATATTAAAGGAAAGGAGGTACCTGAACTTTGGACTGCATGATGAGTGGAAGCATCTTGAAAACCAGCTAATGCAGAATGCTCCTGTAGCATCACTAATGCACCGGGAACCAGAAAAGGTTTCTATGTGAAACAACACCACTTCTACTGGTGAACCAATGGGTTCTGGCACGAGATCTAAATCTCTATCCTAAACTGCAGCTACCCCTATCGCTAATGGTGGATATGCAATGGGATCCATAGAATCTAAAAAACTACTTTCTACTACTAATGAATGATCGAACAACGCGAATTAGCTTGCTCTAGGAAATATATATCTCATTTTTCCCGGTATGCTGGTCACTGGACAACTTCCTGTTGAAGGATATAGCCACTATGGTTTCATAAGGAGTATTTTGAAATCTAGTACCCATCCATATCCAAATGAATTTGGCTACCCATCAATTTCCAATCCAAATCGAGTTCTTTCCCCAAATCCCTCATTTGGAGATTGAGCATATCAAAATGTAGTTTCATCTAGCCCAACTTAATGCTCCTCCACTAAGCCCCCCCCCCCCCAAGTAAATCCCTCCGACTTAATCTGTTTCCGCCAGGTATCTATCCATTTAGCCAACCCCCCATAGGAGGATCGAGCTATAGCATGTTCCCATCAAGTGCTTGGAGTGACCGTAATGGTAAATGTGATGAAGAATGGAAAGAATTTCAGGAAAAATGTGTTAGGGTTAGAGGATTTGATCCCCACCATAAATTCCACCCCTGCTCTATTCGTCATAGAATAGGGCCCGAGGAGTCACCTATTCATCTATGAGATAAGTGAACATGGCACCATAGCATCAGCACTATTAGTTTTCCAGTCATAATTGTACCCAAAGATAGAAGGGAATATAAATTAATATAAATGGGACAAAGATCCATCATTACGGGTTATATCCCATCAATTAACACATTGGCAATAGATGAAATGTTATAAGGGTATCAAATTAACCAAGGTAAACAGTGTCGCAACGCAATATGAAATAAGAAAGAATCATGGTAATTGGGTTATACATATGCTGAATTACAGAAGAACTCAACCAAATTCTAAAGAGGAATGTTAGGGTTCCAAAAACAATCCCCACTATCGAGGATTACAAGAAAATATTAACTGTCACTAATATTAACAACCACGTAAGATTCCACAAAATGAGGCAGTTGGACACTCTTTCAAAACGTGTGTGATCACGTAGGCACAAATGATGTATGTGGTGGATGAATCTACCAAATATTATGTCATATTAAAATAAATTATAGTGGTGACATGTCTATAATTCCATATTATGACTTGTGTAGAATTTACAAAAATCATAATCAAGAAAAATTGAACCCAAGTGAACTATCGAAATCAAATATGAGATACCTATTATACATTAAACAATAATTACTAAGGACACAAGGACTAATTTCAACATAACTAAACAAAGGTGATAAATATCCATAACACCTAAATTAAATGAAGGTTTCTATATGGTCTTATAAGATAAGAAAATACCATACTCATAAAGAATATAGCCATGGTTGAATGAATGACACATTGATGTTATTGGTGTGGTATAAAATTATCGTATAGATGCAAAGGATGAAATCATAATACCATTAAACCATGATATATCAAATTAATTGTGAAGTGCCCGAAGTTCATTACACGGTGGGATGGTAGTCGGGTTATAGGGTGAAGACAAGCTAGATGCTTTGGTTGATGTGTTGACCGTAGCAAGTGTGACCTATGTTGATTTCGGTAGGGAACACCTTAGGTATGTTTAATTGTTCTATGTACCATTGGGTTATATAGATATCTAGAAATATATGTGATGGGAATAATTTCCACCAAAAAAATTCATGAGTGCGTAATGATATTTAGACACTAATGAAGAAGTAGCACTTCCAACTTGAAGTGTAAAGGAATGAAGGGTAGTGGATATACCATATGATGGAGGGGTTAATACAACCTTCACCAATAAACCTTGTTATGGTGACAAGTTAAAACCAAATACTGAAATAGAGACAGAGTGCATAAGCATGTTGGTAGAAGTGGAAAATTTTGGAAACTTGTAAAATTGGTGCAAAATATTAGAGGAACTGGGTAAAGAAGAGTATTGCTAAATAGAAAATTGGGATATATTGGACATGATGAAGACATAGTCCTACAAAGCTTATATAATAAATAAATCAACGTGGAATCTAGAGGTTTTTTATAGTTGATATGTGCACAACTTCAAAAAATTATGGGACGCCATTTCTACACCCTCTACACTAACACAAGAGAAATTTCTATATAAATTTATTGCTTAACACTAGCACCAAGATCCAACACTTGCATTGGGGTGCAACAATACCTACACCAATACAAATATCCCCATTTTTTATTACAATAGTAGATGGAGGTTTGCTAATAGTCAAAGAATGGATCAATCACATGACTACACAAGTGTAATTGCAGCACTGCATTTATTATAGAAAAAATTTGTAGATAAGAAAACTGTATTAGATTATCCTTTCAGGCTTGTAAAACATAATATTTGTCATGACATAATTAATGAAAAACTATCAACTATGAGAACATGTTTTCTATTTTGGACATACCAGATATTCTAGGATGCATGATCCCTTTGAAAGTCAACAATTACAATTAAAATCTTTGCTACATGTTTTGGAAGAAGACAAGAACTTGACAATGGTGGTGAGTATTTCTCCCAAGAAATTGAGGCATTTTACAAATCTTGGGGAATTCCGCGCTTGAAGAAAAATCCACATGGTCTCGAGCAAGATGGCCATGCTAAGAGACCAAATCAAACCTTGATAAAAAAATGCATGAAGCATGAGAGAGAATGTTACCTTAAGCAAAGGATTTTGAGCTGAAGAAGTTGCTACAACTAATTACATGGTCTCCAGCAAGATGGCCATGATAAGAGACCAAATCAAACCTTGATAAAAAAAATGCATGAAGCATGAGAGAGAATGCTAGCTTAAGAAAAGGATTTTAAGCTAAAGTTGTTGCTACAACTAATTATTTGATTAATATGTCACCAAGTTCAATTTTGGATTACATGACACTAGAGGAAGTCAGAGTGGAAAGAAGCCCTCTCTTACACATATTAGGCTTCTTAAGTGTGAAACATGAATGTATGTGGCTAAAGTGGATAATACAAAACTTGAGAACCTAGCTTAAGAAAAGGATTTTGAGCTGAAGCAGTTGTCACAACTAATTATTTCATTAATATGTCACCAAGTTCAATTTTGGATGACATGACACTAGAGGAAGTCGAAGTGGAAAGAAGCCCTCTCTTGCACATCTTAGGTTTATAAGGAGTGAAACATGCATGTATGTACCTAAGGTGGAAAAGATAAAACTTGACAACATATTGGTCAATTTCCTTGACCCTTTATTGGCTATTCAGAAGGAGTATGAATCCACCATCGTTAATATCAAGGTAACCCCTATAATATCAAGGGCTACAAGTTGTGTTTTTCATATAAAAATCAAGGCCATGATACATTTTGAAACTTGAAATGAAATGCCAATTTTTTGTAGGACCAACCAAAGAAAGGTCCAATCTACACAATCAAAATATTTTTGTAGGTCCAACTTCATAATAATCACCTCGAGCTTCGTATATTTGATAGTATGTACAATTTCATTTGCAATAACAATCACATATTGAATTTGTCTTTGACGAAGAAACCCAAATTTTTATTGGGTGATACCATCTAATGGTGTATGTTTCAGTCTATTAGCAATGATTTTGGAAATACTTTTGTATAAGGTGTTGCAAAGAGAGATAGGCATACAATAAGAAAAATTTGATGCACATGAAACCTTAGGAATACATGTAATGAAAATGGAATTAATATCACTAGGGATATAACCAATGTTTCGAGATTCTTCTACAACCGCCAATATATCAGTGCCCATAAAATCTTGGAAGTGTAAAAATAAATCAATGGGCCAGCCATCAGGCCCAGGGATTTTATCACAAGCAAAGGATTTCTTCGTAGCCTATAATTCTTCCATTGTAATGGGCTGAAATAACATAGTATTTGTGTCGGCATCGAACATAGTTGGATATGAATCAATGACCACCATTTGTTGTGCAATATCCATCTCCACTCTAGCCCTATATTGATTAAAAAAATATCTCATTTCCTCAACCTGGATGTCAGGAAGAGCACATAAAAAATTACCGTTAATATCCTAAATTTCCCATATGGAGTTCTCCATGCGATGCTTCGTTGCATAATTATCAAATAATTTGGTATTCTTTTCTCCTTCCAATACACAGAGAGCATGAATTTTCAGTCTCTATTCCTCCTTCTGTAATTGCAAAATATCATTCTTCCTCTTTTCTATATCCACATTTAGTAATTGATGCACCGTCGAGAAATAACATGCATGTGAAGGATCAACCAATATACCAAGTTTTTTATCAATAACCAAAATTTCTTCAATATGCTTCATCTTTTTAGTCTGAATCCAATTATTGATAGATTGTTTAAGAGCCCCCAAATTAATCCCAATAATTTCCAAAGAAGATGTGAAAAAGGGGTCTGATCTCAAAGTACACACTAATGAATATTCAAGAAATTTTAAGCAGTGGTGATTAAATTTTAATGGGGGAACACCCCAATCCCCATCTGACTGCCGCTAGAGTATGATAGGGTAATGGTCCGAAATTTGGGATGGAATAACCCAACATTTCATAGACCCTAAGCACTCCACCAAATTTTATTGAAGCATGAAACAATCGAGTCTCTTAGTGATGCTTATGGACCCAGACCAACCATTTCTCCATGTCAGAATAAAGGGGGCCAACAGAATATTCACCAAGTGGATCTTGCCAAAAATATCGCTGAATTACCCCGCCAATGGGTCCACTGTGAAATGATCCCCCCATCCCTCATTATCTTCAACGGTGAGATTTAAATCCCCTGCCAAAATAAGGGGCCTTGCCTCTAAGAGGCCATGAGATTCTAATTTATCATGGAATAATATGGCTCATATGTATTAATAATATTAAATATCTCCTTCGAGCCCCTAATGAGACCAAGTAGAAGGATACCTACAAAGAATTTATAGACAAGAAAATTCATGACCTTAGGATCCCAAAAATCTGCAAGACCACAAGATAAACCCAAAGAATCCACATCACATACCCATAACTCGGGACATATGTGGAGGAGAATGGGCCAAATTTTTTCTCCAGTCATCATCATCTCTTGTAAAAGGATAATAGAGGGGTGATTAAAACTAGACCTCAATACAAAAAAATGAGAGAAATAGTAATAAAACTAGTGCTCAACACAGAAATAAAATAACTAACTCAAAAAAACACCCTATGTGGTCTACAATCTCTTCCTTGGAAGAACCATTGACTTTCAACTAAACGCAGGCATCATTCCTGGTTGATATGAAAATTCATCCCATTTTGATACAGTTGGGACCTAAAATATTCTATCCAAATTCCCTTGAATTCAACTATATACATAATTTAAATTAAGAAGTGCAAAGGAGTTGCAATAAGCAGTCATAGTATACAAGATTGGCCTTGGTAACTTCTAAGTTTTTTGAAATACGTTATTTCCCTTTTAAGTTTTGGTACAGAGGAAGGCTTATAGCCCAAAGAGTTATCAATTCCCATGTTTTTTTATTAAACCATTTTATGTTTAGAATATTGGGTCATATGATAGCAAATGTTAGAAGTATAACTTTGGACCTAACAAAAGGGACTGAGCCTCTAATGTTGTCACATTGGTCTTGGGAACTTCTAAGTTTTTTGAAATATGTTATTGGCCTTCTGAGGTTTGGTATGGACAAAGGCTTATATCCCAAATATTTATCAGTTCTCATTCTTTTCTATTGAAACATTTTAGCTTTGGAAGATTTTTTCATATGATAGCAAATGCTAGAAGTATAACTTTGGACCTAGCGAAAGGGTCTGATGTTGTCACGTCTATGTTTGAATTTTTTGATAGAAATAACGTTATAGATCTAGAGGACCACAACGAGGTTAACCCTTAAAAATACCATGGCCCTTTAGCCTTTAATAAAGAGTAATTTACTTATCCATATCATTTGAATACCATGATTTTGAGAAATTTCAACCTTAGAATTAATGCAGGGAGTAACACCAAACTAATTAAAAAGAGCGGATGTGGTAAGTCCACCATCATCAAATTGACAGAGAGATTATATGATCTAGTGAAAGGGATAGTACTCACATATGGAAAAGATTTAAGGAGCTCCATTTTCCAGTCTCCGAGATAAAACACAACTCTTGTAGGGAAGGAGCAAACTCTTTTTGCTAGGAGAATCTAGGAGAACATTTTGTATGGTAAATATAATGCAACTGACGTGGAGATAATAGAGACTGCAAAAACCCATAAATTTATTTTGTAATTTCACTGAAAAAAATATTTAACTACAATTAGTTAGTAAGCTTGTGAATTGAGTGTTATTAATGAATGGTGTGCATTGTGAATATATACTACAAATGTTAAAAGTATGGATATGAATTGAACACATAGAAAAGGAACTTGGTAAACTTCCATTCTGCATGGATGGGACAAGTAATAGAGGCAAGAATGTGAAATGAAGTGGAGACTCAAGCTTGTGAATCAAATATTTGTACAACAGTTCAATTTGTAAAAGAGAAGGAAGAAAAGAAATATTTTCTTAAAGGCCAATGCCATGATAGAATTAAGAAACTTTTTGATGCATCAGTTAGATTAGAGTGCACAAAAATGATAAAATGTAGCAGGTGGAATTTGAGAACGAAATTCTTAATGCAAGATATAAAAGTAATATAAGATAGTTGAGTTTCACAAGGAGAAAAGGCTTCTAAAAATGGACTGTAGTGTGGCTTTTTTGAGATGGAAGCTATCAATGACAAGATTCAAGAAGTAGGGAAACTTGAAACCCAAAATCTTGGTATAGAATTAAAAGTGAAATTGTACCTAGTAGTTTTTGATGAGGATGGATCAGGAACTAGGAGTAGGCAGGAAAAAAATCTCCAAGCATCATGCTTCAGAGGAATAGATATTAAAAACTCAATCAAAATGCAATCCTTAGCTCTGAAAACACACCATAACATCATCAACCTCATGCTTTTACCAAGCTATTCAATAGTACATGCCTAGAAAAAGTTTCTAACCACTAGAGGTTCATTGGTCCTCTGGAAATATTAAACTCAACCATCATTCATGTATGGTCACTTGATGAATCCAATGAGAACAGTCACTATAATTACAACAACAACCACTATATATATAGGCAAAGAGATTTACTAGCAACAACAATGAAATACATTAGTCACATGGGGGGTTGAACCTATTTTACTAGTTTGAAAACGGAAACATCTGTAAAAAATATATGACAATGACATCAAACAAGTTGAAGAAATGATATTTTGAAAGTTAAATGTTGATTCATTTCAAAGTTTCACTAGTGCTGGAAAGAACACTTGAACAACTTAAGTAGAGCCACAAAGCTTGGGCCAATTTCATCTTCATAAGTCACAATTAACAGTGCTTCATGAGAATGAATACACAACATGAATAAACAATAGTAATAGTCCCTTCACAAGAGAAGCCAAACTTAAGTGTCTTTGCAAGAATGAATGAGCAAAGAGATATAATTCCCCCACCATAAGTGATAAAATACTAAAGAGAAAAGAGATTGAGCTTATTCTTACGGACATGTGTTGAATAGTCTATGGACATGAACTAGAGTGTTACATACCTCAAATTGACATATAATGTTTTAATACATAGCCTAATACTGGAAGACTGGAGGCTAAACATAACATAGTATACATTGAAATAATCAAGGAATCTAACATGTGTTACATAGTTAGGTAATATAATCTGTGTTGGTGTGCTAGATAGCAGTTACGTAGTTAGGGAGCCCAATATTAGTTACATAATCTCAAAATCATAAGTGGAAGGCAGAGAAACTAATGTCAGAGATGTCAAAGATACCAGAGATGAAGTTGCAAGAGCAGACTTGAGGTATAGGCTATATAGTCAGAGTAGTTACAAAATGGTAATAACAATAGATATTTTATGTATGTGGATGCTTGAAAAAGGAAATTTTCTCTACTTGTTAGATTAAGTGTTGGACTTGTAAGGCAGTGTATATGTCAAGGAACCTAGCCTATGGGCTATAGTAGTTACAAGTTACAAGTGTAGATGATTTAGAGTCTTAAGTAATTAATGTGAATACTTTTCAACCCATTTCCATTGATGTCAAAGGGCGAGGTAATAAACATTCCATGAGAAATAAGGAGAAATACCAAAGGGGGAGGACCAAATCAACAAGACTAAGCAATGTTTATTTAGCCATCAATGTCGATGGAAAGTGGGGGATTGTTAGTGATGTTGATATGGATGTCAAAAGAGTTTTGATTTTGTGATGTACTGGGATTGATGAGGAAGTCTATTATTTTTCATGTGTATGGTATATGTCAATTAATTTTATATTTTTTGATATTTTCAATGTAGCAGAGATTTTCTAAGCATTAATATTTTGCACAACTTGGGATACTTGAATTCCAATGGCAAGACAATATTGGGCAGATCTTCCTTTTTGGTGTTTCTTCTCATCCCAACGATTCCTCATCCAAATATGGATGGGTTGCGAGTATATATTCGAACAGATTCAACCAACATTTTAATCAGGTCACTCACTCTTAACAAGGAAAATGTAGAACCTAAACCAAGGGACAACAAAAGGAATAGTGTAGATGAAAATGAAAAATAAAAAGGCTTGCAAAAAGACTAATAGATGATAAGTTTCCAACAAAGATATCCAATAATGCCACAGTTAGTTCACAAAAATATGGAAGTTCAAATTGTTTGCTAAAAAGTGAAATTCAATGCATATCAAGCTCGTGTAGACCATTTACCTTCTCTTTGTGTGAGTAGTTTTGTTCTATTACCTGGAAGCACATCACAATTAATCTCACTATATTAAACTGCTTCTTCTAGAACTTATTAAAGGCTATCCTATTGAACTTGTATCATTAAATAGGTTATGATTTTGTCACTACACAACACAACAAAAAAATCAGCCAAATTTAATCATAGACTTTCCCTCCTAATCTAAAAATATTAAGCAAAATCATTCCTCACAGTCTTGCAACCCAGCCAATTAATTTCAGAGGAAGTGTTTGTAAAATATAAATTACATTAAAATTTTCCTAAAAACTACTTCCTTCATAGACAATAGAAGACAAAACTGTACACTTAAACAATTACATTGTTACCTTGGATTTGGAGATCCGCGAATATTTATAGAATTTAATTTACATTCACAAATTAAGCCCATGTTATTTCAAAATGAGAGACGAAAATTAGGATAAAAGTTTCAAAATACCAAGTAATTAGTGTATTGCTAGTGTAGTTGTGGAAGATTATATATATTCAAGTGCAATGTTCACAAGCATGTGTATCCAAAGTTAGTTCTTATAGAAGTATTATAGGATTCTGTCTTTCATAATTTGAACTTCTCTTAATATATAAAAGGGTTAGTTTACAATCTTTACATTCCCATGACTATTATATCAATGTTATACTAGTTTTAACACCACATGGATATCATACATGGAACATAATGTGGGATCTTATACTCAAACTTTATTTCAGGAAAGACACAAGAAAAAATGAATTGAAGAATGCAATATGTCAATGCTTACTTGAATTCCAAATCCAAAGGCATCTAGTTGTGTTCCGATCCCGTTGTCTTAATAAATTAATCCTGCATCTGACAAAGGAAGCTTTGAAATCTCATGGAATCTCACAATGTTTTAGAAGGCACTGGGCAAGATATTAGCATAACCAACATGCTCTAAGATGTGTTCTTCCAAATTAGCATATGAATTTTGAAGGGCATAAAAGAGGATGGGCAACAAAGAAAAATGATTCTCTATCTTAATTCCACCAATCTTGGAGGAAAAAATACAATGCCAAAATGCTTTATAAGGGCTTAGTTTCATGAGAGCCATTACAATTATGAACAGGTTTTTGGGACTCGTGTTCAATACACTATTGTAATTCACTATGGCCAAACAATGCCATACGACTTTGTCGACAAACTCAGTAATGCCATCTATGTTTAAGGAGAGGGCTTATTCCATTGTTGGGTCAGTGGAATCCATGAAATACCTTCCACTCTCTGTGGATTTCCAATAGGGAAACAATGTCTATAAGGACTTACAAAAATATATAGAAGGGGCCATTAAGATTCAAAATAAGACATCACATCCTAAAACAACATGGAAAAACTGATTCGCCCACCTCCTACAATGAAATCATTGTGCCATAATTTTGTCACCAATAAAAGTGAAGCCAAATGTAATGAAATCGTTGTGCCAGAATTTTGTCACCAATGAAAGTGAAGCCAAATGTGATGCATAAAATAGATTTTGGCTTTCACGGATGCATATGTTTATACAAAATGCATAACATGGCTAAAGAAGTAGTACCCCATCAAATGGAATGACCCATAAACACCAGAGTTTTCCACATTTCATATTCTGGGCAGGACTACAATAATAATAAAAATATGAAATGAGGAGTATGAGAGCTCTTGAGTAATGATCTATGTGTATTTGTGTGTAATGAGGTTTATGTGGTCAACTACATATTGTACACTAATTACACGGTGTAGTGAGTGCATAGAAAATTAACACAACTTAATGAAAATAAGGATTTGATATGCACCTAAGTCTGAAGATCAAACATACTCTCAATTTCAAACCTCACGTGCTTCATAAAATGGGCAAGCTAGAAATGCAACCTTGCATATCAAATCATTGTAAGGGTTTTGAATAAAACTAAAGTTTGTCTTTGTTTTGATCTTCATTTCATATTTTGGAATCACTTTCATAAATTTGATGGATATTTCATGTCCACCAGATTTCCTGAATATGCAATCTAGTTTAGCTCAGGTTGAATGGGAAGGTTTGCATATCAACACTTTGCAAAGGTTTTGTGAAAAACTAAAATTTGTGTCTGTGTGCATGGGAATGGTTTTGTGGAAAAATAAAACCAAAGTTTGTGTGCCACTTCTTATTTTGTTTTTGTGTATTTCTTATTTCTCTCTACAACGTTGAGCTCATTATATATCTTCACAAGCCTACTCTGGTACAAGGACATGTTGTCTAACCTTTGCATTTTTGTTATTTAGTCTCCACTTGTTGTACCACAAAGTATGGATTGACTTTCTGGCTTAAAGCATTCACAAATCCACAACACCAAATCCATTCAACATCACATTGGCATCATCACTACTCGAATCCTTCTCTTGGAAGGCATAAAGTATTCCATCAACGCGCAGCTACTCCAAATGAGCATCATCAATATCTGAATCTCCCAAGTTGAAAACTACTTTTTCAATTGTTCACTTCCATCTTTTAGATCTTCGACAGTGATACCCACAATATCAGCAACTCCCACTTTGTTAGCTAGAGACTCAACCCAACCCTAAAAAGAAGAAATTCAACACAACCCGAACCTAAAAAGTAGATAGGAGTTTGACTTGCTTAGTGTTCAAGTCTCAGACGAGGAATGCACCACTTGTGCTAATATTGTCAACAAAGGAAATTCAAGCCTAGTGTAAATATCAATTTAATCAAGAGAAAGAAAATGTTACACGGGAGAAAATAAAATTTACATAACCTGTTAATTTAGTATTATTACTGATAAAAAATAATAGGTAGCACTGATTTTCCCATACTTAAATCCTACCATCTATGGAGACCAAGGAATGTTACGATATCCATGTGTTAACATGGATATCCTAACATTCAAAAGCTATGGACCATTATTATTTTGAATGAAAAGTTTGAATATTTATTCGAATAGTCATAAGAAGGGGTTATTGAATAAGACCGAGTATGGCATGAGAAGGGATCTCACTTGGAATAAGCGAAAGGAGGTTTTTTTTTTTTTTGAACCAAAAAAAAAAAAAAAATCCTCCTTTCGCTTATTCCAAGTGAGATCCCTTCTCATGCCATACTGGGTCTTATTCAATAACCCCTTCTTATGACTATTCGAATAAATATTCAAACTTTGCATTCAAAATAATAATGGTCCATAGGTTTTTAAATCTCACACTTGCAAATCTGGATATTAGTAAGCATTAATATGTATACTCTTCAAACTACACATTATCATGCCAATAATTTAAGCATTTCGATCTGTGGTATACCAAAATTATCCCACGGCTATACATTCATTTGACCATACATCCATGATATTCCATAGCTACGTTGGGTTATAAATTTAATAAGAGCTTACTCACCAATTCCGCTAGTGACTGATTCGCACACAAGTCAAAGCTCGCATAGTTTTCCACACGATTTGTTCTTTTCTGGCAGCTTCAAACAAGAATTCTTTTCTTTTTCTTCACTGTATTTCAAACTCAGACCTGCACCCTTCACACAACGCTCAACAGTATATTCAGATAAAAAAAACAAGTCGACATTAAAATCGATTTCATATTATGCCAATCGAACCCATCTAAAAATTTTCTGCTGCACAATTCAGGTCTAATTCTTAATTTAGTTTCCAGCACCATAACTCTGCATATTCAGTGTTTAATAATCCAACGAATGTCACATTGATCTGTTCCAATGCTGGTTCATTCCACCTTTTCAACGCCTTCCTCTGCATTAACAATTGGAATCGATGTTAGATATCCAGCGCTTGCATAAACAGATCTGGATTTTAACTCAACGGATTCAGTATGATTTCTTCTGCATCCCCAGTTGCAATTTCAATGACTTTCCAGACTATACTTCGGTAATTCTCCAGCACTACAAATCACCAAATTTTCCAGGCTCAACTCAGAATAAGTTGACTTGCGTTTCTTTTGTTCAATTTCAGATGTCAATTTAATATAGAATAGCTCATATACAGAAATCGAACCATTAAAATCTTGTCTCCTCCATCTGGACTCTTGTAAATCGATTGCACAGACATCAACTCATCAAACAGGTCAATGTACATTCAATAATTCAATGCCATCCTAGCGCTCCTTCATCAAAATTCTTTAATGCCTATTGAAACTTTTGCGCATGATAATAGCGCATTCAACATTCAACGATTCTGAATTGGGGTTTATAATATAAAAACTAACATTGATTTATAAATCGAATCTCCTCCGATTCCACCCAACGAATCTTGCCACAGATTTATGTTAATAGCAATGAAATCCAAAAGAACAGCATTATACATTGGTTCAATACAACATCGCAGGCTCAAATGTATTGTGTTTTTCACACAAGATCGATGTGGATTCAAGCATATTGAATCATCTCTTCATATATTGAACACATAAATTCAATAGCGGCATAAACTTCAGAAATCAAATTCTGTATTAATACACACAATACTTACATAAAATCTCCTTCCTTAGCCTGATTTCCAAATCATTGGCCCTTTTACAATCTGCCCGAGGGCTTCCAAGTAGAAACCCCTGCTCTCTACTCACACTCTCTCTGATTTTCAATGCCTTTGAGGCTTGATAATTTATACAATTTTAAAATGATCTAATTTAAGTTCAATCCCTTCAATTTCTCAACAAAATCCTAAAATCACTCTTGAATCCCTAAGGCTCCTCTCTCACCCATAATTAATGAAACTAATTTCTAAATTAATATTTAGAAAAATCTCTCATCCCTTTACATCCTCAACTGATCAATCCTCTCATATTCTCAAACATTTGAGAAATATTTAATTAAACATACATAAAACCTACTCAAATCATTCATAAAAATCTAGCTCTTTTAAAAACTTAAAACCCCTAAGTTTTAACAAATACAAAGTATTTCTCTTTGCCTAATTCTCCTGCATCAGACTTCCAAGGTTGAAAATGATTATGATCTCTTGATCATGCATTTTAAGTCTTTGTCCTTGTCTTCCCAGATGCCATACTTTGTTCTGAAAGTCATCATCTGTTGTTGCTTGCTTCTTTTCTCGAGGTTTCCATATCTTGTTCTACATCCTGCCTCCAACTATGCTTTCATACTCTGATTTTGTCTTTCCCTTGCTTAAATTCTTCTGCTTTCTTGCTGTTGTCTGCTGCCTCTGAGACACCTTCATCATCATTCTTCTGATGCTTTCAATCTCTATGTGTAGCCTTTCCTATGTCTGGAAATTTCTTTGCCTACTGCTGCTTCCTTCAAATTCTGTTGTTTCAGCTGTTGTAGCTGCTTTTGCTGTGACTGTTGTTACTTCTTTTCTTTTTTCCAACATTGATGTTGCTACTGTCAATGTTGCCTCAGCTGTTACCTCCCCGATTGTTGCTAACATTGGTTTTACTACTGCAGATGTCACCCCACATGTTGCTGCCTCCCAAACTTCATGTCCCTCTACAATATTCTTTGGCTCATCACCTGCAACTTCTTTCTCTGGTTCAAATGTCTCCAGCAAACATTTCAGCCATTTCTCCTCAATCATTCCATCAACATGCTGCAAATTAGTTCCAGCATAACCTTCGTCTTCTCCTTTGACAATCTTCAGTAATTGTCCATCATCATCTTGATTGATTCTGGAAATCAAATCAGGTTCTTCCAATACTGTAGCCTCATCCTCTATCACTGTAGCAGTTCCAAAATTTTTCCCCACAGTCTTCTCTTGGCTATACAGACAAGCCAACTCTCTCTTGCCATCCATGGTAACAAGCCTCTGCTTATGAGACATGACTGTCTCACTTTCTTTCTGCAACAATTATTCTTCTTCCAAGACAATTCCAAGTGATGGAATGTCTTCTGTATCACCTGTATACACAATCAAATTGTCATCGTCAAAATCACAAGACCCAATGGTTTCACTTGTTGATTCAGTCACCAATTTTTCTCTCTGCAATTCGAAGTCTTCTTCAGGACTCAGAAAATCTTCACTGGCTTTCTCCTCAGCTTCCTCTGGCAACACTTCAGTATGTTGCTCTGAGTTTTCTTCCAACTCCTTTGTCAGCACATCAGTATGCTGATTTGCATTCACCATGTGACTATCAACTAGTCTCTCCTTCTTTCCATCCTCTGCTTCATGACTGTCATTCATGAAAACTTTCTTACCTTGCTTCTTCAGCAAATTATCCTTTGTGTAAGTTCTCTGCCTTTCCAATTCTCTTCTCTGAAGATCTAGTTTCCTATACAATTCAACAATTTCATTAGGAGTAGAACTTGGAAACTTCACACAATTTTCTATACCTTCACCAGCTCTTGACTCATCATCAGATGGTCTTCCTTCTTCTGCTTTAATACTCTGATTAGACTTCTTTGTCTTCATTTCCTCCTGAAATCTTTCTATCTCAGCATTGATCTGAACAGACTTCAGATTCAACTCTTCTTGAACAAAATCTAAAGCTTTCTCATCTCCCTATGTTATACCTGCAAACATACACAACTTATTAGTTTTAAAATTGCAAGAATTTTTAGTCTTGACTGCTTCCTCAAGCACTTCCCTTTGAACAGATCTGTGTGTGGAATCTTCAAATTCCATCTCTGGCTCAAGAACTCTAAGTTCCTCCTTCAATAAGGCAATCTCACTTTGCCTCAACCTCATCTGCAATGTTTTCCAAATCACTCTCTTTCCCTTCAGTGGAAAGATCCATCCTCCTTTCTGGTTTTCCTGCTCTTGCAGCCATTCTTGTAGTATCTGTAATTGTACATTCATTACTGCAATTTCTCTTTCTCAGACTTCTTCAGTCATCTTACCTCTGTGGAATTCCTCTGAACCTCTTCTTTGATCCTCCATGATCATCTTCTCCATGAATTTCTAACTCACCATGAGTTGCACTAGCCTCTGCAACAACAAGCTCTCCTGTTGCCCCTTACCTCACCAATCAGCTTCACTGGACCTAGTCTTTTGGTAAGTATTGGTTCACTGCCTCTGGAACCTCTTGAGCACTCTCCTCTACTCTCTCTAGGCTATCTCTTCAACTCTCCTTCTCTTCAAAACACTGAAATTGTCCTCCCTATCCAGTCTTTAGCTGAATGTCAGGTTCACTGCCATCATCTAGTCTGCAACCATAAACCTTAATCACAAATTTTAAAATCAGAAAATTATCTCACCTTTAAGATCCTACATGATCTTGTCCTCCATTCATTTCTGCAATCCTGTTCACTGAAATTGTGTACCTTTGCATATCAGATTTAGAATATGATCTTCCTTTCAGTGTTCATCACACATTTAAATAAAACACACTTCAATTCTCAACAGAACCTTCTTGCACTCATTCAGAAAAAACAACCATCTTTAATTTCAACAGAGCCTTCCTGCTCTGATACCACTTGATGCAGGGCGAACCCTGCAAACCCAGAATCTTTACTATACTATGCATATAAGAATGCATCTCAACAACTGCCCAAATAAAACTTCAAGTCCGAGCAATTACATACACTATCATTTGCGGAAGCTTAAAAATTTCACACTTCAATTTTAGCACATGGTTATGGAACCATATTTGACTCCATTTTATCAAAAAAATTCATCCTTTCGCTTATTCCAAGTGAGATCCCTTCTCATGCCATACTCGGTCTTATTAAATAACCCCTTCTTATGAATATTCAAATAAATATTCAAACTTTGCATTCAAAATAATAATGGTCCATAGATTTTGAAATCTCACACTTGAAAATCTGGATATTAGTAAGCATTAATATGTATACTCTTCAAACTACACATTATCATGCCAATAATTTAAGCATTTCGATCTGTGGTATACCAAACTTATCCCACAGCTATACATTCATTTGACCATACATCCATGATATTCCATAGCTACGTTGGGTTATAAATTTAATAAGAGCTTACTCACCAATTCCGTCCGTGACTGATTCGCACACAAGTCAAAGCTCGCACAGTTTTCCACGCAATTTCCTCTTTTCTGGTAGCTTCAAATAGGAATTTTTTTTTTTCTTCACTGTATTTTAGACTCAGACCTGCACCCTTCACACAGCGCTCAACATTATATTCATATAAAAAAAACAAGTCGACATTAAAATCGATTTCATATTATGCCAATCGAACCCATCTAACAATTTTCTACTGCGCAATTCAGGTCTAATTCTTAATTTAGTTTCTAGCACCATAAATCTGCATATTCAGTGTTTAATAATCCAACGAATGTCACATTGATCCGTTCCAATGCTGGTTCATTCCACCTTTTCAACGCCTTCCTCTGCATTAACAATTGGAATCGATGTCAGATATCCAGCACTTGCATAAGCAGATCTGGATTTTAACTCAACGGATTCAGTATGATTTCTTCTGCATCCCCAGTTGCAATTTCAACGACTTGCCAGACTATACTTTGGTAATTCTCCAGCACTACAAATCACCGACTTTGCCAGGCTCAACTCAGAAGAAGTTGACTTGCGTTTCTTCTGTTCAATTTCAGATGTCAATTTACTATAGAATAGCTCATATACAGAAATCGAACCATTAAAATCTTGTCTCCTCCATCTGGACTCTTGTAAATCGACTGCACAGACATCGACTCATCAAACAGGTCAATGTACATTCAATAATTCAATGCCATCCTAGCGCTCCTTCATCAAAATTCTTTAATGCCTATTGAAACTTTTGCGCATGATAATAGCGCATTCAACATTCAACGATTCTAAATTGGGGTTTATAATATAAAAACTAACATTGATTTATAAATCGAATCTCCTCTGATTCCACCCAACGAACTTGCCACAGATTTATGTTAATAGCAATGAAATCCAAAAGAACAGCATTATACATTGGTTCAATACAACATCGCAAACTCAAATGTATTGTGGTTTTCACACAAGATCGATGTGGATTCAAGCATATCGAATCATCTCTTCATATATTGAACACATAAATTCAATAGTGGCATAAACTTCAGAAATCAAATTTTGTATTAATACACACAATACTTAGATAAAATCTCCTTCCTTGGCATGATTTCCAAATCATTGGCCCTTTTACAATCTGCCCGAAGGCTTCCAAGTAGAAACCCCTGCTCTCTACTCACACTCTCTCTAATTTTCAATGCCTTTGAGGCTTGATAATTTATACAATTTTAAAATGATCTAATTTAAGTTCAATCCCTTCAATTTCTCAACAAAATCCTAAAATCACTCTTGAATCCCTAAGGATCCTCTCTCACCCATAATTAATGAAACTAATTTCTAAATTAATATTTAGAAAAATCCCTCATCCCTTTACATCCTCAACTGATCAATCCTCTCATATTCTCAAACATTTGAGAAATATTTAATTAAAAATACATAAAACCTGGACTCAAATCATTCATAAAAATCTAGCTCTTTTAAAAACTTAAAACCCCTAAGTTTTAACAAATACAAAGTATTTCTCTTTGCCTAATGCTCCTGCATCACCCCATGTCCATGTCCATTGGTATTTATGGAAAAGCTAGAATGATTGAGGACCCCCTATTCATGGAGACCTAAAATGTGGCATATCCCTCTATGAATAACTATTAAATTTCATATGTGTATTTCCATATTTAACCAGTGTAAAGACAACTTGATTATTTTAAAACGTGTGAAGACCAACCTGTCAATGATTTGCCGGTGAGGAAGGAATTATTTTCAATTAAGTCTCGGAAGAATCTTCTTAAGCTAGAGTTTATATCCAAAACTTCAAAAATGGAACACAATGTACATCGAGAAGAGTGAAAACCAGTTGTTGTAATTTAAGGAACATAACTTTAAAGTTGGATCTTAGCTTCAAATTTTGCAGACTAACCAAACTTGTATCAAATTCCCTATCTCCTATTTAGAGGAAGCAAATATTATGTAGCTTTTGTACATGATGATATAATAAAACATGCAGAGTGTGGCAAGCATTGGGGAAAATGAATGTCTTGAAAAAACCTATAGGCATATTTTGTTTGTACAACAAACAAGATGTTGAGATAGACTTAGCTTAGCTTCAAATTTTGCAACTAAGCAAACTTCTATCAACTTCCCAATTTCCTATTAGAGGAAGCAAATATACTATAGATTTTGTACATGATGATATCATGCGTCGTGTAGACTCATAGTTGTTGGGGCAAATGAATGTCTTGAACAATCCCATAGACATATTTTGTCACAACAAATAAGATGCTTAGATAGACTTTAAAAACTGAGGTTATGATATTTTTAGCTAGCACTCATTTGTTCAGAAGAACTCGCTATGAGTCAATGATAGACGAGTTGTATATAATTGTATCAACAAAGATCGAAGGGATAGAAGATGAATTGATGTCCGAGAAATCTTGCTAGGAAAAGTTGTCATGTAGTTCGGAGTCGGCTACCCCACCAAAATGAAGAGCCCAACAAGTCATTGTATTTATATAAAATAATGTGAATGGTAAGTGAAATAGCAACCTCGGTATAGGCACGAGACAATAGTAGTCTGCAAGTTGAAAGACTTAGGGCGCACTATCAGAGTCAATTTTGCAGGTGTTAGATAATATTTTCTTAAATTGATATTTTCTTAAATTGTCTTAATTGTTAATTGTCTTAAATGATTTTCATCTTAATTGTCATTGTCTTAAGTGGCCATTGTCTTAAATATAAAAATGTCTTAAAATATTTTTGTCTCAAACTGCTTTTGTCTTAAATATAAAGTTTTCTCTTAAAATATTTTCGTCTTAAATTAATTTTCCCTTAAAATACTTTTGTCTCAAACTATTTTGTTATATTTTTGTCTCAAATTGTTTTTGTCTTAAAATATTTTAGTTTTAAACTATTTTTGTTTTAAATTTTATATTTAAAACAATTCAATTGATATTGAATTTTAATATAAAATAATTAAAATAAAAAATAACTTTTTAAGAGAAAATATTTTTTTATCAAGTACCCTTCATACAGGAGTGCAAGCCCAGACAAGATATAGCTAATATTCATATACTGTCACTTGGCCACGTTCGGGGCCACTGTTCAATGACAAAGAAAAGAAAATTACATGCAAAGACATGAAAAACCTAACCCAATTTTGGGTAGACCATAAATGGTCATAAGATCGACTGATATACCCCGGCCGTGTCGAAAATGGCAAGGAAATGCTACAACAAGCTGATAGAAGCATTAATAAAATAAACCCTCTGACATAGAACATTTATTTGCAAATTAATCATCAATATAACTCGAACCCCGACCTCTCGATACATAGGAGTGCTGAGAGAGAGCATACTAGAGTCAGGAATATTGGAGGAGGCACCCAGCTGCAACAAGAAGCTTGAACCAGCTTAAGGAGACAAACTAACTTCCGGTCAGCAACCAAGACCCGGTTGACATAGTTAGTTATGGGTTTAAAATATAAAAGGTAAATAGCCAAAAATTGAAATATAACTATGGTAAGGCTTACCTAGGCATATAAAAGACACTAGAGTGAAGAGTTTCATAACCCTATAATTGAAGAAATTATTTAAACCGTGAAAAATACTGAACAGAGAAGGTCATTGTCGTGATAACAGTATTGCTACCTACTGCAGCGCCTAAGTCCTCTATCTTTGCTGGGTCAAAAAGAATTCCATTCTCCGAAGAACCTGCAGGAATCCGTATATATTGTTGTACAGGTACCATAGAAAAAAATAATAAGCATCACTATGATAACCCATATCATATGAGATTGTAGCAGAAGGGTGAACGAGGGTTATCTGCAATAGCGAAGCTTGGAATAAACCCTGGCAACTTGAGCGTCGTGAGAAAGCCCTGAAACCCTAACCTCGACTGAAGAAATGACGGACTGATCCAAGTATTTGGGGGTTGAATTTCTTACCACAACTGTGCAATGATCAATCACCATCGGATCGAAGTTTAGGAAGCTGTATGGTGAGAAGGGAACCAGATGTTGGAGCCGGACAATGAGTTAATGCACCAGACCATAGAAAAAAATGCATTGCATCAATTATGATTGTGGTATCCACTCGGCTAATGACTAGGAATGTCCGAAAGTCTGAGGTAGAGCCTGGGGATTGCTTAGACCATGTTAAATCCATCCTTTTCCATTAAAAAAATAAATAAATCCATTTTTGTTTATTAAATACCATCATATGTTTAATCATTTCCCTTAGATGGTTTGTGCTTCCGTGGTAAGAAAGGGTTGTAATGTATATTATTACAAATAATGTGTATGGATAATTAACTATAATATCTTGAAATTAGTCCAAGTGTAAGTGTAAGGAAATGTGATGAGTTAAAAAGTTTTTTTTTGTATGGTATTTTACATGTGACAAAATCTCTTTTCACTCTAAACCAATCTAGATCCATCTTAATTCTAGATCTACTAAGAGTCCAGAGGGTCAAATCTATTTTCATTCTAAAAGAAGTTTACACCTTAAGGATTTGATCCCTCCTGGCCTTTGGATACAGGGTTAAAATGGATCTAAGCTAGTTTAATTTCCACCTTTAAATAGGCTATATTCCATATGAATATCATACACCATGGATCATTTTTTAATTATTATTTTATTTTTATAGAGATATTTTTATTTGTATTTATATTCTTATTTTGTATTTTATTTTGACTAAGTTAAAAGATTTAATTTACATTACATTAATATTTGTATTTAATTTATTTCTTATTTTTATTTTTATTTACAAAACATTACATTAAATTACATGTCATTACTATACAATATTTATATCATATTGTGTTGGACAACATCTCTCAACATAATAAATTTAAAAAAACAAGTTAAAAAAATTTAAAATTTTTATTTTTTTATTTAAATTTTAAAAAATTAATTAATTTAATTATATGTTTTTTTAATGACGAAAGAAAAGTTTTCCTTTTTTTAATTAATTAAAATATTTTCTATATAAAACTGTGAATAAAAGTATTTAAAGAATTTTTTTTCTAAGTAAGTTTAATCTATTATAATGGCACATAATGTACATAGCAGCCTTCATCTCCAGTTTGCAGAACTAGCTAACGCTGGAGAGAAGCATATTCAGAAAATCCAAACTACAAGTCGCCCATGAAGAGGAAATCAACTCAAAATTGTTTCCCATTAGTGGGAAACCAGCATACATTGTTTTGAACAAAAAACTGGAAGTACTAAAAAAGCTAGCATGACTAAGGTGAAAACCAGACAGCTTTGCCATAGCTACTTTGAATTTGAAGCCAAAAAACCAAAAAGAGTTAAGAAGACCCATGAACCTACAAGTTGTCATCGTCTTTACCATCTGGAGGTGGAGTTTCTTCCAGGATAGGGCAGTTGTAGTCTTCGTCCTTGGCATCCGCAACCTTGTTGTCATCAACCGGGGCAGTGTTCTGAAGAGGAGGGAGAACTGGAATGTTTCTATTCCGATTCCTCACTTACAGAACTGCCATTGCTCGTCCCTGCACTGCTAGAATTGCTAATGCTTGGCTTTACCAGAAGGGCATCAGACTTTCTGGTAATAGGAGGAGGCTGTTTCGATATAGTGGATTTCTGACTGCACTTCCGGGATCCTGAGAAAGCAGTGTCAGAGGGCTCTTCCTGAAAGATCGCAGTGATCTTTGCGGTGATGCGAGGCTTGTCTAAAGCGATGCTAAACTAAAAACTGGCCTCATTGCTTGTTGTTGGCGAATAAGCCCAGTCGACCCTGCTACTGTTGTTGCTTCTTCCTTGATCGTCTCTACCACCACGAGAACCGCTATTGCTCCTTCCTTCACTGACTCTACCACTGCCCCCACGTCTGCAATGCATTCGTTGCCTACGCATCATGGTCGACCTGTGGAAAGTTGTGTGAGAGCCCGAATTGTCGGGAGACTGAGATGGCAGATTGGGGAAGGCTGGGCGAAAAGGCAACAGAGTCTGAGCAAGGAGCGGTGGAAGCTAAATATGGTCACACTTCGCGATGGTCTCTGTATCATTACAGGGTGAGGAATGGCCAACACCGCGGGTCTGGAGAACCATGCGGGAGCGGAGATGAAGTTGATGAGCAGAATGGGGGTACCAAGGAGTGTTAAAGGCAAGGATGAAGGCCATGGTAGCTGGCAAGCACGCAGAGTAAATGCAGTTGAGGAGTGGAGAGGTGATCGTATCAGTGCATGCAAGCGAATTTATGGAGGGAGTACAGCAATTAGGTGCTTGCAAGTGGCAAGACCACCTGTCGCTCTCCAACGCCTCCACCGACGGCCTGCTAATCAACACCCAAAGTATTCAAAGAATTAATTCAATAGAAATTATGAAATATAATTTTTGTTTTCAAGATATAATATATTTACTTTTATTTTTTTTATTTTTTCTATTGAATCAAGAAAACCACATACAAACTATTCTAGTTATGCATCAATTAGCATAACAATTTATATATATATATTAGGAATTTGGCTTATGTGATCCATTAAAGTGTATAAAATCTTTCGGTAAAAATCACATCAAGTCAGTGTGGTTAGCCAATCTGGTTCAGGAACCACACTGGCGAGTTCCAAAGCTTAGGCAAAATATATTTTGATGTGATTTTTACCAAAAACATTAGACAACTTGCATATAACTCTCCAAAAACATTTAACAATAGTTACATACATAAACACCAATAAAGTCTCTCATGACATAAAATATGCTAGTGAAAATTGAGTAAGTACAATTATTAATAATTTATATATGAATGCTTTATTATAAAGCATTCCATCTACAGTTAATTTTCATTTCCAGGATCCTAGATATCTAATATTCTAAGTTTAAGACCTCAAGTTGTGTTGTACCTGCTAGCTAGTCTATCACACATTTGGAGTTACCAAGAATTTGTAAGCATCTTATTCTTTTAAAATTAGCAAAAAACATAAGTGCCCAACATTCAATAATTTAGGCTTTTTTATTTGATCCTTGTTCAAAATAATTGATAGGACTTTTTTTCTAATAATCTGAGAAGACCTCTACCTCCACATCTTTCCTCTTAAGTTGCACCATCAAAGAAGCCCACTTGGAAGCAATATAACACAAAGAATTTTAATCCTTTTCTAACTTTTTTATTTTTGTTTAGGAATGTATATGCTATTAAAATAAAAAACCAACAATCTTGAGAGTTTTTGTTTTTTTATTAATAAAAGAACTCATGTTCTTTAAATTCCATATTCCCATGCCAGAAAGATTGGAATGGTGTAGTGTTTCTTGAACTTATTACTCCAATTTTGCAAACAATCCACAAAAGGGGATCTGTCTTATCTTTTCTTTTATGCCTAAAACTTTTAGTAATGATTCCATAAAATCAAAAGAAAAATAGATGATTCAGGTTTCTTTAAGGCACAGAGACTACACAAGTTTAGACTAGAAAGGCCTCTTTTCTGAAGATTTTCACAGGTTAAAAATTTATTTTGTAGAACCAAGCATACTAAAATCTCAATTTGTTTGGAATTCTCCATTTCCAAATTTAATTGGTCCACCAATGGACTTTATGAACTACAGTCGAGTGAGAGAAAACTTCATAGGCAAGCATTGCTGCACTATCCCAGCTCCAAATCAGGGTATAATTTGAGTCATTTTGGAATAGGCCAGTATTATGCAATTCATCTACGAAGGTATTCCATTCTTCAGCTTCAGGCAACTAAATTTTATAGGAAAGTTCTTCAGGTAAATCCCTTTATCCCTTTTAAGGCAACTAAATTTTATAGGAAAGTGACGCAAGTTCAGTTCTCATAAATAAAAGCGATCACATTCACCTGTCGAAGTTTGGCTGAAAGCCGTTGCAGGGATCAAAAACCTTGATAAATAACATGCTACACAGTAAGAGTGCACTATTTCCCAGCTTTCCATCCTTTAGTTTTCACAGTAAGAGTGCACTATTTGTAAAGCGATTCATGGGTTAATCCAGGTAGTATTTAAACTCAAAGCCAAACATAATTATCAGTAAACTACAAGAAATTATCATTTTTCAGTTGAGAGTACTTTTACTGCAAAGACTATTGTAAATTGGATTGGAATTCTACGAAGAGTACCCTATTCCAAAATATTTTTGCATCAACCAACAAAAATTATTAATAGTAGCCAATGGAAAAAATATTATTGCAGAGACTACGCTGTAAATTGGATTGGAATTCTACAAAGAGGACCGTATTACAAAATTATTGCATGAACCAACAAAAATGATTAATAGTAGCCAATGAAACCATAATTTTATATAACAAAAATACACCAATATAACAACGTAGTTTCAGGGCAAGGAATATCACGTAAATTGAGACAAAAGTACGACCAGGTACAGGGCTACAAAAACATTCGTTTCTCATGACCTAAGAATACAGTCATTTGGCCTATTTATTACACGACCAAGTATCATATTATGTATCTGATCCTCCTCTTCTTCTTGACTTGTGAACGAGGGTCTGGAAATACTGCTCCCCTTAGATATATATCGGATTCTCCAACCCTTACTGTAATCACACATCCTTGACCTTCGACTTTTCGCTCAACTATTCCATAAACTCTCTGTCCAATTAAAGGATCATCCTCCATAGAGCTGTTATCATTGATGTGGCTTGCTTTCTCTGATTCATCTTCAGAAGGGTTAGGTGGGTCAAGGGCTGCAACTCCTCCCGGTGCACTATTACCCGGTCCAACATCTTCTTGGTTTATTTCAGAGGCTACAATCATTCGTTGATGAACACTTTCACCTCTAGGATTCCCTTGAACAGTGACATTCTTGCCTGGTCCACCATCCTCTTGCTTTATTTCAGAGGCTACAATCCTTAGTTGATGAACAGTTTCACCTCTGGGATTCCCATCCACATTGACACTCTGGCCTGGTCCACCATTCCGTTGCTTCTTTCAGAGGGTACAATGCTTAATTCATGAACACTTTCACCATCAAGATTTCTATCCACAGTAACACTTTTTGAGTCCGACATTGTTTGCCTCCACCAACAGTTTCAGCCTTGCTTCCTGCAAAATAAAGGATTTCATAGGACACAAAGGCCTATACTCATCGATCATAACAAGGTATTTTCCATTCTCTATTATTTGACAACTTAATGCTCAGATTTCCATAAGAATAATACTGACAATAGTTTGAAACATGGGATTAGAACCCCAGCTAATACAAGGTTCTTTTGTCAGATAACGAAGGTTACTTTGACGAGGGCATATAAAGAAAAGTGTGTAACAGTGTATTGTACATGCGAATGGGAATTAGCACATTTCGAGTGGGCGTTAGGATCTGAGAATAAAACCAACATGATGTGGAGAAAACTTTTTTAGTGGTAGCTAAGGTATAATAATGCATTACAATTTCACAAAATGAATAACGACAATCATATCTATAGCAACATCTTAACCATGTCAATAACCACATGCAGTGCAATTTAATCACAAAAAGAAAGAGCTAGAAGATCTCAACTGTTTGATACCTGCAGTGCTTGTTCTTGCCTGTGTATCGTAGCGCTTTAGCAGTATACAGTGAGAAATCTCCACATAAAATGATACACGGAGACCCTTTAAATACATTTATTGAAGAGCATTTCTTAACTAATACGGGAGTGTGGATGTAAACATATGGTAGTGTGCCATTAATGAGTACAACTAACAGGGTGATTCAGGGGTGATCAGTATATGTGGAAAAGTATTTTTATTGGTGCAGTTTACTAAATGGTTTTTTTCCATGAATTTAGTAATATAATTCCCAATAAAATTGTGATTTTTTAATGTTTAAAATAAATTTTTTAATGTATAAATGAATTTAACATCTTAATTTTTTTTTAGCCGGAATTAAGTAATATAATTACGATCAGTATTATAAGTTTTTATTATTTAAAATATATATTTGAATAAATAAATGGGCTCAACACCCTAAAAAAAACCTCCAGACACTCGCTTCATAGATTAAAAAACATAAATTTTCTCTACAAGATTTTGGGCAAAATTGATCCAAAAAAAGCCTAAAATCATTTATTACCCAATTTTTATTTTGAAAATAGCATGGAAAGTGTAAGATTGGATAGTTGGAGCTAACTATGTGGCATATTGTGATAAGATTCTAGGGGTAGGGCTCTTTTTAAATGGGACATTTAAATAATTATTAATGGAATGTGTGTCTAAGACTTTTTGGCCTTTACCAAATCAAGTCATAAATTCATGTTCATATTTGTTTGAGGGTTGTTGTTATTAGCTTCACAAGATTTAAATTTCGAGTTGTTTTTAGTGCCAATTTTTGGAATTTTTTTAGGTGGATTTTTCTGGTCTAATTTTTCTAAAATCTGATAGGAATTCATTGAAATCATAAGCTTGATGGAAGTGCCCTAGCAATCAATATTTCACCTCAAATTTTTCTGTGAGATTAAGGCACCAGAAACTCCAAAAAATATCACTAAAGACCATTCCATTAATTTTTTTTTAAGAAGGACAAAAGTTAATGGATGTAAAAGTTACCAAATAAACACATTCAACTTTTTTTTTTCATATGGGAAACTTTCTCCCCATTTATAGGAATTTTTATTCAAAGATTTGGTTCATGAATCAAATTCACCTCAAAAAGACAAAAACAAAATATTTTAAAAAATGAATTTATCTATTTATTAATTCGAGATCTAGGGGCATCACTCAATCACACCAGTAACCTTTACACCACAAGATGCCTTAAAAAAACATCCTATCATCTTTTACATCATAGGATGCCCTAAAAAAAATATCTTATCATCCTTTACAGCACAGGATGCCTTAAAAAAAAACATCTTATCATCATACTCTACCTAGAGTGGACTATATATATATATATATATATATATATATATATATAATATTTTTTTTCAAAAATTAAAGGTGTTGTTCATAATGTATTGTTAAGGCACTATTTTCTATATTGTTAGTGCAAACTTATGTAGGATGCTTGGGGAGTGTGTGGTGTAACTAGAGGTTACAATGTCACATAATTATCGATTGTTCTAGAAAATGTTGGAGAGTGTGCCATACATTAGAGGTTGCAATAGCGTTTATCTATAATCGCCTATTGCTCTAGAAAATGTCTAGAAGAATCAAATCTTTTAAGATTCAAATCTCTTTATTGGAGGAAATATTTGATCCTTCTTAACATTTAATAAATTAAAAATTATGAATATACTAATTATTTATAATATTATTTATATTTTATATAAATTTAACATGAAATATTCTTATTTTTAATTTTGCTAAAATTTTCATTATACATATAACTGTATGAACATAATATTTTTCTTTAACATATTTAATATTTTTCTTAACATTTGATAAATTAAAAATTATTTATTTAACTTCCTCTCCTAAAAAAAAAATTACCCATATATATATATATATACTCACCATATTAAATAGTAGAACCCCTTGAATCATAAATACAATATCCAAAATACAATCTGCATGGAAACCTTTGATATATACATATCATTGTTTATGATGCAGTTATTTCACTATACTATGAATAGGACAAAGCATATAAATTATGGTTTGATTATTGTTATGAGTTACAAAAAAATCATTGTTAATTCGCTGAGCAATTGAGAGTAATATTAATGTTCATAATAAACAATATATTGCATAATCCCTACGCATGACACAACTGTCATATCTCGGGAATTCCAACAAGGGTTTGCAGCTTTGAAATTAATCATCTGCAAGAGATTTTAAGTCGAATCTAATCAATTAACCCGGTTCTGATATGGCGTTTATGGTAATTTAACCTGGTTATTGCATTAACATTCCACTTGGCGATTTTACTATGCATCCGTGGTGTTTGTGTCAATACCCACCATTATTGTTTGTACCGTGACTTACTCCACAAGTCACAGCTGTATCGCATTGGATTCTGATTGCTGGATTTTTCGAGGGAAAACCTGGGTAACACTGCAGTCAAGCCGAGAGTGAATGTTTGTTTGTCATGCGCTCTGACGATTCTAGAGCTCGGCTCCTTCCCGGTTATCACAGTCTCAAAACCCTTAAAAGGTTCGCCCCTCCACTTAGCTAGCTCTGCAATTCTGTTATCATGCTCAACTATATACATTTATCATTTTCTCTATTAGAAATGCTATTCTCCGACGCTTCTAACAGAACCTTATTATATGAATTTAGTTTTACAGAGATGATAAATACTGTGAGATCGAGCCAGCTATGGCAGATGCAAGGAAGTCCTTATCATGCTAACTCCATAGGTATAGATGGCTTCAGTCCCTTTTTATTTTATTGCACAGTATTTAGTGTATTAAATCGTCAATTTTCTTCCCGGCGCTAATATGCTCTGATTCTCTATGGTTTATCTTTGCACAGAGCGGCCCATTTGGAAAGATTTACCCTTCAACAGGTATTGAACTTTCCACAAGGGTTTCTAAGTTATTTATTTCTTAACTCGATTATATAATTCTATGTAACAATAGATGATATACTCGTTCCTCTGCTTTTGGTTGCAGGTTCGACTCTAACCCTCCACCTACAGTTGCAAGCTTTGGCTCAGGGTTAACACAGTCACTTCGACCCCAGCTAATATTACTTCCATGAACCTACAGGTACCTTAATGGCCCTCGATGAAAGGCCATTCCCTTACTTCTGCTCCGGATCTAGGATATATTTAAGCAATCCTTTCTTATCAGAGGAATGTGAAAATGACAAGGGTTGTAAACCCCTTTTATATTTTTCAAGCAACACTGAGATTTCTCCTTTGTATTACGATGTAGGGTTTGAGTCAAATCTCTATTTTTGTTTAATGGGTTCATAACACTTTGATTCTAACCCTCAAACTCTTTGTAGTTATATTTGATAAAAATATAAATTATCGTTGTGCGATTATATTTGCTCTACACCGACTGTATATTTTGAATCTGTATAGGAACGATTATGGTTTAACTATGATGTATATTTTCCCTTCGCTGTTTATGTTTACAAGGGATTCTTGTCATTTCTCGGCATATCTTTGTCATGCATGCATTTATTTCTTAGAAATAAATATCAGAGAAATGGTTCTGGGTTTTGCCTTTTTAAGATAAGGATAGCTTTAAACATTTGGCTCTTTAAAGAAATAGTACTCATTGTTAGTTCTGTTACCAGATTTCTTTGCTGTCGTTATAAATATATGTCTAGTATCTACTAAGTAATTATGGAAGCCAACGCTCTTTTCATTACTTGATTTACAGTCTTGCGTTCTCTATACTCTTTATTGTTTTTGTAGGATTCTCCCTACGGTGCCCAGGCCACCGATAGATTGAAGCCCATGTTAGCTAGGGTTGCCAGCCATGGACGACGAACTCTTGTCTTGGGCTTGACCCTAGGACTAGGGTCAACAGTCCATTGGCTTCATCCCTACCCTTTAGTTGATTAAACTAGACATGGAGTATCTTCTTGTTCATCATGCTTTAACAGTAAGGGTAAATTATACCAATAATTTCCATATTAACAAAGAGATAATAGTAGTATAATACTCGTTACTTTCACATTTCTCACACAGTCGTTCTATTATAGTCACCCTATTCAATAAACTATCTCTATTATACATTTACTTTAATGAGGGTTTTAAACCCTTTTATCATTTCACACAGTATAAGACTAAAAGCAGTGGATTCTGTCACATTATGATAATATTAACTTCATCATATTTCACTATTCAATTCCCATACTCAGATTAATAAATTATCTACAGACTTGGTTTCCTGTCTCAATCATTTGTAAATGAACAGAATAACCATATTCAAAATTTCATCTTTCAACAATCTCAGCTGTGAAACTGTAAAACAATTCCTTCTTATTAACCTGTATAAAGAAATTCACTGTAATACATATCTAGATTAAGTAGACTAAGTTATGGTCATCCCAACCATTCAAGGGAAACAATTATGTTCTCTGCTTGCCCCCTAGCTCCAGAATCTGGACGGTGCCACAGGTTAACAGTGGAATTTCTCTGTTGTGACCTCTGGATGGCCTATCCAGTCACCTTCAGAAATTTCTGGTTTTAACAAGGGTAGCTGTAAGCTATTTTCAACTGGTTCCCCAACCAGCTCTAGAAAATACTTTTCCCTTTTACCAAAAATCACAGAACCCCTACTCCTCCCCTGGGATTCAGCTTTATCCTCAGAGGAGTAGGTAACTATTTTTCAACTGCCCCCAACCACCTCCTATTCTTGGAAACCTTTTTACCAACAACTTAAAAGATTTTCTTTTCATTAACTCTTCCTCCTAATTTAATAATTTCAGCAAAATAATTTGTTTTTATATACAATAAAGTTTCAAGTCTTTTTTTTTTTGCCAGAAATTAAAATAACAAATGTCTTTAACTAGTTAATACTAGTTAACTTTAATGAGGCTATGAAAATTTATAATATTATTTATATTATATATAAATTTAATATGAAATATTCTTATTTTTTATTTTATTAAAATTTTCATTATACGTAAACCTAACATTTTTCTTTAACATATTTAATATTTTATTTTTATTTTATTTTTAATTGTGATATGCACAACAAAAATTTTATACAATAAATAAGAATCATAAATATTAATTTTATATATATTTAAAATTAAATTTAAACCTGAAATTTTAAAATAAAACATTATATATTTATTTAATTTTATTAAAAATGTTAATATATACATGATTTTTTTTTTAAATTTTTTATAATTTTTTTTTATTTTATATTTTGATTTTGATATACAGAATATAAGTTTTATATATTATATAAATAAATCCAATAAAATATAATTAGCTTTAAGTTTTACATAATTATTAATTTAATTTAATTTCATTAATATTATAATTATTAATATATATCATTATTAATTTAAATTTTCATGGTTTGCATGCTATAAGTTGAGAGCTTTTAGAGTATAATTTCCACTTGAATTTGTGTGTAATCCTATAAAGATTTGTTAGAATTACGAATTGTGAACTTTCTATAATATGGGTGTCTCACGGGAATTTTAGGATGCCAAAATCAAAAAACATTTTAAAAAACAAAAGATCGTGATTTGACTAAAATTTGTTTCACTAGATTATATAAAATACTTCAAACTATATAATAATATAATAATTAAATAAAAACTTATAGAAATGAATTATATAAATAAATTTAAGTTTTGGACAAACACAATGCCTATCTTAAAAGACAAAAGAGAAAGTATTAAGAAAAAATTTTAAAATTGACTTATTATTTTTATTAATACTATTATTATGTTTTATTATTTTCTCACAATATATTTTTTATTATTATTTCGATCAATCCGTTTTAGCATAACAAAAATCTTTAAATGTATTTATTGTAATAACATTTCAGAGTAGCATGTAGCATGGTGTTATGTCATTAATTCATATAACTAACTATTTTTACTAGTATTATTATTAATTTCTACTTATAATATTAGTTAGAGACGGAACTTAATAAGTTGAAATTTTTAATTTTTTTTATATAAAATTTTTATGTGATAAAAAAATTAATTTTGATCAAATTTATAATTATATTTATGAAATTTCTCTCTCAAAGATTAAGTTTGTTTCAATCCCCTACAAAATAAAAACAAATCATCTGAAAAAATATCTATTTATTAATTTACTTTATATTAAAACCCTTTAAAAAATCAAATTAACTAAATTTTATATAATTTTTCAAAAACACGCTTAAATTCAAAAAAAAGAGTATTAATAATATAATTTGCATGGCCCGCATGGTTGTAGATTAGTTCTTCATAATGTATTTATTGTTTGTTAAAACTTGGCATAGCATCTTCCATGCTTGGAGGGTGTGTGATATATCTAGAGGTTACAATGTCACATTATTATATATTGATCTAGATGTCTAGAACGATTAAATTTTCCAAAATTCAAACTTATTTTTTTTAAATATAAAACTCTAGAAAATTTATGCACTCCAAAAATTTAATCTTTTTAACCATAAACTCAAAGCTAAAATGAATCTATACTAATTTTTAATAATTCTATATACCTAATATATAAATTTCACATTTCTATATTTAAAAATATTTTTATTTTAAATTTTATTAATATTCTTATTTTAAATTTTATTAAAACCTTCATAATATAAATAACTATATGAATATAATTTTCCTTAACATATTTTATATTTTCTTTTTATTTAAGATTTTAATGTGATGCACAACTTAGATTTCATTAGAAAGAGAAAAAAAAATTGTAAGTATTGAGTTTTTATATGTCTATTAATAGTTTGAGTCTTTGTTATTAAAGCACTTATGTTATTTAGAAGTCACGGTTCAATACTCTTCACATTGATATATTAGGAGCCTAGATCCATCTTAGGGTGGATGGGTGAGTGACACTTGTGAGAACATTTTTTTAAATAAAAGAAAGTATAATATAAATATCACATTAAAATATATAACATGTAAATAATACTTATAAATTAACATCCATTTTACCATATAAATTAAAATAATGATTGTATAACCATCTTTAAATTTATTTAATAAGTGGATAAAAATTTAATATTTACAATATAAAATCTTGAATATTTGCCATGGATATTATTAACTTTTAAATAGGTCTTTTTACAATACCATGGGCCAATACCCAGAATAGAAAGATAGAGAGAGGGAGAGGGGGAGGGGGGAAAATCATAATACCATGGGCTAATACCATGGGCTATCTATGCTTTTGATTATTATGTTATGTATGTAGGCATTTAATTATTTTGTTACAATATCATGAGCCAATATCATGGCTTATCAATACCACATGCCAAAAAACCATAACTTATTGAGTTGGACTTTTTAAAATACTTTATTTTAATTTAATTTTATAACATTTTTTAATTAAATCTATAAGAAAAAAAGTTATAATTACTTTTGAGGTATATCTAAACCCTCCATCGTTAGACTACTAGAAATGTTCCCATAGAGATTAAATCGAGGTTTTAATAAATTAAAAATGAGAATAATTTTATATATACATATGTGAAATTCAAATAATATAAATAATATTATAAAAAACCATGATAGATGCATTTTAACAAGGATCCAAGTAAACAGAGAAAGAAAAGTGACTAACAATTATAGAGGAAATATAGTGCATGATTCTTTTAGGTTTTTTATTATTGTATTTTCGAGGTTTAATATTGTACAACCATTTTCTTTTTTTTAATCACATACTTTCTTAAATAAAATATAATGGGATCATATTTAAGAAATACATTGAGATATGGAGGTGGAGAGAGAGAGGGAGTGATAAGGGAGTTATGAAAATGGAATGAGGGAGAGAGGAGATGAGGGATGGGAGAGAAAAGGAGAGGATAGAGATAAGGAAATAAGGGGAAGAGATAGATAGGGAGACATAGATAGGGATAGAGGGGGAGTGAGAATGGGAGAGAGAGGGATATAGTGACATAGTTGGAGGGTGGAGAGAGAGTGTGTGTGATGGGGGGTAGAGATAGAGGGATGTGGGAGAGAAAGGGAGAGAGAAGAAGGAATAGATAGGGGACTTGAGAGAGAGGAGGGAGAGAGGGGATAGAGATGGGGTTGGAAGGTGGAAAGAGAAGGATGGAAGAAAAAAGGTATTGAGATATAGAGGTGGAGAGAGAGAGGGAGAGAGGAGATGAGGGAAGGGAGATAAAATGAAAGGATATATAGGGAAAGAAGGGGAAGAGAGAGATAGGAAGAAATATATATGGAGAGGGGAGATATGGGGAGAGAGAGAAGGAGAGAGGGAGGGAGATAGTGACAAAGTGAGAAGGTTGAGAGAAAGTGTGTGTGTGATGGGGGGGAGAGACAAAGGGAGGTGGCAGAGAAATGGAGAGAGATGAAGGAAGAGAGAGAGGACTTGAGAAAGATGAGAGAGAGATGGAGTTTGAATTTGGGGAAGAAATACATAAGGAGATAAAGGTGGAGAGGGAGAGGGAGTGACAAGGGAGAGATGGAGAGAGAGAGAGACAAAGAGAGACAGAGAGGCAGGGGAGAGAGAGAGAGAACGTGAAGAGACAGAGGGAGAAGGAGAAGGAGTGATATAGATAGAGATAGATATGGAGAGAGAGAGTGTATGTTTTAGTGGTGAGAAGGAGATACAAGGGGAGATAGAGATATAGATGGAGGGGGGAGAGGGCATAAAAGAGAGGCAAAGAGAGGGAGGGAGGAAGAGAGATATATATGGAGAGAGAAGGGGAAGAGAGAGAGAGAGGGGGGGGGGGGGAGGAAGAGGTAGGGACAGAGACAGAGAGAGAGGAAGAGGGAGGGAGAGAGAGATAAGGGGAAGAGATAGATATGTGGAGGAAGAGGGAAAGATAGATAGATAGATATATATATGGAGAGAGAGAGTGTATGTGAGCTAATATAGAGATATAAATAAGGAGAGACGTATGGAAATAGAGATATAGATGTAGGGGGAAAGAGGGAAGAAGAGAGAGACAAAGAAAGGGAGGGAGGAAGATATATATATATATATATATATATATATAGAGAGAGAGAGAGAGAGAGAGAGAGAGAGAGAGAGAGAGAGATGTGTTTAGGGGACTGAGATAGAGAGACAAATAAGGAGAGATAGAGGGAGGTGTAGCTATAGATGGCAAGGGGGGAGATGGAAGAAGAGAAATATATAGAAAGGGAGGGAGAGGTGCAGAGAGAGAGAGACGGGGGAGAGAGAAGGAGAGAGGCAGGGAGATAGACACAGAATGGAAGGTGGAGAGAGAGGGAAGAAGAAAGAGACACATAGAAAAATATAGACATAGAAGTTAGATCTAGAAATTCATGAATATTTTGGTTTTTCACTAGAATAGATGTATTGATTTTAGTGTAGTTGTTGATTTCTAATCTTATTTGATTGCTTTCACTATATGCATTGATTTTAGTGTAGATGTCAATTTATAGTCCTATTTAATACCTTACACTATATGCATTGATTTCAGTGTAGATGTTAATCTCTACTCCTATTTGATTTCTTGCACTAGATGCATTGGTTTCAATATAGATATTGATTTCTAATCGGATTTGATCGCTTGCACTAGATGCATTTATTTTAATGTACATGTCAATTTCTAATCCTATTTATTATCGTATACTAGATACATTTATTTCACTATAGATGTTTATTTCTACTACTATTTGATTGTTCGCATTGGATGCATTGGCTTTAGTGTAGATATTGATTTATAATCTTACACGATCGCTTGCACTAGATGCATGATTTCAGTGTAGATGTCTATTTCTACTCCTATTTGATTGCTTGCACTAGATGCATTTGTTTTAATGTATATATTGATTTCTAATCATGTTTATTTCTTGCACTGTATGCATTGATTTAATTGTATATGTTGATTTCTAATCCTATTTGATTGTTTGCACTAAATGCGCTAATTTTGGTGTAGATGTTGATTTCTAATCATATTTGATTGTTTGCACTAGATGCATTGATTTCAAAGTAGATGTTGATTTCTGATTTGATGCAACTAGATGTATGATGCGCATTACTTTCAAAGTAATTAGGTTAACAATGTGCATTGATTTCAGTGCAAGAACATATTTTCCCCCTCCATATATATCTTTGTCTCCCATTCTTTATCTCTCTATCTCACCCCCCAAACATACACACTTTCTCTCCATATATATATATATATATATATATATATATATATATATATATATATCCCTCCCTTTTCCACTCCTCTCTCTCTCTTCCCCCTCTCTCCCTCTTCCCCTTATCTCTCTCTAATGCTTCTTTCTCCATATCTATAACTCTTCCTCCCTCCCTCCTTGTTTGTGCCTCTCTCTTCTTCCCTCTCCCCCTCCCCCCTCCATATATATCTCTATCTCACCCCCAAAACATACAAACTCTCTATTCATGACGTGAATTGACTTCTTTGTTACAGTAATTCAACCATAAATACAATACTTGAATTTTCATCCTAAATAAATGTTCACTTACCTGAAATGTCTTCTTTTTAAAACTGTAAACTATTTGTGATTGGATATATTCTTATTATTCCCATTTTCCATCATTCAACATTGCTAATCACTTTGCATTCAACTGTGATAATAGAAAATAACTAATAAGTGTGACAATAAAAATAGTAGAAGAAAATAGTTTCGGATTGATCACAATGAAGATTGTTTGTAATTCACTATATTCTTATTATTCACATTTTATATCATTCAACATTGTTACATTGTCACTTTTCACTTAAAATTTTATTTCATCATTTTTTGTGACAATAAGAATACTAGAAGAAAATAGTTTCATATTGATCACAATGAATATTGTTTGTAATTCACTATATTCTTATTTTTCACATTTTATATCATTCAACATTGTTACATTGTCACTTTTCACTTAAAAATTTATTTCATCATTTTTCATCATTGTTACTACTCTCTCATCTCAAAAAAATGAAGTAACTAAGCAAAGTTAAAGTTAAATTGGCCAAAATAACCTTATACATATTTAGAATATTTAAATGATCAAAATAATTATATGTTCAACAAATTTTATATGATGGCACACTACTGAAACTAGCCTAGATCCATCTTAATCATGTATCTGTCAAGCGCAGAGTTGGATCAATCCATCTTAAGAGAGGGATCAAATCTCTTCGGGTGCAAACCTTAAGTTTTGCACTCAAAAAAGAGGTTTGCACCTCGAGATATTTGATCCCTCTAGATGCTTGATACATCCATAGTTAAGATGGATCTAGACTGATAATATATCAGCGTGAAGAGAATTGAACATGTGACTTCTAAATAGCATAAGTACTTTAATTTTAAAAAAAAAAAAAAAAAAAAAAAACCTATTAAGTTAATCGTGGAGGTTATACATAAATCAATTTTACCATATAAATTTTAATAACAATTATTTATATTTGCAATATGATATTTCAAAGTTTATGTTTAAATTTAATTAATAGACATGTAAAAACTTAATATTTACAATTTTTTTTCTCTTTATAAATGAAATTTATGTTGTGTTGTGCATCACATTAAAAGCTTAAATTATATATATATATATATATGGAAAAATGGTATATTCATATACTTATTTATATTAGGAAGGTTTTAATAAAATTTAAAATAAGAATATTAATAAAAAATAAAATAAGAACATTTTTAAATATAGAAATGTGAAATTTATATATAATGTATATAGTATTATAAAGAATCAGTATATATTTATTTTAACTTTGAATTTAGTATTTAAAAATATTTATTTTTTTTGGAGTGCATAAATTTTCTAGAGTTTTACATTTTAAAAAAAATAAGTTTGAATTTTTGTAACAGTCAATTATCTACAAATTTTACTCACCATAAAAAAATTTATATTGAACAGATATTTCAACCTTGGACTATGACATTATTACCATAATTACAGGTTTTATCAATACATACAGCTGGAAATGTTAATTGCATACTTGTACTTTCAACCTTGGACTATGACATTATTACCATAATTACAAGTTTTATCAATACATACAGCTGGATATGTTAATTGCATACTTGTACTCATGATATCAAGCTGTCACGACTGGATCTACGTTTCAAGTCTTTATGATGTCACAATCATTTACAATGCTTTAACAATGTGTACCCAGCGAGTTATCATTTTGGTCTTAGCATCATTCGTGAATGTAAACCCTTATGAACTTTTGTGTACATATCATTTGGATTTAACAATTCCTTCATTACGCCTATGATTTTTGGTGTTCGACTGAATCTTTGGCACGTCGTGTTGGTTCAATCGTCTTGCACATGGAATCCTACACATCGTTGATCTAGATTTAATCCAACGGTGGATAAGTTCTAGGGATCGCTAATGACCTCGGGCAATAACTGATTTCCCCATTCATTGTTTCTCCCAACTGATGGCTCTAGAACGTCTCGGCTAGGGTTGGAAACCGGCTTCAATAGAACTATGGCGGCCGGCGGTGAAATGGTGTCTACCAACGATGTCAGGTACTCGGCATTTATCTTAAGCTCTCTGGTAGATCTGCACAGACATTCCCCATTTTTTTTTCTTTTTTTTTTTCTCGCAGAAGGTGAGGAGTTAAGAACAGTTTCAGTTTTCTTATTTCGTTGCAAACCTTGTTGAAATTTCCGTCAGGAGCAGCTGGTGTTCCTGGGTTTTTACTCTGTCCTGAGATCTACAGGTATATTTTCTCTCGTTTTTCCCTTGTTTTATTTATGGAAATGGAGGCGGTTTAAAACCCCTTGTTCTTCGTACTCTTTTAATGAAAATCTTCGGTTCTGTTACAGGTATTACCCACTTCCTCCTTCTCATCAAGGTTTCTTGGTTTCCTCATGGATTCTGGTTGCGGAGAAGGTTTAACCCTCGCTTCTACAAACAGGTACCCTGTCGTTGACAGTTTTGGGGTTCCATAGCTCTTGCCTGGCTAGAACATTTGTTATTTGTAATAGCTGTTGGGATGACTAGGGTTTTAAGAACCTGTAGCCTTGTTACGCAGTCTTAATACTGTTTAATTGTTTAAATTGTAGAGTGTAAATACGGTTACCTGCCGGATAGCCACATTATGCTAGTCAATCTTCGAGAGAATTCTCTTAGTTTAAAAGGGTTTCCATTTCAAATGTAATGTGTATATTTCTCAATTACAAACTGGCCGGGGTCATTATCCTCTGTGCCCTTCTCTGGTTATAAGACTAAGTAATTCCCCTAGACAGCTTGGGGTTTTGCAACTGTTCTTCTGTTTATTTTTTTCGTTATATAAGTATATTTAGCTGAAGGCTTGTGAGATATGTTTTTTCTGTTTCCGGCACTCATAAACGACCTGCTAAGTTTCGAATATGTAGTTTCTCCGTTGAAATAGATCCTATGGGTGTATGCGCTGTGCAATGAAATTTTGTGGGTATTTTCTCAGCTTTTCCATTGAATGGCGACCCTTCCAGGGTTTTATTTGCTATGTTTTCTGTAATGTCTATTATGGAGTTATATGCTACTAGGCTTACAAGGGTTTTCTCGAATTTTTCAGGCTATAAATTCTTCTTAGTTGCTGCGGAGTTTCCTCAGATATTCTCATCTCATCTTTCTGTAAAAATCTGAGTTAAACTACGTTCTTGTTTTTCCTTTGTTTATCTCTTTTTTTTTTAAAGAAAGAATACTACAGGTGTCCGGATCACCAATTTCGTCCGAGTTTATCATAGATAGGAGGGCAAACTATCCAGAAGACTGAGTTATTCAGGCATTTGGATTAACAGCCCTCCTGAGTTTACATCTCTCGTTTTCTTATTATTATCGTTAACTTCTGCAGTATTATCTCAAGAAAAGGAAATACTATGACATAGTTATTCACCTATCAGGTCAATACTTAACAATCTTTACCTCATACTTCCACCTAACCATTCTTGATCAAAGAGTCTAAATCTTCGTTATATATATTTTTGTTTTCAACTACTTTCCACAGAACCAAATTTCCTAGAATGCATCTGTTGTGATTCACATGAATGTCTAATTAAAGAAAAGAAAAAAAAAGAAACAATAATTACCACTGCGTTTACACCAGAGATAATCTAATTAAATACAAGCAACCTTAACTGTAACAGGAATAATCATTCTTTTTCAAGAAACAACAATTCTAGTTGCATTTACTGATCTGAGTCCAAATCCAACTGATGGTACCCGTTGCCTCCCTTCCACGAGCTGGGGCAATTACATCCCCCAGCCCTCCCCTAAGCTTCAAGCCTGGGTCTTGTTGAACACAACGTTCTGGAGGAGAAATTTCAGGACAATCCGGTCCAACTCTCCAACTCCAGTGAAAAACATAATTTCTGCGGAGAACTCGGGACAATCCGGTCCAATTCTCCAACCCAGAGGTCAATCTGTTCTGAAAAATCTTTTTCTAGTATAACAGAGTTCCTTCCTTCCTCACAGAACCCCCAACTCTCCTTGGAATTCCTTATTTATTCCAGAGTTTCTTTCTGGGTAACTGTGGAGCTGTTTTTCTGTTCAACTAACTCCAGATCTTGATTTACTTTTTAACATCACTTTTTACTCATGAAATTAATTTCACCAGAAAATCTTTTTATCCAATATCAAAATTTGATTTTTGTTCAACTATTCTAATTGAAATAAAACAACAGTCATAATTAATCCTTAATTAATAAAAGTCTAGCCATTTGTCTCAGCTAAGACGGTGGTTACAGTTTTCCCCCTCTGCAAGAGAACACCGTCCCCGGTGTTCTTATTTTAATTAAGAAAAAGCTCAGGATAAGCTTCACGGACGAAACTCTCGTCTTCCCAGGTAGCCTCCTCTAGTCCAAAGTGCTTACATTGCACCTTAACCTAGGTGATGACTCGTTTCCGGAGCATGATTTCCCTCCGGTCTATTATACTGTGGGGCTCGACCAGAAATTCTCCGTCCGGTTCTACCTGCACACAATAGACTTATGTTAATTATATAAGTCTTTATCATCATGTTATTATTTGAACCACTATGCTTACCCACTACCTGAATGTTCTGCCAATGGATTATGTGTCTTGGATCATGAACATATCGTTTTAATAACGATACATGAAAGACGTTATGCACCCGAATATGGCTAGGAAGGGCTAAACGATATGCTACTGGTCCTACTCTTTCCAGTATTTGGAAAGGACCACAAAACAGAGGTGCTAACTTTGCACAAGAGGCCCATCTTAGTGTACTCTTCTTTGGCTTAATTCTAACATACACATGATCGCCAACCTCATACTCATGGTATGACCTTTTTTTATTTGCGTACACTTTCTACCTGTCCTGTGCTACTTTCAAATTCTGTCTAATTCTCTTCACTTCTGCTTCCATTTCCGCTAACATGTCTGGTCCCAACATGAGTTTAGTCTCGGGACTGGTCCAATTAATGGGGGTCCTGCACTGCCGCCCATATAGCGCCTTAAACGGGCTAATCTTTAGCGACTCTTGGTAACCATTGTTATAAGAAAACTCTATCAAGTGCAGATACTCCTCCCATTTAAATGGTTGCTGCATGACATACATTCTCAGCATGTCTTCCAATACTTCATTCACTCGCTCAGTTTGACCGTCTGTTTGTGGGTGGTATGCAGTACTAAAATGTACTTGAGTGCCTAATCCCATAAACAATGCCTTCCAAAATGATGATGTGAATTTTACATCTCTATTCGAGATAACGGTCTTGGGAATTCCATGCAGTCTGAAGATCTCGCGCATAAATAAATCGGCTATATGCACTGTCTTATAGGTGGATTGGACAGGTATAAAATTTGTCGATTTGCTTAATCGATCTACAACTACCATTATGGAATCATTACCTCGTTTTGATTTTGGTAATCCAATGATAAAATCTAATGAAATCACTTCCCATTTCCATTCTGGAATGGGTATAGGCTGCATTAATCCAGCTGGATGTCGATGCTCTACTTTCACTTGCTGGCATTCTAAACACCTGTTTAGATAGCTTGCTATATCCTTCCTCATGTCGGGCCAGCAGTAATCCTTTCTTATAGCTGTCAGCATCTTTTGATATCCAGGGTGTCCCGCATAATTACTTCTATGATATTCATCTAGTACCATAGTTTTCAATTCCACTCTGTTTGGGATGACTATCCTTTTTTTGAAAGTCAGTAATCCGTCTTGGTTAATCTCATAATCCCTTTGTCCACCTTGTCCTTTATCTTCTTGGATTTGCTGCCACAAAAACTTATATTTAGGATCCTTGTCTGCTTCTTTTCTGATTTGATCTAGAAACTTGGTATCTACCTTGTTAACATATAGCTCATAAATGTTATGCAATTTCCTACTCAATGCATCTGCAACCTTGTTCTCTTTTCCTTTTATGTGTTGTAGATCTATATCAAACTCACTCAGAAAAGCATTCCACCTTGCTTGCCGAGAGTTTAAGTCAGTTTGTTTAAAATAACTGGTTAGACTACTATGATCAGTCTTTAATACGAATCTCTTTCCAAGTAGGTAATGTCTCCATACTCGGAGAGCGTGCACCACTACAGTCAACTCTAAATCATAAGCTGAATATCGTTGCTCATGATCTTTTAGCTTGCGAGATTCATATGCAATTACCTTCCCTTCTTGTAATAATACAGCCCCAACACCTTCCTTGCATGCATCCGTAAAAACCTCGAATTCCTTATTCGGATCTACTACACTCAACACAGGTGTTGTTGTCAATAACTGCTTCAACCTTTCAAAGCTATCCTGACATTCTTTTGTCCATTTAAAAATCTTCCCTCTCCTTTGCAAGGAGGTAATAGGGAAAGCTATTTTTGAGAATCCCTTTATAAATCGCCGGTAATAGCCAGCGAGGCCCATAAAAGATCGTATGTCTGCCACATTCTGTGGCACCTTCCATTCCATAATAGTTTTGATTTTCTCCGGGTCTACTGCTATACCTTTTTCAGATATTACATGTCCAAGATACTGTATTTCTTCTTTGAAGAAGTCACATTTACTGAATTTCGCATACAGCTGGTGCTTCCTTAGCATCTCCAGTACCATTCGCAAATATTCCTTGTGCTCTTCCACATTCTTAGAATAAACCAGTATGTCATCAATGAAGATTAACACAAAGTTGTCCAAATAAGGGTGGAAAATACTATGCATCAGTCTCATAAAAGTGGCTGGAGCATTAGTTAATCCAAAAGGTAATACCACGAATTCATAATGGCCATACCTTATGCGAAAGGCAGTTTTGTGTATATATTCATCCTTAATTCTGATCTGGTGATAACCGGATCGCAAATCAATATTTGAGAACACCGTAGCTCCCCTTACCTGGTCAAACAGGTCATCAATACGGGGTAAAGGATACCGGTTCTTAACAGTCAGCTTATTTAACTGTCGGTAATCCATGCACATGCGCATGGTTCCATCCTTCTTTTTAAAAAACAGTACAGGTGCTCCCCAGGGCGACACACTGGGTCGTATATACCCCTTATCTAGTAATTCTTGAAGCTGCATCTTCAGCTCAGTCAGTTCTGGCACACTCATATGGTAAGGAGTCCGTGAAACTGGCGAAGCTCCTGGCAGCAGTTCTATGGTGAAATCAACATCTCTTTTAGATAGCAATCCTGGTATTTCTTCAGGGAATATATCCTTGAATTCCTGTACTACAGGTATATTTTCTAACAAGGCAGCTTTATCCTTAGACTCAGATAGTCCAACTTGTATAGCATATAGTTGGCATCCCTTTCTTATACATTTTCCCATTTGGGAAGCCGTAATTAGGCGCAGATGTACAGGCTTCTTTATGCCTTGAATTTCTTGTCGATTACCATTCTGATCTCTGTAATAGACTGTCTTTTCCTTACAATCTATGAAAGTCCAATGCTTCTCCAACCAATCCATACCCAGCAACACATCATAGGATCCCAAGGGCAGAATATTTAAATCTACCATTAACTGCTGTCCACCGATTTGCAGTGCACAATCTGGTATTTTGGCACTAACTCTTCTTTTAGCTCCTGTAGCTAACTGAACCAACCAGGTATTTTTAAATTTTTGACTTGGAAATTTACAGATTTCTACTAATTTAGGACTTATATAACTTAGACTTGCGCCTGGATCTACCAAAATAGAAACAGTTTGGGATAACAATTTACCTTCCAGATCTATCATGGTAGGTTGGAAATCCGCTTGCCGATCCTCCAATGCTGCATGGATTCTGGGTATGCTTCGAGAAACATATCCCATAGTAGAGGCCTCCTGTAAATTGGTTACTGCTTCGATTTTACCCCGATGTGGGCAGTCTCAATAGTAATGCGTTGCTCCACAGCCCCAACACTGCAGAGGTGGCCTCTGATTTTGGGGTTGCTCAGGTTTACTAGAAGCCTCTACAGTTTTGTCTTCCCTCGACCATCTTATCCTCTAATGATTCCTTCCGAACTGCTTATTAATTGAGTTTCTGGCTGTGCTTTTGAAATTACTGGTTTTGCCTCTTTTGGCACCAGCATTGTTTCTATTTTCCTTCCTTGATTTCCACCCTTTTCCTTGGTCCACTTTGGTTTTCGCTTGCTGGTAACACAGCCTCGCCTTTCTAATAGCCTCATCCATTGTTTTAGGATTTACAAACTCAATACGCTCCTTCATATGGGTGGGTAAACTGCTCAAAAATCTCTGGACCTTGGCTTTCTCATCTTTTAAGTATGGTACATAGCGCAGTAACGATGTAAACTTAGTAATAAATTCGTCCATGGTCAATTGGCCTAGTCTCAAATCATGGAATTCTCGAGCCTTCTCATCATAAAAACGTTCAGTTAAGTACTTGTCTTTGAAGTACTGTTGAAACTTATCCCATGTCACATCCTGATACTCTATCCCCCGCACGTTCTTCACTTCTTCCCACCATAAGGTGGCTTTATCTTTTAGCTGGTAAATGGCTAGCCGTGCTTTAAGACCACTGTCATAATCATACACCTGAAAGTACTTGTTCATATTAATCAACCAGGCCTCTGCCACTTCTTCTTTTTCTCCATCGAATGTAGGTGGCTTTATCTTTATTAATTCTCCGTGCAATTCCACCTTCTGTTTTTTGTTTGCCTTCTGCTGGGTTTCATTCTCAGATTCGGCCTCATTAGAATTTATATTTGGATTACTTCGCTGTGATGCACTTCTTTCTTTTCGGCCTGTATCTTGTTCATCTGTTTGTTGTTCGTTCCCTTCCTGGAATTCTCTGTCAGCACTGGGTTTTTCATTCCTTTGATTTTTCCTATCTGAGAGGCTTTTTAGGATCCTCTCCTGCTCCTGCATCATTCTTGCATTTTCCCTTCGTACTCTCTCCATTTCTTCCTGCAACTGTTGTACTTTGTGTGATAAAATGCGAGTCTGATGCTGCTGTTCCTCAATCAGACTGTTAGACCGTTGGTGTTGTTCTATCCCCAGCTGAACCCACATTTCGGGGTTTCCCTCTGGTGGAGGTTGAGTCTCTTTGACATTTCGCGATGGCGGTTGTGAGGGGGTTCGTCTCATTTGTCTTTCCATCTATCTTTCTGACTGTGCATGAATACCACACAATTTTTATGTCAGTTGACCCATTAGGGTCCCAGCGTTGTAACGCCGGCTCTGATACCACTTGTAACAGTCAATTATCTACAAATTTTACTCACCATAAAAAAAAATTATATTGAACAGATATTTCAACCTTGGACTATGACATTATTACCATAATTATAGGTTTTATCAATACATACAGTTGGAAATGTTAATTGCATACTTGTACTTTCAACCTTGGACTATGACATTATTACCATAATTACAGGTTTTATCAATACATACAGCTGGATATGTTAATTGCATGCTTGTACTCATGATATCAAGCTGTCACGACTGGATCTACGTTTCAAGTCTTTATGATGTCACAATCATTTACAATGCTTTAATAATGTGTACCCAGCGAGTTACCATTTTGGTCTTAGCATCATTTGTGAATGTAAACCCTTATGAACTTTTGCGTACATATCATTTGGATTTAACAATTCCTTCATTACGCCTATGACTTTTGGTGTTCGACTGAATCTTTGGCACGTTGTGTCGGTTCAATCGTCTTGCACGTGGCATCCTACACATCGTTGATCTGGATTTAATCCAACGGTGGATAAGTTCTAGGGATCGCTAATGACCTCGGGCAATAACTGATTTCCCCATTAATTGTTTCTCCCGACTGATGGCTCCGGAACGTCTCGGCTAGGGTTGGAAACCGGCTTCAACAGAACTATGGCGGTCGGCGATGAAATGGTGTCTACCAACGATGTCAGGTACTCGACATTTATCTTAAGCTGTCTGGCAGATCTACACAGACATTCCCCTTTTTTTTTTTTTTTCTCGCAGAAGGTGAAGAGTTAAGAACAGTTTCAGTTTTCTTATTTCGTTGCAAACCTTGTTGAAATTGCCGTCAGGAGCAGCTGGTGTTCCTGGGTTTTTACTCCGTCCTGAGAACTACAGGTATATTTTCTCTCGTTTTTCCCTTGTTTTATTTATGGCTATGGAGGCGGTTTAAAACCCCTTGTTCTTCGTACTCTTTTAACAAAAATCTTCGGTTCGGTTACAAGTATTACCCACTTCCTCCTTCTCGTCAAGGTTTCTTGGTTTCCTCATGGATTCTGGTTGCGGAGAAGGTTTAACCCTCGCTTCTACAAACAGGTACCCTGTCGTTGACGGTTTTGGGGTTCCATAGCTCTTGCCTGGCTGGAACATTTGTTATTTGTAATAGCTGTTGGGACGGCTAGGGTTTTAAGAACCTGTAGCCTTGTTACGTAGTCTTAATACTGTTTAATTGTTTAAATTGTAGAGTGTAAATACAGTTACCTGCCGGATAGCCACATTATGCTAGTCAATCTTCGAGAGAATTCTCTTAGTTTAAAAGGGTTTCCATTTCAAATGTAATGTGTATATTTCTCAATTACAGACTGGTTGGGGTCATTATCCTCCGTGCCCTTCTCTGGTTATAAGACTAAGTAATTCTCCTAGACAGCTTGGGTTTTTGCAACTGTTCTTCTGTTTATTTTTTTCATTATATAAGTATATTTAGCTGAAGGCTTGTGAGATATGTTTTTTCTGTTTCCGGCACTCATAAACGACCTGCTAAGTTTCGAATATGTAGTTTCTCCGTCGCAATAGATCCTATGGGTGTATGCGCTGTGCAATGAAATTTTGTGGGTATTTTCTCAGCTTTTCCATTGAATGGCGACCCTTCCGGGGTTTTATTTGCTATGTTTTCTGTAATGTCTATTATGGAGTTATATGCTACTAGGCTTACAAGGGTTTTCTCGAATTTTTCAGGCTGTAAATTCTTCTTAGTTGCTGCAGAGTTTCCTCAAATATTCTCATCTCATCTTTCTGTAAAAATCTGAGTTAAACTACGTTCATGTTTTTCCTTTGTTTATCTCTTTTATTTTAAAAGAAATAATACTACAAGTGTTCGGATCACCAATTTCGTTCGAGTTTATGATAGATAGGATGGCGAACTATCTAGAAGATTGAGTTATTCAGGCATTTGGATTAACAGCCCTCCTGAGTTTACATCTCCCGTTTTCTTATTATTATCGTTAACTTCTGCAGTATTATCTCAGGAAAAGGAAATACTATGACATAGTTATTCACCTATCAAGTCAATACTTAACAATCTTTACCCCATACTTCCACCTAACCATTCTTGATCAAAGAGTCTAAATCTTCGTTATATATATTTTTGTTTTCAACTACTTTTCACAGAACCAGATTTCCTAGAATGTATCTGCTGTGATTCACCAGAATGTCTAATTAAAGAAAAGAAAAAAATAAACAATAATTACCACTGCTTTTACACCAGAGATAATATAATTAAATACAGGCAACCTTAATTGTAACAGGCATAATCATTATTTTTCAAGAAACAAGAATTCTAGTTGCATTTACTGATCTGAGTCCAAATCCAACTGATGGTACTCGTTGCCTCCCTTCCACGAGCTAGGGCAATTACGTCCCCCAGCCCTCCCCCGAGCTTCAAGCCTATGTCTTGTTGAACACAACGTTCTGGAGGAGAAATTTCAGAACAATCCGGTCCAAATCTCCAACTCCAGTGAAAAACAGAATTTCTGGGGAGAACTCGGGACAATCCGGTCCAATTCTCCAACCCAGAGGTCAGTCTGTTCTGAAAAATCTTTTTCCAGTATAACAAAGCTACTTCCTTCCTCATAGAACCCCCAACTCTCCTTGGAATTCCTTATTTATTCCAGAGTTTCTTTCTAGGTAACTGTGGAACTGTTTTTCTGTTCAACTAACTCCAGATCTTGATTTACTTTTTACCATCACTTTTTACTCATGAAATTAATTTCACCAGAAAATCTTTTTATCCAATATAAAAATTTGATTTTTGTTCAAATATTCTAATTGAAATAAAATAGCAGGCATAATTAATCCTTAATTAATAAAATTCTAACCATTTGTCTCAGCTAAGATGGTGGATAAAATTTTCCCCCTCTGGAAGAGAACATCGTCCCCGGGGTTCTTATTTTAATTAAGAAAAAGCTCAGGATAAGCTTCACGGACAAAACTCTCGTCTTCCCAGGTAGCCTCCTCTCGTCCAAAGTGCTTCCATTGCACCTTAACCTGGGCGATGACTCATTTCCGGAGCATGATTTCCCTCCGGTCTATTGTACTGTGGGGCTCGACTAGAAATTCTCCGTCTGGTTCTACTTGCACACAATAGACTTGTGTTAATTATATAAGTCTTTATCATCATGTTATTATTTGAACCATTATGCTTACCCACTACCTGAATGTTCTGCCAATGGATTATGTGTCTTGGATCATGAACATATCGTTTTAATAACGATACATGAAAGACGTTATGCACCCGAATATGGCTAGGAGCTAAACGATATGCTACTGGTCCTAATCTTTCCAGTATTTGGAAAGGACCACAAAACCGAGGTGCTAACTTTGCACAAGAGGCCCATCTTAGTGTACTCTTCTTTGGCTTAATTCTAACATACACATGATCGCCAACCTCATACTCACGGTATGACCTTTTTTTATTTGCGTACACTTTCTGCATGTCCTGTGCTGCTTTCAAATTCTGTCTAATTCTCTTCACTTCTTCTTCCATTTCCGCTAACATGCCTGGTCCCAACATGAGTTTAGTCTCGGGACTGCTCCAATTAATGGGGGTTCTGCACTGTCGCCCATATAGCGCCTCAAACGGGCTCATCTTTAGCGACTCTTGGTAACCATTGTTATAGGCAAACTCTATCAAGTGCAGATACTCCTCCCATTTAACTGGTTGTTGTATGACATACATTCTCAGCATGTCTTCCAATACTTGATTCACTCGCTCAGTTTGACTGTCTGTTTGCGGGTGGTATGCAGTACTAAAATGTACTTGAGTGCCTAATCCCATAAACACTACCTTCCAAAATGTTGATGTGAATTTTACATCTCTATCAAAGATAACGGTCTTGGGAATGCCATGCAGTCTGAAGATCTCGTGCATAAATAAATCAGCTATCTGCACTGTCTTATAGGTGGATTGGACAGGTATAAAATGTGCCGATTTGCTTAATCGATCTACAACTACCATTATGGAATCATTACCTCGTTTTTATTTTGGTAATCCAGTGATAAAATCTAACGAAATCACTTCCCATTTCCATTCCGGAATGGGTATAGGCTGCATTAATCCAGCTGGATGCCGATGCTCTACTTTCATTTGCTGGCATTCTAAACACCTGTTTAGATATCTTGCTATATCCTTCCTCATGTCGAGCCAGCAGTAATCCTTTCTTATAGCTGTCAGCATCTTTTGATATCCAGGGTGTCCCGCATAATTACTTCTATGATATTCATCTAGTACCATAGTTTTCAATTCCACTCTGTTTGGGATGACTATCCTTTTTTTGAAAGTCAATAATCTGTCTTGGTTAATATCATAATCCCTTTGTCCACCATCTCCTTTATCTTCTTGGATTTGCTGCCACAAAAACTTATATTCAGGATCCTTGTCTACTTCTTTTCTAATTTGATCTAGAAACTTGGTATCTACCTTGTTAACATATAGCTCATAAATGTTATGCAATTTCCTGCTCAATGCATCTGCAACCTTGTTCTCTTTTCCTTTTACGTGTTGTAGATCTATATCAAACTCACTCAGAAAATCATTCCACCTTGCTTGCCGAGAGTTTAAGTCAGCTTGTTTAAAATAGATGGTTAGACTACTATGATCAGTCTTTAATACGAATCTATTTCCAAGTAGGTAATGTCTCCATACTCGGAGAGCGTGCACCACTGCAGTTAGCTCTAAATCATAAGCTGAATATCGTTGCTCATGATCTTTTAGCTTGCGGGATTCATATGCAATTACCTTCCCTTCTTGTGATAATACAGCCCCAACACCTTCCTTGCATGCATCCGTACAAACCTCGAATTCCTTATTCGGATCTGCTACACTCAACACAGGTGCTGTTGTCAATAACTGCTTCAACCTTTCAAAGCTATCCTGACATTCTTTTGTCCATTTAAAAATCTTCCCTTTCCTTTGCAAGGAGGTAATAGGGAAAGCTATTTTTGAGAATCCCTTTATAAATCGCCGGTAATAGCCAGCGAGGCCCATAAACGATCGTATGTTTGCCACATTCTGTGGCACCTTCCATTCCATAATAGTTTTGATTTTCTCCGGGTCTACTGCTATACCTTTTTCAGATATTACATGTCCAAGATACTGTATTTCTTCTTTGAAGAAGTCACATTTACTGAATTTCGCATACAGCTGGTGCTTCCTTAGCATCTCCAGTACCATTCGCAAATGTTCCTTGTGTTCTTCCGCATTCTTAGAATAAACCAGTATGTCATCAATGAATATTAACACAAAGTTGTCCAAATAAGGGTGGAAAATACTATGCATCAGTCTCATAAAAGTGGTTGGAGCATTAGTTAATCCAAAAGGTAATACCACGAATTCATAATGGCCATACCTTATGCGAAAGGCAGTTTTGTGCATATCTTCATCCTTAATTCTGATCTGGTGATAACCGGATCGCAAATCAATCTTTGAGAACACCATAGCTCGCCTTACCTGGTCAAACAGGTCATCAATACGGGGTAAAGGATACCGGTTCTTAACAGTCAGCTTATTTAACTGTCGGTAATCCATGCACATGCGCATGGTTCCATCCTTATTTTTAAAAAACAGTACAGGTGCTCCCCAGGGTGACACATTGGGTCGTATACACCCCTTATCTAGTAATTCCTGAAGCTGCATATTCAGCTCAGTCAGTTCTGGCACACTCATACGGTAAGGAGTACGTGAAACTGGCGAAGCTCTTGGGAGCAGTTCTATGGTGAAATCAACATCTCTTTTAGGCGGCAATCCTGGTATTTCTTCACGGAATATATCCTTGAATTCCTGTACTACAGGTATATTTTCTAACAAGGAAGCTTTATCCTTAGACTCAGATAGTCCAACTTGTATAGCATACAGTTGGCATCCCTTTTTTATACATTTTCCCATTTGGGAAGCCGTAATTGGGTGCATATGTACAGGCTTCTTTATGCCTTGAATTTCTTGTCGATTACCATTCTGATCTCTATAATAGACTATCTTTTCCTTACAATATATGAAATTCCAATGCATCTCCAACCAATCCATACCCAGTAACACATCATAGGATCCCAAGGGAAGAATATTTAAATCTACCATTAACTGTTGTCCACCGATTTGCAGTGCACAATCTGGTATTTTGGCACTAACTCTTCTTTTAGCTCCTGTAGCTAACTGAACCAACCAGGTCTTTTTAAATTTTTGACTTGGCAATTTACAGATTTCTACTAATTTAGGACTTATATAACTTAGACTTGCGCCTAGATCTACCAAAACAGAAACAGTTTGGGATAACAATTTACCTTCCAGTTCTATCATGGTAGGTTGGAAATCCGCTTGTCGATCCTCCAATGCTGCATGGATTCTCGGTATGCTTCGAGCAACATCTCCCACAGTAGAGGCCTCCTGTAAATTGGTTACTGCTTCAGTTTTACCCCGCTGTGGGCAGTCTCGATAGTAATGCGCTGCTCCACAACCCCAACACTGCAGAGGTGGCCTCTGATTTTGGGGTTGCTCAGGTTTACTAGAAGCCTCCACAATTTTGTCTTCCCCCGGCCATCTTATCCTCTGATGGTTCCTTCCGAACTGCTTATTAATTGAGTTTCTGGCTGTGCTTCTGAAATTACTAGTTTTTCCTCTTTTGGCACCAGCATTGTTTCTATTTTCCTTCCTTGATTGCCACCCTTTTCCTTGGTCTACTTTGGTTTTCGCTTGCTGGTAACACAGCCTCTCCTTTCTAATAGCCTCATCCATTGTTTTAGGATTTACAAACTCAATAAGCTCCTTCATATTGGTGGGTAAACTACTCAGAAATCTCTGGACCTTGGCTTTCTCATCTTTTAAGTATGGTACATAGCGCAATAACGATGTAAACTTAGTAATAAATTCGTCCATGGTCAATTTTCCTAGTCTCAAATCATGGAATTCTCGAGCCTTCTCATCATAAAAACGTTCAGTTAAGTACTTGTCTTTGAAGTACTGTTGAAACTTATCCCATGTCACATCCTGATCCTCTATCCCCCGCATATTCTTCACTTCTTCCCAACATAAGGTGGCTTTATCTTTTAGCTGGTAAATGGCTAGCCATGCTTTAATACCACTGTCATAATCATACACCTCGAAGTACTTGTTCATATTAATCAACCAGGCCTCTGCCACTTCTTCTTTTTCTCCATCGAATGTAGGTGGCTTTATCTTTCTGAATTCTCCGTGCAATTCCACCTTCTATTTTTTGTTTGCCTTCTGCTGGGTTTCATTCTCAGATTCGGCCTCATTAGAATTTATATTTGGATTACTTCGCTATGATGCACTTCTTTCTTTTCGGCCTGTATCTTGTTCATATGTTTGTTGTTTGTTCCCTTCCTGGAATTCTCTGTCAGCACTGGGTTTTTCATTCCTTTGATTTTGCCTATCTGAGAGGCTTTTTAGGATCCTCTCCTGCTCCTGCATCATTCTTGCATTTTCCCTTCGTACTCTCTCCATTTCTTCCTGCAACTGTTGTACTGTGTGTAATAAAATGCGAGTCTGATGTTGTTGTTCCTCAATCAGTCTGTTAGACCGTTGGTGTTGTTCTATCCCCAGCTGAACCCACATTTCGAGGTTTCCCTCTGGTGGAGGTTGAGTCTCTCCGACATTTCGCGATGGCGGTTGTGAGGGGGTTCGTCTCATTTGTCTTTCCATCTATCTTTCTGACTGTGAATGAATACCACACAATTTTTACGTCAGTTGACCCATTAGGGTCCCAGCGTTGTAACGCCGACTCTGATACCACTTGTAATAGTCAATTATCTACAAATTTTACTCACCATAAAAAAAAAATTATATTGAACAGATATTTCAACCTTGGACTATGACATTATTACCATAATTACAGGTTTTATTAATACATACATCTGGAAATGTTAATTGCATACTTGTACTTTCAACCTTGGATTATGACATTATTACCATAATTACAGGTTTTATCAATACATACAGTTGGATATGTTAATTGCATACTTGTACTCATGATATCAAGTTGTCACGACTGGATCTACGTTTCAAGTCTTTATGATGTCACAATCATTTACAATGCTTTAATAATGTGTACCTAGCGAGTTATCATTTTGGTCTTAGCATCATTCGTGAATGTAAACCCTTATGAACTTTTGCGTACATATCATTTGGATATAACAATTCCTTCATTACGCCTATGATTTTTGGTGTTCGACTGAATCTTTGGCACGTCGTGTCGGTTCAATCGTCTTGCACGTGGCATCCTACACATCGTTGATCTAGATTTAATCCAACAGTGGATAAGTTCTAGGGATCGCTAATGACCTCGGGCAATAACTGATTTCCCCATTCATTGTTTCTCCCGACTGATGGCTCTGGAACATCTCGGCTAGGGTTGGAAACCAGCTTCAACAGAACTATGGCGGCCGACGGTGAAATGGTGTCTACCAACGATGTCAGGTACTCGGCATTTATCGTAAGCTCTCTGGCAGATCTGCGCAGACATTCCCCCTTTTTTTTTTCTCGCAGAAGGTGAAGAGTTAAGAACAGTTTCAGTTTTCTTATTTCGTTGCAAACCTTGTTGAAATTTCCATCAAGAGCAGCTGGTGTTCCTGGGTTTTTACTCCGTCCTAAGATCTACAGGTATATTTTCTCTCGTTTTTCCCTTGTTTTATTTATGGCTATGGAGGCGGTTTAAAACCCCTTGTTCTTCGTACTCTTTTAACGAAAATCTTCGGTTCTGTTACAGGTATTACCCACTTCCTCCTTCTCGTCAAGGTTTCTTGGTTTCCTCATGGATTCTAGTTGCGGAGAAGGTTTAATCCTCGCTTCTACAAACAGGTACCCTGTCGTTGACGGTTTTGGGGTTCCATAGCTCTTGCCTGGCTAGAACATTTGTTATTTGTAATAGCTGTTGGGACGGCTAGGGTTTTAAGAACCTGTAGCCTTGTTACGCAGTCTTAATACTGTTTAATTGTTTAAATTATAGAGTGTAAATACGGTTACCTGCCGGATAGCCACATTATGCTAGTCAATCTTCGAGAGAATTCTCTTAGTTTAAAAGGGTTTCCATTTCAAATGTAATGTGTATATTTCTCAATTACAGACTGGCTGGGGTCATTATCCTCCGTTCCCTTCTTTGGTTATAAGACTAAGTAATTCCCCTAGACAGCTTGGGGTTTTGCAACTGTTCTTCTGTTTATTTTTTTCGTTATATAAGTATATTTAGCTGAAGGCTTGTGAGATATGTTTTTTCTGTTTCCGGCACTCATAAACGACCTACTAAGTTTCAAATATGTAGTTTCTCCGTCGCAATAGATCCTATGGGTGTATGCGCTGCGCAATGAAATTTTGTGGGTATTTTCTCAGCTTTTCCATTGAATGGCGTCCCTTCCGAGGTTTTATTTGCTATGTTTTCTGTAATGTCTATTATGGAGTTATATGCTACTAGGCTTACAAGGGTTTTCTCGAATTTTTCAGGCTGTAAATTCTTCTTAGTTGTTGCAGAGTTTCCTCAAATATTCTCATCTCATCTTTCTGTAAAAATCTGAGTTAAACTACGTTCCTGTTTTTCCTTTGTTTATCTCTTTTTTTTTTAAAGAAAGAATACTACAGGTGTCCGGATCACCAATTTCTTCCGAGTTTATCATATATATAAGGGCAAACTATCCAGAAGACTGAGTTATTCAGGCATTTGGATTAACAGCCCTCCTGAGTTTACATCTCCCGTTTTCTTATTATTATCGTTAACTTCTGCAGTATTATCTCAAGAAAAGGAAATATTATGACATAGTTATTCACCTATCAGGTCAATACTTAACAATATTTACCCCATACTTCCACCTAACCATTCTTGATCAAAGATTCTAAATCTTCGTTATATATATTTTTGTTTTCAACTAATTTTCACAAAACCAGATTTCCTAGAATGCATCTGCTGTGATTCACCAGAATGTCTAATTAAAGAAAAGAAAAAAAAAAGAAACAATAATTACCACTGCATTTACACCAGAGATAATCTAATTAAACACAGGCAACCTTAACTATAACAGGCATAATCATTCTTTTTCAAGAAACAAGAATTCTAGTTGCATTTACTCATATGAGTCCAAATCCAACTGATGGTACTCGTTGCCTCCCTTGCACGAGGTGGGGCAATTACGTTCCCTAGCCCTCCCCCGAGCTTCAAGCCTGGGTCTTGTTGAACACAACGTTCTGGAGGAGAAATTTCAGGACAATCCAGTCCAACTCTCCAACTCCAGTGAAAAACAGAATTTCTGGGAAGAACTCGGGACAATCCGGTCCAATTCTCCAACCCAGAGGTCAGTCTGTTCTGAAAAATCTTTTTCCAGTATAACAGAGTTCCTTCCTTCCTCGCAGAACCCCCAACTCTCCTTGGAATTCCTTATTTATTCCATAGTTTCTTTCTGGGTAAATTTGGAATTGTTTTTCTGTTCAACTAACTCCAGATCTTGATTTACTTTTTACCATCATTTTTTACTCATGAAATTAATTTCACGAGAAAATCTTTTTATCCAATATCAAAATTTGATTTTTGTTCAACTATTCTAATTGAAATAAAACAACAGTCATAATTAATCCTTAATTAATAAAATTCTAACCATTTGTCTCAGCTAAGACGGTGGTTACAATTTTGGAATATTTGATCCTTCCAGACATCTACTAGAAAAATCTCCAATTATGTAATATTGTAACCTCTAGATGTATCAGAGAGCCTCTAAGCTTGGGCTAAGCCAGTCTTGAACCAACCATGAATATATTATGAACAACTAGTCTACAACCATGAGGGCGATGCAAATTATATTATTAATGCTTTTTTTTAATTTAAGTGTGTTTTTTAAAATTTAGTTAATTTGATTTTTTTTTAGGGTTTTAATATAGAATGAATTAATAAATAGAGAAATTAAATTTTTTTTAAATGATTTGATTTTGTTTAAGGGAGTGAAACAAGATTAATTTTTTTGAGGGGAATTTCATAAATATAATTATAAATTTTATCAAAATTCTTTTTAATATTATAAAATTTTATATAAAAGGTTAAAATTTGGTTATTTATTAATTTTGTCCTCTAATTAATATTATATGTTGAAATTATTTGTTATAATAATAACAAGAAGAAGAATAAGAATACGAATAGTTAGTTATATGAATTAATGACATATCACCATGCTATTATGAAATATTATTACAATAAATATTTTTTAATATATTTTATGCTAAGAGAAGTAGATAAAAATAATAATAATAAAATATAATGGGGCTTCAATTAGAAAATAAGAAAACATAATAAAAGTACTAATAAAAATAATAAGTAGATTTTAAATATTCTCCTCAACACTTTCTCGTCATTATTCAAAAATTTTCTTTTGTCTTTCAGGATGCTCAGTGTGTCTACTCAAAACTTCAATTTATTTAAAGAGTTCAACTCTATAATTCTTTGTCTAACTATTATACATTTTGGAGTTTTTGGCATAATCTAAATTTATTGAAAAAAAATTTGGCCAAATCATGATCTTTTGTAATTTAAAATTATTTTTTGACTTCATGTAACACTTGAATTTGGCATTAACTAGTTGTTAAATAGTAACTTGATATTTTAGTTATTATTTCTTTTAAAGAAAAACTAAGACCATGATCATTTCTGGAAAAGTTATTTATTTTTTTATTTGGAAATAAAATTGGTTATGGAAGTGGTTCCATAAAAAGTAAAAAGGATGACGGTAAAAGTATTCCAAGAACTCAAGGTTGGTTGGACAGTTTGAACAGTTACCTGTTCCTCTGAGGATAAGAAGCATATCCCAGTGAGGAATAGGGGTTATTTTCAGTGAATGAGGAAGAGAGTGAGAAAGTTTCAACATATAAATCATTGAAACTGTGGTGTATTAATATTTTAACATATAACATAAAGTACTATAGCTAAAACCACCAAGATTGTGGTGTTGTTTTGGAGTATCAAATTTAAATAACTATAGCTAAACCAAGTTTTCCGACAAATTTTTTGGCCCAGTAATTGAGATGTAAGTGTACCTAGAGGAAATGGGAAGAAATGTTAACAAAACACGGCAACTAAACGAATGATATAATCCAAGAAACACGATGAAGAGAGGGTACCTGTGTTCCAAGAGATGGGAACTATAAGCGAGGGAAAAAGAGTAAAACAAAACTCGAATTCAGACTTAAGTGAAACCGAGACAGGGAAAAGACACAAGTATATTTACCTAGTGATAAGGAAGGACTCCTTCACATGTTGCTGACCTCGAGCTGTGGGAAAAAATGACACAGACCGTGAGGGTTAGCATTAGTAAACCATGTTTGCAGAGTCAGTGCAATAGAATGTTGAAAACATAGTAAATGAATAGAAGAAAAACAAGAAAATTTTGATACCTACATTGAGAACTGGAAGGAGTCGGAGCTGTCGAACAAGCACTGCATCTGGAGAAACTAGCAGTCATCCGTGATGGCATAAACTAAGAAAAATTCATAACCAAATTGAATACCGTGCAGAGGGTATTCTACCCAAATTCCGTTAACACAATGGAACCGAGCTAATTCTCCAAGCACAAGACCTCGATGAGGAGGAGATGAACCGAAGAGCAAGTTGTGATTGATAACTATTGAGACTGTAAAAGAGGTGACAAGGTTTGGTTTCCGTCCTCAGAGGTTGCAGAGTAGTTCGAAAAGTGGCCAGAGAGAATAATGGGAGAAACGGTTAGGGTTCTAGGTATACCTAGACCCTTTCCCGCCCAAAATATCCACCATAGATCTCAAAAGGATTGGACAGAGAGAAATGTGGCAAGTGTCGATCGAAGGACTACAACACGGAGGTCACAAAAATCTGAACCATGTTTCCGAGAAAATCAATTTAACAGTACTTAGCAAGGTTCGTATAGTACATCAAAATTAATTCAACAATGAATGCTTAGGTGATAACAGCTATGGGGTTTGTACCATAGTTAGAGCAACACGCCTACACACAAATGCCACCATATTTACATAAACGAATATCAAGTGTTATGAATATTAAAATAAGTGTGATAACCAAAGTAACTCAAGTGCATTAAGACTTGCAATTAAGGTTTTCAATTGTATTGTTAAGTTGTATATGTGGGATATAGTAGATAATGTAAGGTTTATAATCAACCTAATCAAATAGTAAAAGGTAAATTTTTTTTATGGTAAGTTTTTTTTTTAATATTTTCGATAAGTGTTACACTTCAACATCCTAAAATCCCCCTTGAGACATTCAGATTATGGAGAGTTCACAACTAGTGATTCTAACAACAAAAAATTATACTCTAAAAAGCTTCAACTTAAAACATATAGATAATGAAAAATTAAATTAATAATGATTCATATTAATAACCATTATATTAATGAGATTTTACTACTCCATGTTTAAATTTAGTTAATAATCATATAAAACCTTAAAACTTATATTATTTTTTAGATTTATTTATATAATATATAAAACTTATATTATGTATACCACTTTAAAAATCTAAAATAAAAAATATTATAAAACATTTCAAAAGAAAATATCATATATATTAACATTTTTAATAAAAGTAAATAAATAAATATTATGCTTTATTTTAAAATTTCATGTTTAAATTTGATTTTAAATATATATAAATTTAATACTTACGATAATTTTTTTTACTTATTGTATAGATTTTATGTTGTGCATATCACATTAAAAATTAAAGAAAAATAAAAATATTAAATATGTTAAAGAAAAATGTTATGTTAATGATATGTATAATGAAAATTTTAATACAAATAAAAATAAGAATATTTCATGTTAAATTTATGTATAATATAAAGAATATTTTAAAGAATGGTATATTCATCATTATTAATTTATCAAATGTTAAGAGGGATCAAATCTTTTTAGGTACAAATATTTCCTCAAGTTTTATACTTAAAAGAGATTCGAATCTTAAAAGATTTGATTCCTCTAGAAATTTTCTAGATAAATGGGAAATTATAGGTAGATGTCATTGTAACCTCTAACTGTATCGCACACTCCGAAATTTTCTAGAAAAATTAATAATTAGGTGACATTGTAACCTCTAGTCATACACTCTCCAAGCATCCTACATAAGTTTGCACTGACAATATAGAATATAGTGCCTTAACAATACATTATGAAAAACTAATATACGCCTTTAATTTTTGAAAAAAATATAAATTTAATTATATATATCCATCCTAGATCCATCTTAACCTCAGATCTGTCAAGCATTGGGAGGGGTCAAATATCTCGAGGTTCAAACCTCTTTTTTGAGTGCAAAACTTAAGGAAAGGTTTGCACATGGAGAGATTTGATCTGTCTCGTGGTTGATAGATCTCGGGTTAAAATGGATCTAGGTTGGTTTCAGTGGTGGGTTTTCCTACAAAATTTGTTGAACATATAATTATTTTGATCATTTTAAATATTTTAAATATGTCTAAGAATAATTTGGTCAATTTAACTTTAACTTTGCTTAGTTACCTCAGTTTGTTGAGATGAGAGAGATTGTTAGTAACTTGAATGATGAAAAATGATGAAATAAAATTTTAAGTGAAAGTGACAATGTAACAATGTTGAGCGATAGAAAATGTGAATAATAAGAATATAGTGAATTACAAACAATCTTCATTGTGATCAATCTGAAACTATTTTCTTCTATTATTCTTATTGTCACACATATTAGTTATTTTATATTACAACGTTTGAATGTAAAGTTATTAACAATGTTGAAAGATGGAAAATGGGAATAATAAGAATGTGTCCAATTACAAGTAGTTTAGAGTTTTAAGAAGAAGACATTTCGGGTAAGGGAACATTTTATTTAGGATGAAAAATAAATTATTGTATTTATGGTTGAATTATTGTAACAAATAATTCAATTCACGTCAATTCACATCATGAATGGTGTTTATGTGTGTACACTAAGAGAGAGTTTGTATTTTTGGGGGTTGAGATAGAGATATAGATGGAGGGGAGGGAGAGGGAATAAGAGAGGCAAAGACAGGGAGGGAGGAAGAGATATAGATATGGAGAGAGAAGTGTTAGAGAGATATAAGGGGAAGAGAGAGAGGGAGTGGAAAAGGGGGAGAGAAAGAGAGAGAGAGAGATGGAGAGAGAAGTGTTAGAGAGAAAGAGAGAAGGGGAAGAGAGAGAGGGAGTGGAAAAGAGAGGGAGAGAGAGATAAATAGATAGATATATATGGAGAGAGAGTGTGTATGTTTAGGGGTGAGATAGAGAGATAAAGAATGAGAGACAATGTGATATAGAGATATATATGGAGGGGGCAGAGATGTGCTTACACTGAAATAAATTCACACTATTAATCTAATTACTTTGAAATTAATGTAAATCATACATCTAGTTGCATCAAATCAAAAATCAACATCTACGTTGAAATCAATCCATCTAGTGCAAACAATAATATAGGATTATAAATCAACATCTACACTAAAATCAATGCATCTAGTGAAAACAATCATATAGGATTAGAAATCAAAATCTACACTGAAATCAATGCATCTAGTGAAAGCAATCAAATAGGATTAGAAATCAATATATACACGAAAACCAATGCATCCAGTACAAACAATCAAATAGGATTAGAAATCAACATCTACACTAAAATCAATGCATATAGTGTAAGGTATTAAATAGGAATAAAAATAGACATATGCATTGAAATCAATGCATCTAGTGCAAGCGATCATATAGGGTTATAAATCAATATCTACACTAAAACCAATGCATCTAGTGTGAGAAATGAAATAGGAGTAGAAATCAATATCTACACTAAAATAAATGCATCTAGTATAAGGTATTAATTAGGATTAGAAATAGACATCTACATTAAAATAAATTCATCTAGTGCAAGCAATCAAATCCTATTAGAAATCAATATCTACATTGAAACCAATGCATCTAGTGCAAGTAATCAAATAGGAGTAGAAACTAACATCTATACTAAAATCAATGCATATAGTGTAAGTTATTAAATAGGATTAGAAATTGACATCTACACTGAAATCAATGCATCTAGTGCACGAGATCAAATAGGATTCTAAATCAACAACTACACTAAAATCAATACATTTATTTAGTGAGAAACCAAAATATTCATGACTTTCTAGATCTAAATTCTATGTCTATATTTTTCTATGTGTGTCTCCTTCTTCTTCCCTCTCTCTCCACCTTCCATTCTGTGTCTATCTCCCTCCCTCTCTCATTCTCTCTCTCCCCTCCCTCTCTCCATTGTCTCTCTCTCTCTCCACCTCTCCCTTCATTTTGATATCTTTCTCTTCTTCCTTCTCCCCCCTATCATATATAACTACAACCCCCTCTAACTCTCCTTATCTGCCTCTCTATCTAATCCCCCTAAACACATCTCTCTCTCTCTCTCTCTCTCTCTCTCTCTCTCTCTCTCTCTCTCTCTCTCTCTATATATATATATATATATATATATATATATATATATATATATATATATATATATATATATATATATATATATATATATCTTCCTCCATCCCTTTAGTTGTCTCTCTCTTCTTCCCTCTTGCACCCTACATCTATACATATATCTCCCTTTGTCTCCCCTTCTTTATATCTCTATATTAGCTCACATACACACTCTCTCTCTCCATATATATCTATCTATCTATATTTCTCTCTTCCTCCACTTTCTATCTCTTCCCCTTATCTCTCTTTGTCTCTCTCTCTCTCTATCCATATCTATCTCTTTTCCTCCCTCCCTCTATTTGTCTCTCTATTTTTCCCTCTCTCCCCCCTCCATCTATATCTCTATCTCCCCTTGTATCTACTTCTCACCCCAAAAACATACACACTCTCTCTTCGTATCTATCTATCTATCTCTCTCTCTCTCTCTCTCTCTCTCTCTCTCTCTCTCTGCATCTCCCTCTCTCTCTCTCTCTCATTGTCTCTCCATATCTCCCTTGTCACTCCCTCTCCCTCTCCACCTTTCTCTCTTTATGTCTTTCTTCCCCTTCCACCTCCATCTCTCTCTCCTCTCTCTCAAGTCCTCTCTCTCTTCCTTTATCTCTCTCCCACCTCCCTCTATCTCTCCCCCCATCACACACACACTCTCCACCCTCCAAATATGTCACTACATCCCTCTCTCTCTCCTTCTCACTCTCCCCCCTCCAACTCTATCACTACCTCCCTCTCTCTCTCCTTCTCACTCTCCCCCTCTCTCCCCCCTCCATATATATGTCTCCTTATCTCTCTCTTCCCCTTCTTTCCCTATCTCTATCATCTCCTTTTTTCTCTCTTCCCTTGTATTCTCTCTCCCTTATCACTCCCTCTCTCTCTCCACCTCTATCTCTCAATACCTTTTTTCTTCCCTCCCTCTATTTCCCCCTTCCAACTCCATCTCTCTCCTATCTCTGAAGTCCCCTCTCTCTTCCTTCCTCTCTCTCCCTTTCTCTCCCACCTCCCTTTGTCTCTACCCCTCATCACACACACTCTCTCTCTCCACCCTCCAACTCCGTCACTTTCTCCCTCTCTCTCCCCTTCTCGTTCTCCCCCTCTATCCCCCCTCCATATCTATCTCTCTCTATATCTCTCTTTCCCTTCTTTCCCTATCTCTATCCTCTCCTTTTATCTCCCATCCCTCGTCTCCTCTTGATGCAAGTGGATATTGGTGGCCAGTTGCCTATTCCACTTGGGGCCCCACCATTGTTTCTTTCAGTTTTTCAGTTTCCTTAATTGTAGCACAATTTACTATTTTTAGCAGTTTTTTCTAGTCCCAAACTTCCGGAATCGTTTTGAGGCCCTAAACAACGTTTCTTTGGAAAAACGAGAGAAACTTGGGTGTTTGACTAATGTTGCTCACAAAAAAATTTGTATTCCTCATATAGATGTTTCTAACGAGGTATTGTGCATGACAAAAAGATATCATATGCCAAAGTTCTGTCCTCGAGAAGTTGATGTACCAGTTTACCCAAACGAGGCCCATAGTTTTGGCGCTTCATCTCCTAGGGTTAGGTTTTTTGATGTTTAGGGTTTCCCATTGTTTATCAATAATAAATAGACCTTCGAGTCTCATTGTAACATAGTTTAGAGGCTTGTAACCACCACATCTCTTCTCAAAGATAAGTTACCAATGCCCTAGCTAGTCTATTTCCATTTTTTCTGTAAGCATAATTCAGTTATGTGATATTAATGAAATGAAGTCTTATTTCTGTTGCATCTCTGCATTTATGTGTATTTATGTATTTTATTATGTTCATGCATAAGTCTGAATTAGTGGTATCAAAGCAGTCTACTCTTTCTTGATCCTTCTTTGCATGTCCCCAACGAGGTCGGGGTATAAGGAGTTAGCGCTCGATCTGGTTGAACCTTTGCAAGATCAGCCTCGCAAACCCTAATGGCCTCCCATGGGGGACGAAAAGAAAGACGAAGGAGAAGGAGATCCTATCAAAATATTGCTCGAGGATCCCCTTAAGAAACAAAGGAACGTGATGATGGATAACTTTTCCCAAATTGTTCAATGACTTCCCACCAGCGACGCATATGCATATAATAGCCACTCTGGAGGCACAACTCCTTTTAAGGTACAAGTAAATTGTGCTACAATTAAGGAAATTGAAAAAAAGAAAGAAATAATGGTGGGGTCTGAAGTGGAATAGGCAGGTAGCCACCAATATCCACCTGGATCACCTCTCTCCCTCATTCAATCTTCATCTCTCTCTCCACCTCTATCTCTCAATGTATTTTTTCTTCCCTCCCTCTCTTTTTCCCTCCAAATTCGTCTCTCTCCCTCCCTCTCTCCTCCTCTCTCCCCCCTCCTCTATCTATTCCTTCCTCTGTCTCACTCTCTCTCCCAACTCTTTATCCCTCTCTCCCACTCTATTCGCCCTCCATCTCACTCTCTCTCTTAAATATGATCCCATTTCATTGTATTTAAGGATGTATTTGAATTTAAAGAAAACATAATTGGTTGTAAAATATTAAACCTATATTTTGGATCAATCATGTCAAAGAAAATACAATAATAAAAAACTTAAAAGAATCATGGAGTAGCTTTTCTCTATCATTGTTAGTCACTTTGTTTTCTCTCTTTGCTTCCATCCTAGGTTAAAATGTATCTATCCTTTTTCTTTATATTATTATTTATATCATATAAATTTCACATATGTATATATAAAAGTATTCTCATTTTTAATTTTTTTAAACCTCGATTTAATCTCTATGGAAATATTTATTTATATTATATAAATTTCACATATGAATATATAAAAGTATTCTTGTTTTTAATTTATTAAAACCTGGATCCTCAATTTAATCTCTATGGGAATATTTTTAGTAGGATATACCATTTTGATTTTAGATTTAATTAAAAAATGTTATAAAATTAAATTAAAATAAAGTATTTGTAAAATATTTTGATTTTGAAATAAGTTATGGAGTTCTTTAATGAGAATTTTTGGAGTTTGGATTTGTGGTAAAATCTTGATTTGTATTATTTAAACTAATTTTTTTATTGCATATATGGATTCAGCACCCTAAAAACTCCTAATTTTTTCAAAAAGTTTCATTAAAGACAACTCAATGGGAAAAAATTTCAAAAAGTTTCATTAAAGACAACTCGAAAAGTTATGGTTTTTGGGCATGTGGTATTGATAAGCCATGGTATTGTAATAGAATAATTAAAATCCTAGATGCATAACATAATAATCAAAAGCATAGATCGCTCATGGTATTGATAAACCATGGTATTATGATTTTCTTCCCTCCTATCCCTCTCTCACTCCCTCTCTATCTTTCTTTTCTAGGTATTGGCCCATGTTATTGTAAAAAAATCCTATTTAGAAGTGAATAATATCCATGGTAAATATTCATGATTAAATATCTTGTTATAGTGTAAATATTAAATTTTTATCCCCTTATTAATTAAATTTAAAATTGGTTATGCAATCATTAATTTAATTTATATGGTAAAATGGATTTTAATTTATAACTACTATGTATATGTTATATATTTAATGTGATATGTATATTTACTTTCTTTTATATAAAAAATTGTTCTTAATTTTATTCATAAAAAACAAAGTTACAATATAAAAAAAAAAATGAATTTAAAAAATCTCACATCTCATATATCACATCTAATGCTCACCCTCCACTCTAAACTAGTTGTAGAGTGCCTACATGCAATAATTATAATTATTTATTTGTTTCTTTTATTTTTTAAATAAAAATAAAAATAATAATAATAATAATAATAATAATAATTAATTAAAACACTTTGAATCTATATATATATATATATAATTTGATAGATTCAAACTATTTTAATTAATTATTATTATTATTTTTATTATTTTTATTTTTAAATTTAATTTATTTGTTATTTTTACTTTTTATAATTTGATATAGACATGACAACATCTCTCCATACTAGGCTCGAGCTTATCTCTCAACACCATGAACATATATTATATATATAAAGTTTAAGGAGTATAAAAAAAATTGTAATTATAAAAGGTTTATATGACTATTAACTAAATTTAAACATAAAGTTGTGAAATGCCATCAATATTATAGTTATTAATATGAATCATCATTATTTTATTTTATTTTAATTTGATATGCATATTATAGATTTTTCTATTAAAAAAAAAAAATTGTTCTTAATTTTTATTAATATAAATAAATTTGTAATATATAAAAAAAATTATTATAGGCATAAAAGGTTTATATGACTATTAACTAAACTTAAACATGGAGTTCTGAAATACCATCAATATAATAGTTACTAATATGAATCATCATTATTTTATTTTTTTAATTTGATATGCATATTATGAATTTTTTTCCTTAAAAATTGTTTTTAATTTTTATTAATAAAAATAAATTTGCAATATAACTAATTGAATTGAGTCGACTCATTATTTTTATTACTCTTTTAATTGATATGTTTTATTATTATTAATTGTATCTAAGGCTTTTCTATAACATATTTGTGCCTCTTGGCACAAAAACTCTTTAAGTACATTTATTGTAATAACATCTCTATAGTAACATTGTGGTGTGTCAATAATTCATATAACTAACCATCATCCATTAATTTAATGATAAATTATTATCATACTTTATTATTATCATAAATAATTTTAATGAAGGGGTGGGAGGAGCGGGAGAGATTATTCGTTGTTCAGTGATAAAATAGAGCCTCTATATGTTTGGGGATTAGGAGTAGCATCCAATAATCAAATAGAGTATTTGGTGTTATGGAAATGTTTAGAAAATAGAATTGAAAAGAAGAATACGAAGATCCATGTGTTTGGACATTCCATGACATTAATCCTCCAAACGAGGAAAGTCAAAGGTTTGTTAAGTTCAACTTCCTTCAATCCTTCAAAGAATTTCTCTACAAATTTTGAGATTTGAGAAAATAAAATTTTATCATATTCTTATAGATTTAAATGACAAATCCAACTCCCTAGAAAATAGAGGTTTTATCATGTACCAGGGGACATTAGAAGTGGATCAAAATGTTTTGATCTCACCCCTTCCTTGAATTGTTTATCATGAAGGTTGACAATTGCAATGCTAAAGGTTTATCTAGTCAAGGCATGATTTATATTATCAAAGAGTCTGAACAGGAAATATATGCTACTGGAAATCACATTGTGGAAAATACTTCGGCATCGGAAATATTGGAAAGGAGGTCAGCAATAATTCTCCAGCCACGTGAATTAAGAACTCAGACCTTGTGTCTCTTCTGGAGTCACAATTGGCTCAAGGAGGATTCAACACGGAGGAAAAGGAGGTCTCAAATCCTAATAATTAAAGGAGGGATGGTTCTTGCACAAGGGAACACTGTCTTGGGCTTGCTCCTTTATTCAATTCAAAATAGATCGGATTTAATGAAACTCCATTAGAGTATAATTCACTTGGAAGTCCTAGAAATCAGCCAGAACTTAGATATGGGCTCGCACGCAAGGCACTACATTGCCTTCAGATGGATTCGTCACAACGAAGGATATATTCGACTCTCTTTTTCCCTTATTAATTCACATCTATCATATTTAATAAGTCTCTCATGTGAGAAAAGATGGTTGATTCTCTTGATAATTGTATAGTGGAAAGGCATCTCCTCACCATGTCGAAGTCTGAGTCTTCCTCTCATGCATGGGATTAGATCTATTTGGGCCAGCTTCTGACTAAATTAATTGAGTTACTGGAAGGGTTGCTGGCATAGTTGAATAAAATTACATAGTACACGCATGTGACAATATTACACACAATTTTTTGGACAAATGTCCCCGAAAAAACCCGATGCGAGAAAACTGGTACAACAGCTCTAGAGGGTTTTTATTATTATGCAGAGACTAAATACAACATTTTGGGCACCAGACATGGTTGGCCCTATACAGAAATTACACGACAGTTTGTACCTTTCACTTGGGGACAGAATATATGGTTATATCACACCCTCAAATGGGATTTACATATTACGAGCCCCTTCTGGCCCAATGGAACCCTCAGCACTAACTCTGCAGCCTTTGCGTCAGCCCTCACTGGCCAGTGTCTCCACTGCACCACCTTGACAGGTGTTGCGCTGTCTCTGTGTTGCCCCAGTTGGGCCTACATCACTACTGCTGGTGTTGCACTGCGCTAGCTGGGTCTGCGTCACCATGGTTGGGCTTACATAGCCTCTACGTGGTGCTAGCTGAACTATGTCCTCTAGGATAGCTCTACGTTGACTGGTACTCACTGCCCCTTTGTCTTGATGTATTCTCATCCTTGGATCATATCATCCCTTGCCCATCTCTGCCCCTCTTGCACTGCAAACTCGCTTTGAATTTCTCAGCAAACCCTGCCCCAGAAATTCAACTTAGCTTCAGTGCTCTGCCAGTGTGTGTGTGTCTCCAACTGACCCCAAGCCTTTCTCTTATACTTTTCTTGTTGGAAAACCAACATTCAGGATATAATCTCTAATCAATGGCTCAGATTAAAATACTACTTGATCCACGTCACTTAGAACATTTCATCACATGTGTTTAATTAATTCACCTTAATTTTTCTAATTCCCTAAGTTACACTTAAGGTCCTCATTAAAAACATTAATTATTAGAATAACTTCAACATAAGATGAAATTTCTCCAAACACTTTCTGGGTTTTGGAGGTCTCATGTGTCTTAGCCCCTCCACAAAATTTCAGGGCCAGAGCACACCTGATGCTACCTCAAAATTTCAATAAAATCGAATCTGGAAAAACAATTTTGAGTAATATTGTGATTTCTTTTTGCTTAAAATGCACTTATGAGTGCATAAATGGATTCATCACCCTAAAAAATTGTTAGCCTCTTTCATAAAGGCAATTATAAATCCAAAAACACATAAATTGAATAATGTAGAGTTAGGATAAATATATTTATTAAATTAGAATATTTAATAAATATTAGAGATACTTAGAAATAGTATTTTGTTAGTAAAAATAGGACTCTAGAATTGAGTCATTTCCTAGGCTCTAAAATAGGAATAAAGTTAGTGGGATGGTTAGAAGTTCATTTCTTTTAAATGGACACTTGTTGATTTTCCAAGTGATCCATAACTAGATTAAGTTAGAACATAGAGCTTATAAATAGGATTGTTTCCTAATTTCATTGTGTAATGTGAGAGTGAGAGTTTACATTTGTAAACTCCTGCAATTTGATATGTAATCTTTTTTTATCAATAAAATTTTGTGTCTGAGGACACTTCTGCATCTACATGTGGTATTAGAGCTCTCAACTTCAAGAGTGATGTTTTTGTAATTTTTTTTGGAGCAATAAGGGTGATGTTTTAAAATCCTTGGAGTGATAAGTTGTATTTTGTAATTTGGAGAGCTAAGGAATGTTTCCATTTGTATTTGGAGTGATAAGGGAAAGCCTTTATTGTAATTCAAAGTATTGTTTTACTTTGAGAGAGATCGTTTCACTATCCATTCAGATTTTGAAGGCGCATTGTTTCAAAGGGTTGTCAACTTGGCATTATCATTGCTTCAACTGATGTACTCAGTGATTAATAAAGATATCATTTTTTTGGTGTTGATGTGTCCTAGATCTGCCCGAAATTGAATAAGGGGATGTTAGGTACACTATGTGTGTTTGATGGCGCATGTTTTTTATGGCTTCATGCTGTTACTTTTTTATTTTTGTCTAGTTGTGACACATTAATAATTTCATACATAAAGTTTAATATCAGCAAGCATAACACTTATAACGAAATAGCTGCAAGATCAACACATGCATCTGCACAACTACAACATATAATCGAAGATTGTCTACATCATCATTTTACATCAACAAGCCAATTCACTTCATCAGGTTCATGTACCTGCACACTCAAATAAAGTCTACATGTAATCAAACTCATTGTTTTAAGTGAATCATTAAAAATTCATTGTTAATGAATTTTTAAGAGAACAAGTGAATCATTAAAATTATTGTAAGCTTTGTTGGGTGCATTGTCGACAGTGTTCGACACCCTTTACACAAAATCAAGTGAGTGCATGAGTTTTTTCAAACAAGCAACAAGTTCACATCTCCTGCAAGCGAGCGTGATTATTCAAGAAATTTGCATCAAGACAGTACAAAGTTCAAACCTTCAAGCAAACCAGAGTGAAGTTTATTGCAGCAACCATCAAAAACAACCAAACAAGTTCAACTCTGACATCAATCAAGCAAGTTGACATCGACATCAAGCGAGTGTGGCTATTCATTCAAGTGAGCGTGAAGTCATCAAGTAATTCAAGTGAGCGCTTAAACAAACACGATCGTCATCAAGCGAGCATGAATTCCAGAGTTTAAGCAAGAAAATTCTACAAATCTAGAAAGTGTTCCAAGCAAGCGCAGTAAGCAACAAATCAAGTGAGCATGCCATTCAAGTCACATTCAAGCGAGCCTGAAATTCAAGTGAAACAGTTCAAAGTATGACATCTCCAACAAGAGAGCCTGATTTCAAGTGCGCAAGTTCAGATGGCGCAACATATTCAGTTGTTAAACCTTCTTCATAGTTTGATCATCTCTAGTGATGAAGACATGGTGTGCATCAGCAAAGACACTCTTGCTGATCTTTCATGGCATCTACAACAAACACATGAAACTATTGAGTTTCTTCAGCTCGAGTCACAACTTCAAAGGATTGAATTGCAAGAAAAGAGTGATACTTTCAAGTCTTTGAACCATCCAGATGATAAGTCATTCATTCCAACAACTTCAAGTGTCTAATTTGTTCCAGATCCAATTTCTTCCAAGCCCATCATCAAGCCCTGGGAAGAAATTCAGAATAACAAGAATCGACAAGGCTTAGGATATTTCCAAGATGAAATAAAATTATGTGTCTGAGGATCACTTGAATTTTGCATATTAAACAACTTAAACTTGTGATTCTTAAAAATTTCTATCAAAGTTTGCGAAAAAAATGACTACAAAGATGGCCATTTCATCTATTAGTTAGGCTATACGAATATTTTTTATAATAATAATAATAATTTATTTTAAAAATCGTTAAGTATATTATAGAAGTTCCTAAATGATCGAATTTATTGTGTCAAAAGGTGTTTTTTACATATGAATATGAGGAGATGTGTGATTCCTTCCATACTTATGTGGACTTGACACTTGGAATTTGAAAAATATATTAATAACAATAAATTATTTCAATGTTAGCCATCAATAAAATATTTGGATGTCTACCTTAAGTAAAATACAATATAAGCTTCCTATAGAGAATGAAGAAATGGCCAGCTCTTGATTTGTTACAAATAACACTGAAGGATGGATTGATGCACGTAGGCACAAAGGAAGAAAGGAAAAACCCCTTAATCATCCCGGTATCTAATATCTGAAAGTGCAAGTTTGTAATCTGAATATTTTCTAGTTTTCTTATGTAACATGTTTTTTTTAAGAAAAATAATATATATATATATATATATATATATATATATATATATATATATATATATATATATATATATATATATATATATATATATAGTGTAATTGAGAGTTAACAAAAAAAACTTACCCATGTGTAGTTTTTACATCAAAATAAACCATAGACCTTGGGAATCTTTCCCTTCAACACACAGCACCACTGCCTACACCCTTCTCACGCATGCACACCTCGTTTGATGGGTGAAATTATCCTTCCCCCACACCAAATTTGCGTGGCAGCCAACAGTCTTCTAGCAAGCCCCACTTCTCTCACACAGATAACAACAACAAATTTACCAACTTAACGGGAACTATATCGAATTCTTGCCTTTTTACGGGTTGCAAGAAATCATCTAATTTTGAAAAGTGTTAATTCAAAATACATCTTTTTTTCTTAGCGTATTTTTGACACTTTAAATTTTCTTATGTATCAAGTATGAACATTTTTTTTTAAATGTTAGTGATTTTCATGTTGATTTCGAAAAGTGTTGAGGCAGCATCAACCCTTTGTTTTTTGGTGCGTGGGGGGGGGGTTGTTTTTGACACTTCAAATTTTATAATGTATTAAGTTTGGATAATTATTTTTTTAAATGTTGGCTATTTAAAAAAAAATAGAAGCAATCTTCTTCTTCATCTTTTTCCCCGAGATGTTTTTTTGTGTTTTTCAATTTTATGTTTTTTTGTTTTTCTTTTCAATTTTTTTTAAAATAAAATCTTTGTTTTTTTTTTGCATAGTTTAGAAAAACAATATTTTAAAGTACATCAAATAATAGTTAATCAATATTTCAATGTACATCAAATAATTGTCACTAAAAAGACAATAATTTTAAACATTTGATTAAAAAATACACATTATATATATATATAATTTGGACTTTTTTTTTTGCTATAAATGACATGTCAAATAAATCATTTTTATGGGAAAAATTTAACAAAAAATAAATAAAAATTAGCATTTTTTATGAATTTAATGTCAAAAATAATAATATTCACAGAGTTTTTTTCAAAAAATAGTGATTCACATAAAAATTAAAGTGAAAATCAGATAATAAAAATATTAAACATATAACAATAATAATTGAATACTTATTCTTATCATAAAGTCTCAAAGTCAAAACATTACAAGTATAACTAATGAACTCTTCTCAAAATTGAGCTTGATTTGCAAGCATAACTTAAATTTAATCAACAATATCATATAATCCATGTTCATCATATTCTAGAGCTTCATTATTGTCTTCTTCCATAGTATATTTTTCTTTCATTTTATCATTTTCCTCTTTCGTTGGATGCCTGATGTCTGCAAATCTCACAAAATATCACTTTCCAATCATTGCATCTGATGGTGACTAAGGTTCCTTTGCCTTTTTTGTCACACATGTTTCATTAAAACCCCCTTTCCTCAACCAACTTCTTATATTGCATTTGGAAGAACTTGAATAGCATTAATTCTTTACTAAATAAAATTCCATTGTAGTGAGCCTTTTATAATGGATATGCAATATCTTCCTTTTGTAAGCAACATGTTAGTGTTGTACCTGATCATCAAGTGAACAAAAAATAATTAAGTAAATGAGTATAAACACATAAAAATTAAAATATTGAAATATTGAAAGTCAATTTTATATCATAAAACTTACATGAACCTAGAGACCAATTCCAAAACAAATCTCCTTCATTTGAACACAAATATATAAGATAATTAATCAATGATTGTGGTTTTTGATAAATTTTAACTATCTCTCCTTCTACATGTTTAACCTCATATGTTATTTTTCTTACAACAACATCATGAACTAGTACTTGGTTATGACTCTTTCCATCTACTAGATTCAGAAGAATATTCTTATAGTTATCATCTTTTTGTCCAAAATGCAACATGAATGAAGTCATAATCACTTATAATTGGTTGATCTCCATAACCAATAAGATTTTACATTTCCCTATAACATGAAATAGTAAATATTCAATTAACTTGTACGTAAATATATTTTTAACATTAATAAAACATAAAATTTTAATGTATTACTGTGTAAGTTGCATCCTTGAGTTTGTTTTTCCCTTGAAGCTTAATAATACCAATCCAAATTGTGTGTCAAAATGAAATGTCACAAATCTCCAAAGTGGTGATTTTGTGAATTTATGAAATCCCATAACCACTTTATTAAAATCTTAATAAGTATAAGGCTCACTATCATATCCAATGTTTGGGAAATTGAAACCATGATGGATATTTATAATAATTAGGAAATATTATCTTTTAGGTATGATATTTGCATTGTCTTCATAATCACCTAGAATTAATTGATATTGGGCAGTGTCGATCCGATTCCAAATGTATTGATTAAGACCAGGATCAAGCATAACATTCTGAAGATGTTGCTTTCTCTGCCTTTCCAACTTAATTTTCTGAATAAAAGTTTTTAAAGTATTTGGTATTTCATCTTCATCCTTCTTCAAAATATTTAATTAAATAAACAAATATATGTATAAGTAATAAAATAAAAATAGTTTACATATGAATAAAATGAATGTATTAAATCAACATACATTTTTTAATGCAAGATAAAAACCTTTAAGTGTTGTTGTAGAACTTGAATCTTGGGCTCAAAAGGGCTAAAAAATGGCCAAGTTAGGCTTCCTTCTCTATTTCTCTACTAATTGTTCTAAAAATTCGTCGCTTTGTCTAAACTGGAAACAAAATTCAGTTTTGGTGGAAATGCAAAGCAACATTTCACAAATCTAGGTGGCACATTCAACCATGAAACCTGTCAATTTTGGTGCAATTTGTCGAATTGTTAGTTAAGACTTGTGCCCCTACTTTCGACCCTCTGGTCGATCACGTGGTGATTAATATAACCATGGGGCGTGGGCTAGAGGCCATGTGCCCCATCATCCCCGCTCCTGGTCACATAACAGTCAATGGAACCATGGGTAGGGTGTCGCGTGCCTGCCCTCTTGAGTTTTACGTCTATGGTCATGTGGTAATACAATGAACCAAGGGTTGGGACCATGCACCCTTCCCATTATTCCTTCACCCACGGACATGGTGTATACATTTAACATGGGGATGGTTTGTTCGGACAAGCCCGACGTCCTGACCCCCCCCCTCCCCCGCCTAAAATTGCGTCCACGTTACATTTTAAATAAAATTTTCCCATCATTCATAACAAGAACCAATGCATGGCATAGTAGTAAGGCATTTCATTGTGTATTTTGAGGTTGTGGGGTTGAACCCCACATAGGCTCATCCGGCCCTTAACCAAATTTTGGCCTCATTCGGAGTGCCACGTAGCACCCTATGATTGGTCCATGTGTCACTTCGTGATTGTCCCAAAACAAATCACCACCAACCAATCAAATCGCACCAACTGCCTTTGTACGACCATGCCATTGTCTCATCCTGATTGGCTCCATACTGCACAATCACCCTGCTGACATCAGCACCACATCAGCATACATACTTTCACGTGGCATCCATACACTACCTAGTCAACCCTGCAAGTTGAATTTTTTACCGTTTGCTAAAAACTTCAAATCATGATATCTTCCTCATAGGGTATCAGATTGAGGCGATTCAAGCATCATTGGAATCATAACAACAAGATTTATGATTTTGCACCAATTTTGGGAGAATTTTATCATTTTGATTTTTGAGCATACTTTTTATCCCCTAGATCATTCCTCCCCACTATAAGCTTTTAGGCCACCAAAAGTATGTTTTTACTAAGAAAAAAAGTGAGGGTACAACTCGCTCACTTTCATTATCTTAATCCACCTTGATTTACTTAGATTTTTACCTTTGAGCCCCACTCAAATATACTCCACATTGCCTCTGAGTGAAATCCTTATCCTGTTGTCAAGAATTGAGTCTTCTTGCAAATCCTTTAAACATTCAGGAGAAAAATATTCTATACATGGAATCTAAACATTCTCTTCTTGATTATCAATCACTGGAGGCTCATAAAATATCAATTTTTCCACATTCACAACATAATAAATTTGCATGTAAGGTGGAAAATCTAATCAAAAAGCATTATTACTAATCTTCTCCAAGATTTTGAAATGACCATATCTGATTGGCTTGAGCTTTTTACCTTCACCTTGTAGTATTTCCTTGTTGATGTATAACCAAACTTGATCTCCCACTTGGAAATCATGATCAACCCGATGTTTTTCATGTCTTTCTTTGTACTTAGCTTTGCTTTTCACTAGTTGTTCTTGTACCCTTTGATGCACTAGCTATATTTTTCAATGAAATTCTTGGCTTTTTCCACATCACTGTATCCATATACTCCAATATATTTACCAAAAAACCCAAAAAAACAAGCTTCAAAAGGAGACACTTGTATAGATGAATGCCTAGCACAATTTTAGGCATGTTGGATGTAATGCAAATGTTCATCCCAAAATTTAGGATACTTACCACAATATACTCAAAGAAGATGCACTACTGTTATGTTCACTACTTATGTATTTTCATTGGTTCGTGGATGAAATGTGGTGATCTTATTCAACTTTGTGTCCATGAGTTCTCATAAACTTGACCAAATCTTCCCAACAAATTGAGAATCCCGATAAAAAATAATAGAAGTTGGTAACTCAAAGTGAACCCGTACATTTTGGAAGAACATATTTGTGGTATGTTCAGTTGTAAAATGTTTCTTACATGGAATCAACACACATATTTTGTTGAAACAGTCCATAACAACATATAGATAATCGTTTCCTTTCCTAGACATTGGTAGTCCCCCAACAAAATCCATAGAAATACTTTCCCAAGGATGAGAAGGAATACGAAGTGGAGTATACAAACCCAATTTCCTATTGTTTGGATTACTAATAGCACACATGTAAAATATTCTCACATATTTTGAAATAGTTTCATTCATGTGAGGTCAATAACAATACCTCTGAATTTGAGAAACTATTTTGCCTACACCAAAGTGATCGGCAATAAGAAAAGTGTGGATTTCCCTTATGACATTGATTCTTTCACCCTGTGGAACACATATTAACTTGCCAAGATGATACAACAACTTTTTATGAACATGATAATCCAACACTTAAACATGATTGCATTGACTCAAAGTTGCATAAACATCTTTAAAATATCCATCTTCAGCATATTGTTCAATATGACTTGCATGCATGATTGAGTTATGCGTGAGAATAACATGTACATTAACAATATGCCTTGATATCATATCTACAACTTTTTTGTATATACCTTCCTTATACCTGATTACCAAATGAAATTGTTGTAATAATCCCATCCACCTAAAATGTCTAGCTTGTTGTAGCTTGGTTTGCGATTGTAAATATTGCAAAGGTTGATGGTCAATGCGAATAATCATTTCTTTACCCATCAAATAATTATTCCATTTCTTCATGCTGTGTACCAAAGCATACAAATATTTATCATAAGTTGGAGATTTAATTAATTCATTGGTAAAGCTTTCAAAATGATAACCTATTTCCTTTCCATGTTGCATCAAAAATGCTCCCATAGCATATTCGCTTGCATCGGTTTGAATTTCAAATGGCTACATAAGATCTAGAAGTGCTACAACCGGTTTAGTACTGATTTTCTCTTTCAAAGTGTCAAAGGCTCTCTATTGCTTTCCTCCCAACTGAAAGACCTATTTCAGACTTTTCAAAGCATGTAATGGTGCTGCAATGAATGAGAAGTTAGCAATAATTTTCTCCAATATTGGGTTTCTCCCAAAAAGCTCTTAACTTATGTTACATTTTTGGGTTTAGGCTAATTCACAATGACATCAAATTTTGAGGGATCAGGCTTTAATTCACCCCCTCCTATAATATGACCCAAATAAACCAAATATTTTTTCCAAAATTCACATTTAGACATCTTCAAATACAACTTTTCCTTTTTCAAGGCATTTAAAACTTATTGCACATGATTGACATGCTCTTCACAAGTCTTATTGAAAATTACAGTATCATCTAAGTAGACTATAATAGAAACATCAAGGAAAGCCTGCAACACATCATTCATAACTCTCATGAATGTTGCAGGTGCATTGCAAATCTTGAACGACATAACTAACCATTTAAACAAACCTTGTTTCGGGAGAATTTGAGCACTTTGATTTTTTAGAATATTTTTGATCCCATAGATCATATCATCTAGAATATTGTTGATATCAAGACTTGTCTTACTATTGGTACATATTAAGGGTTTATACTTTCTAACCTTCTGATTTTTTATCTCATTATTCTTCCACATGTTGAAAATCTCATCAATCAAATACGAAATCTCCCAAATTCTAAATTCCAACTAGAAAATATTATCCATACATCTAAATATAACACTTACTTTTCCACCTTTTGCATTGATTTTTTCCTCCATTTGATAACCTATTTCCATACGGAATTACTTTTGAAATCTTTGAATAACATTTTTCTTATCCCAACCACATTTTTCTTCAAATTCACTATGAATAAATCTGACCCTTTGGATGAAAGTCATAGATATGATATACCCATTATCTGTATTATAATCACATGCCAATAACTTTGATTTTGTATCAGTTAAACCAACATAAATGATACATTTCATTGTTTCAAAAAGTGAGTTATTAGGATACTCCTACAAGTTTCACTTATAATATTTTCTTCTTTCACTTAAAAATCCTACAAGTATAGGCTTGTTTGCATATTTTTTCCTATAAAAATATTTAAATGTGATTTTTTTTCTGGTTTTTCCTCTATATTATGATATATGAAAAAAAAAAATTCAAAAAAAAATGAGGAAATTAGTAAAACAATATATATAGTTTTTCCTTAAACAACATATTTTACCCAAATTCCTCTTTAAATGATCAAAATAGAAAGAAAACTAACCTCTCAATGACACTATAGCTCCTCCATAAATCACTCCAAGCTTTTTAACGAATGTTCCAGAAGCTTTGATATGATATGAGCATTAGAAACAATGGAAGTTATTATATAGTGAAGATTGTGGATTACTTTTATTTTTTGTTGAATGTGGGATTAAAATTAAAATTAAGAAAAATTAATATATAGTCACTATTATAGATTTAGATTAACTTTTGTTAAATGTGGGATAAAAAATAATATAAAAATTATAAAAATTAACTTAATTACCTAGTTAATTTTAAATAATTAAAGAAAAAGAATTATTTTATTTTTGAAGGAAAGTATGAAAGGAAAATTTATGTGGAAAATTTGAATAGAAAGTATGGTCAAAACTTTTAGGACAAAATTTTAGTGGAATTTTTGAAATAAATTTTGGAGTGGAATATTTCAAACGAAATTTTTGGAGGGAAATTTTTTGACCAAAATTTTTGAGGAGGAATTTTGGATGGAAATTTTCATTCTCTAAGTTATATATGGTCATTAGGAGAGAGTGCACTTGTATTATTCAACATATTCTATGAAAGGTCATGAATTCTTGTGATAGTGAAGTTTCTCTTTCTGCAGCATCAACATCTTCTACACACAACAACTCTATTCATATTGATGAATATAACAGGAACTATTTCACTATGAATAGAGAGTCAAATTTTCCAATTATTGCAGAGTTTGATGAAATTACAAGTAATGATATTGATCATATTAATCAAGAAATTTATCATCCTAGTATTATGAGAGCACCACTAACGAAGGGGAGGACGATGAATTTCCTCCAAGTGAGGATTTCAAAAGCTCTGATGACAATGATGGATTTACTACGAGTGATTATTACAAAAGCACAGATGATGATGGTTAAGTACTTCCTCTTAGCGAGGATCTCAACAGAAGAAATGAGGATGGTGAATAATTTCCTCCGAGTGAGGATTGCAAAAGCATCGATCATGATGATGGATTTCCTCCAAGCGGGGATTAAAAAAGAATCAATGATGATGATGGATTTCCTTCGAGCGATGATTTCAAAAGCACATATGACTATGTTGAAGGATGTCCTCCAAACAAGGATTTCAAAGGCACGAATGATGATGATGATGAATTTCTTTTGAGCGAGGATTTCAAAATCACAAAGGAGGATGTTGAAGGATTTCCTCCAAACAAGTATTTCAAAGGCACAAATGATGATGATGGATTTTCTCTGTGGGGGGGTTTCAAAACCACAAACGATGATGGTAACTTATTTTCTCCGAGAAAGGATTTCAATGGAAGAAATTAGGATGATGAATAATTTCCCCTGAGAGGGTATTTCAAAAGCACTGATGATGATGATGATGGATTTCCTCTTAAAGAGGATTAAAAAAGAATGGATGATGATGGTGAAGTATTTCCTCTGAGAAAGGACATCAATGGAAGAAATGAGGATGGTGAATAATTTCCTCCAAACAAGGATTTCAAAATCATCAATGACGATGATGGATTTCCTCCGAGAGGGGATTACCAAAGCACAGATGACGATGGTGAAGTATTTCCTTTGAGTGAGGGTTTCAATGGAAGAGATGAGGATGGTGAATAATTTTTTATGGGTGAGGATTTCAAAAGCACAAATGAAGATCGTGAAGAACTTCCTCCGGGCGAGGATTTCAAAAGCACAAATGAGGATAGTGAAGGATTTCCACCAAGCGAGGATTTTAAAGGCACTAGTGACGTGGATGGGTTTTCTCAAAGTGAGGATTAAAAAATAACACATGATGATAATGAATAGTTGAATCCTGCAAGCGAGTATGTTAATGAATATTTTCCAAGCAGGGATGGTGAAAATTTTCCTGACCATATTCAGAATGATCATAGTGAGGATAATATTTTCCCTAATGATGATGAAAATTCTTATAGAGAGGATAATGAAATGATGTAGACATTGCAATAAAATATTGTATCTAGGAGTAGTACTAAACCTTTTTATATATACCAATATATCCCATATATACAAGGTATAGGATAAAATATCTCATGAGAAGAAGTTCTATCACTGATTTGATTTCAAGTGAATGTTGTCAAAAGGATTTCTTGAAACATATGGATTTCAAATTTGCATTGGAGAAAAGGAAGATGAATTTGTCATTGAATAAAATCATGAAAAATTCATATTTAGTGTGGTGCATGCAATCTAAATTGGTAGGTTATGATTATCAAATTGGGAATTTATTTCTCTGTAGAAAGGATTTCAAAAACTTTTATTCAATTGGAAATTCTCGCCTATCAAGAATTCAAACAAGATTGGAAAAATATTCCATAGTTTATTCAAAATTTCATCATAGATGAGAGATCAGGCCAGATCCGGATTGGATCATTATATTATTTTTCATCCATCTTGATACATTTGGAGTGTAAAAAGAGGAACGATTGTCTCATGGGATCGATTTTACTAGCGGGACCCAGTTTGGCAAAACGAGGTCTGAAACCTTCTAGGAGCGTTTTGAGGCATCAAACGACATTTTTTGGGGTAAAAATTTGTCACTATTTTCACTCATTTTCATGTTATTCTACACATAGAGACCTTTCTAACGGTGCAAGAATCATTTCATTCAGAGTCCATATACAAATTTATGCCACTCAAAAGTTGACCTTCCTGTTTTCACACATATAGTTCAGGAGGATGTCGCATCAGCCCCTATTATTCATGGAAAAGGGGATAGCCACATGTTTTTTATATATAAGACTCTAGAATATTATATTTTGTAACTCTAATTAAGAGTTTATTTATTCAAAATTAACCACTAGTAGGCTATCAGGTTGTGTTGATAACCAGGCCACTAGGAGGAAGAGGCATTCCATTCTTTCGAGAGCATTTTTTTCCATATCTGAGAAAAGATAGCCATGAGAGATATATGGTAGAGCACACATAGAGGATCTGTGTAGTCTAGTAGCCCACGGGCCACATGTATTACTTATTTGTACCTGTATCCATATTTCGATACAGAGAAAGAGAGTAAAGTGACCTCACCTTCCAGTTGTGTTTTCCCCCTAAAGGTTTTCCCAGAGAGCATATCTCGTGTATCATGTGTGTGTGAGTTTATTTTTATGTTCTCTACTTTTCTGCATAATTTATATTCACATGTATGCATTAATTACAGTTAAATCTACATATCTTAAAGTTTAATTCAACTGTAACAATATAGAATTTCATATTTTTAAAATAATATTATCATATCTGTTGTGATGAACTGTCCAGTGGAATATCCATAGTACTTTATGTATCATTTGGTATTAGAGAAGGTTTCTTTTTTTATTCTTGTGGATATTGTCAGGATCTAGATCGGCGGGGCCGAAAATTATAAAACTCTAATCATGGTCAATGAATCTGTAAGAGAACCTCATGATCCTACAGAGATGAGGTTTTCACAGCTCGAACAAATATAAACCACAATGTAAACCTCCTCATAGCAACCTTAAGCAATCATCTATGGATATTTGGAGAACATGTGTGTTCAAATGTAGAGGAAAAATCAGAAGGGGGCTCAGGAGATGGGGAAGACATGGAGAACCAAACGAAGAAAGAAACCAAAAAATATCAACCTAGTTCAAGTGTCATGAATCAATACTTGTTTAAAGTGGAAGAAAAATTTTATATCAAGTCGTACCATGGAAATATCGTCGCTCTCAAGTTGAACCAATGATTGCAGCAATTGGAAGTTTATTTCAATGTCCATCAGATCAAGGAAGGTAAAAATACCTCATTTGCGTGACTCAAGTTGGAGGGCCATGCACTGACTTGGTGGGAGAGCCACACGAAAACCCTAAGGTTGGAGGTATAACCTATAGTGAATAAGTGGTAGGATTTCAAAACCATCATTAAGTCACATTTTTATCCCATTAGGCACGTGAAGGCCTAGTGGATCCGGTGGCATTGCTTCAAGAAAAATTCAGGCCAAAGCGTGTAGGAGTACACCATAGAATTGAGAAATATGGATATAATGTTGGGTATCTCTCCAAAAAATCCATATGTACTCCTAAAGTATTTGGGGGGTCTGCACCACCATCTACATGAGCAAGTGATTTTTTTCAAGCCCAAATCATTGGATGAGGCTTGTGTAGAGGCACGACACCTAGAGAACATAGGCCTGAAAAGAGTGTAATCAAGTGGATCGAAGAAGAAGGAGAAGAAGCAAAAATCGGGAAAATATAAGAAGACGGAAGCCACAATGCACTAGTGAAAAGATCCTAGCAACCACTACAACATTGATGAGCATACAAAGAAGAAGTGTTGGAAGTTGCATCTAGAGATAAACTCGAAGAACAAGAAGAAATATAACAAGAATAAGAATCGCATGGCCACTAATTTGAGAAACCAAGTTGAAAGAAACTCGGATGTGGATGAGAATATATTTTGTACGTCAGTATAGAAGGAGGTGAATCTGAGTAGCCTTCAGCAACAGGAAGAGAAATAAAAGACCAAACACTTCCATATAAAGATAGAGGTCAAGAAGACAAATATTTATTTTTTGTTTGACTCTGGATCGCGGTCGAATATCATTACAGTAGAGTTCATCAAGAATTTGGGGCTGGAATTTTGTGATCATCCAAACCCATATCCCTTGGGATGGGTAAATAAGGATGCAGAGCTGAAGGTAACAAAACAGCGTAGAATTATATTTTCTATCAATGCTGATTTTATTGATGAAGTAGATCTAGATGTGGTTCCCATTGATGTATGTGTAGTCATATTTGTGAGTCCATACATATACAAGCAAGCTGAAATATTCATGAGTAGATCTAATCAGTATTGGCTCATCAAGGATGGAAAATCATTCATCATCAACGTGCACAAAGGCAAGTCAAAAATTTCACTAGTAAGTGCCAATCAAGCCAAGAAATTGATCATCTCTAACAAGATGTTTTATTGTTTTTACAAGAAATTCAGTGTGAAGAGGAGTCAATAAGAGGCAAGGCATCCCTAGAGGGATGTACTAAGAAAAAAAACCAGCAATTGGAAGATTTGTTACATGAATACAAGGATGTATTCTGAGATACTAAAGGGTTACCACCTGCGAGAGAAGTGGAGCATGGGATCCAGCTATTGCCAGACTCCCCATTGCAAAATATTGGTTTGTACATGAAGTATGTTATAGAAGCAAGTGAGGTGAAGAAACAGTTTCAAAAGCTGGTGGAATATGGTTTCATTCAAGCGATTACATCATCATGTGGGTCACCCATCATCGTTATGCCAAATAAGGATGGGACTTGGCAGATGTGTATATATTACAAGGCATTGAATAAAATCATGCTCAAGTAAATATACCCCCTCCCCAAGATATATGATCTACTAGATCAGTTGCAGTAAGAAAATTACTTCACCAAGTTAGACTTGAAGTCTAGATATCACCAAGTTCAATTCAAAGAAGAAGAGACATGGAAGACTGCCTTCAAAACCAGGCAAGGTTTGTATGAGTGGTTATTTATGCCATTTGACCTATGTAATGCACCAGCTACATTTATGATATTAATGAATGATGTATTGCACCCTTTTGTAGATTCATTTAATATTTTATATTTCGATGATATACTAGTATATAGTGCTACCTGGTATAAGCATATTTCACATTTGACGCGAGTGCTAGAAACATTGATGAAGCACCAGCTGCTAGCAAATATCAAGAAATGTGAGTTTATCTAGCAGTCTTTGGTGTATCTGGGATATGTGACCGGTGGAGAATATTTGAAGATAGATCCTTCCAAGATTGAGGCCATCATGAAATGTTTGGTTCATACTAATGTTTTTTATGTCAGGAGTTTCATTGGAGCAACACAATACCTGTGGGAATTCATAGCCTCGTTTCCAATGATATAAGCACTGCTCCACGCCATACAGAAAGTGGCAAGAGTTTCCAGTGGGGAAAAGGTCAACGAAGGGCTTTCGACGGGTTAAAGAAGAATATCATTCAAGCACCAGTTTTGGCATTACCAAACTTGCAGCAACCTTTTGAAGTGGATACATATGCGAGTGGGTATGTTATGGGAATTGTCTTGGTGCAGGAAGAAAGGCATGTATGTTACTATTCTGAAGTTTTTCATGGGGCAGTTCTTAACTACCCTACCTACGATAAGGAGCTCTATGTGATGGTGAAATCTGTGAAGAAGTGGAAGCATAATTTGATGGGAAAGGAAACAGTAATCCACACAGATCACTAGCCATTATAATACTTTCAGTCCCAAAGTAAGCTACAGCAAACTAGACACTACAAGTGTATGGGGTTTTTACAACAGTTTCATTTGGTGATCAAGTATAAGAAGGGAAGCACAAAAAAATTGGTTGGAATGTTTTCAAGGCCATCCACATCAAACATAACAGCTTTGGGAAATCTTGTGCACATGGAGCCATTCACCCATGATGCATAGAGAGAGGCATATTCAAAGTATGAGGACCTCAAGGAGGTTTATCAGTAGTTGCAGAGTTAGAGTCATGTGCATGATGGCGAAAACACCGTTGACTACCATCTCCAGGATGGGTTACTCTACATGTTGGATAAGCTATGTGCTCCTAAAGGTTAGCGATTGCAGCTAATGATAGAGGCTCACACCTCCAAGGTTGCAGGGAACTTTGGTGTAAGGAAAATTGTCGCTAACTTGAAAAGGTATGTGTATTGGCCCAAGATGTAAGAGAAGGTAACTAGGTTCATAATAGGATGCATGTTTTTGTGTACCAGCAAGCCTGGAAACATGAAATAGGGTCTATATCATCTCTTACCTGTGCCTACTCATAACCTTGAGAAATCATTCCATGGAATTTATGGGAGGTTTACTAACAACCAGGAAGGGACATGACTACCTGTTAATGGTAGTTGACAGGTTCAACAAGATGTGCATTCTGATGCCCTATAAAATATCATTAGTGGGAAAGAAGTAGTAAACTTGTTCTTTGGATAGGTCTGGGTGCACTTTGGGATACCAAGGAGCATCATTTCAGACAGGGATACAAGATTTCTCAGTGAATTATAGACTACATTATGGGAGAATGTGGATACAAAGTTGAAGATATCTACAACATTCCACCCATAGACATATGGGCAGAGAGAAGTAGTCAACAGGAATTTGGTGCAGCTTCTGAGGGGATACAACCAGAAGCATTTGAAGATATGGGATGAAAATATGGTATATATACAACATTATTATAACATAAAAATCCACACTTCTACAGGCAAGTCTCCATTTAAGACTTATTTTGTATATTTTCCACCTTCATCTTTGGATATTGCATATGGGAAGCAAGGAGGAGTGAGGGAATGTCTTTCAAGAGATGCTTTTAGGGTTGAAAAAATTATAGATAATATTAGGAAGATCCATCTACAGGTACAGGAAACATTGTAGAAGTCTCAAGATAAGTATAATTCCAGGCATGACCAACACATAACAGATAAGTCATTCAAGGTGGGAGAAGGAGTATGGTTACAGTTGAACAAAGAGAGGCTATAGGGGCCTAGTAATAAAATCAAGGTTCTAAGGTGTGGTCACTTTGAGATACTGGAGAAGGTGGGTTATAATGCCTATCAACTCATATTTCCACCATATATGTGCATTTACTCAATTATGAATGTAAATAATTTGAAACTCTATAAGCCTTCCATACTAAATCAGGAGGAGGAACAGGTCCTACCTTCTATGGAGGATTTGGCACTAGAGGCTCAAGAAGAGTTGACAGAAGATATATTTTTGCAGAAGGGTTCCAAAACTATAATACAAGGGAAGAATGACGATTGGAATATCAGGTTGAAGGGATAGCTTCCAGGCAAAGCTAAATGGTACACTAGAGAGAAAGTGGAGGAAAATTTTCCTCACCTCATTCAACAAAATATTTTAGGGAAAAAAAGGCTCCCAAAATGGGGATATGTGATCTATATTGGATCATTATACTTTTTTTCATCCATCCCGATTCATTTGGAGTGGAAAAAGTGGAGGAATCATCTCATGTGATCATTCGTACTAGCAAGACCCAGTATGGAAAAATGGGGTACAAAACCTTCTGGGAGAGTTTTAAGGCATCAAATGATGTTTCTTGGGGGTAAAAAGTTGTGTCTTAGTCAAAAATATTCTCATTTTATTCTACACATAGATACCTTTCCAATGGAGCAAGAAGCGGGCCAATCAGATTCTGTAATCAAAATTTATGCCACTTAGAAGTTGACCTTCTTGTTTTCACATCTATAGTTCAGGAAGATGTCGCGTCAGCCCCTATTATTCATGGAAAAGGTGCTAGCCATGTGTTTTTGATATAAAATAATCTATAAGAGTCTATTTTTTAACTCTACTTAAGAGTTGGTGTAGTCAAAATTAACCACTAGTAGGCTATCGGGTTGTGTTATAACCGAGCCACTAGGAGGAAGAGGCATTCCATTCTTTCAAGAGCATTTTGTTCCATAGCTGAGAAAATATAGCCAGGAGAGATAGGAGGAAGAGCACATAGAGAGGATATGTTTACTATAGCAGCCCACGGGCCACAGTTATTACTTCTTTGTACCTGCAGCCATATTTCTATACATAGAAAGAGAGCGATGCAGCCTCACCTTCCAGTTGGGTTTTTTCCCGAAAGGGTTTCTCAGAGAGCGTATATTTTTTTTTATGTGTGTGTGAGCTTATTTTTTCATTCTCTACTTTTATGCATAACTTATATCCGCATGCATGCACTAATTACAATTAAATCTATAGATATTAAATTGTAATAAAATTGTAATAGTGTAGAATCTCAAATTTTTAATATAATATTATCAGATCTGTTGTGACGAAATATCTAGTGGAATATCCACGGTAGTTTATGGATCGGGGCCATTAGAAAATACTGCAATGTCATGGATTCAAGACTTTTTTTCAAAGCATTGAGAGTGTGTGCCCAATAAAGACAATACATGTTCCAGATAATTTCTCAAGATGAAATTTCTACAACTTATATAAAGAATATGTAGAATGTGTTGAAGGAGATGGTAATTTCATTACATGTGCATATTTTACAAGGATATGGAGCAAATAATTCAACAATTTTTGTATTCCTAATAGTTCAAGGATGGGGGTTTGCAGTACGTATGCTTCTCTTAAATCAAGAAGGGATATATTTCAAGGGGAGGAAAGGGGTATGAATTCATAACATTATTTTTAAAAATTGGATAGTTATCAACTTTGAAAATGTGTTTATTAATATGTTTCTTTTAAGTTATGTGCAGATTCCATTGTCAAATCACTTCAAGAACATCACAATCTACAAACAAGTGAAAGGAAAAAGTTGTATAAGCATTGAAATAAGTGTTATGATAATCCAAATAAATATTGGGTTTGATAACTAATGGTATGGACCAAAAGAAAACACTTTACCACATTTTGTTCTCACACCAAAAAAATTAAAGGAGGAAACTTATATTCAATTTCACTTGGTCATTTATACGGTATTTAGTGGGAAAATGTGTCCAATGGTTTACTTCACAGCTCCAAATTCCTAATGATGCAAATTTGACCATAAACATAATTCATGATGTGATTTATCATTGATCTGGTAATCTTCTTGAAGTTTTGTATATGAAATTAGACAACATTAGTTGTAAAAACAAAAATAAAACTGTTTTTAAATATCTAAGCATGCTTGTTGAATTGGGATTTTTTCGAAAGGTAAAGGTTGGTTTCCTTCTTGTTGGGCACCCTCATGACCATATTGAGCACATATTCAATCATTTTTCAGTAACATTGAGGAGGAAGGATATTAGGAGTCTACTATCATTAATTGAATGTATTAAGAAATCATACATTCCATTGCCTATTTTTCACATGTTGGAAGAAATTATTGGCATGTGCAGGTTTATTGTGGGATCGCATGGTGAAGAGAAATGCATTAAAAAACTTGATGACAATAGCTTCCAACATCAATTTCGTATCAAAAAAATCTATGGGATAGCACTTATATGGGGCAAGAAGTATTAAACTACTACAAAATGGGGGTCATTATCAGGTTTGGAATTTTTTATTTTCATTCCTGATAATCCAATGTTTGCATCAAATATATTGTTATTACAATCATGTGTTGAAATCCATAATGCGTGAAGGCATAAGAGAGATATAAATTATTATGAATGTTTGGAAGAAATTAAAAAATATATTAGAGATACATATCAGTACTTTGATGTTGCTAATTCAGTTTGGTGGGAGTCTTTTTTCAATAATCAAAGTGATATCATTTCATGATCAATAAATGAATATACACTTTTCAAGACTCCATTTATTTGGCCACAAAATATCTCAAATAAACATTTTTGGACACCAACAATCTCATGGTATCATTAATTCTTCACAAGTAGAGGAAATAGAAATGCATATTGATTCTAGAAGATCAGGTGCACAACGTGAAGCCATGGAATACCTTTATAGGGGTTTTATGCAAGATGTTAAGGAGGGTTGCATGATCTCAATGTTATCGAATGGAGATACACATGGTTATCCATTCTGGGTTTCCAGGGTTATAAAGGTCATTAAATAAAATGAAGTTGTTACAAAAATTGAAGTACATTTGTATACAACAGGTGCACGCTCATTCAATGGTGTATACAAGCTAGAGATGGTAGTTTAGAAACAAATTGGCAGAAAGAGAAAATAAATGGTACAAATATAAATTGTCACCGCATTAACCTCTTAAAATTGGAGGATATTGAAAAAAAATTATGAATTCAATTTAACAAAGAGAGGAAATTTTCACTCCAAGACCATAGAGATTATGAAGAGGTTGCTACCATAAGAAACAATGTTAATATGGGAGTTTGTTGAACTCAGTCATAGATCTAGAAGAATTTTGAAATTTGAAATGGTGGGAGTGCATGTTGACTCAGATGGGGAACTAGTTGATGGACAAGAAAAATATGGGTCATTTTCATTTGCATCTAGTCATTCATCTGAAGGTGTTGTAGATTTTAATGGTGTGACATAACCAATGAGTGATTTTGAATAATTGTCTAAGACATTTTATGTAAATGATGTTTGCATAGTAACTTGAAATAAATATTTTGACTTCCATATAATATTAATTGAATTTATGAGTCATTTCTATTTTTGTTCGATAATATGTTTTAATTATGAAGATTTCATTTGTTTAGAATATCCACAATGCAACAATAATTTTGATAAATAAGTTATGTTTCATTCAATCTACTAGTATTGATATTTTGATTAAAAGTAGAAAATTATTAGAAATTAATGTTGAATTTTTAAATTATACAGTGATATTGCCATGATATTATTTATTGTTATCATTTGATATACCATAGTAAAAAAGATTTTGCAATTTTAATGCCCCATTAAAAGGGGATACTTCGTTTTGATGGTCGATTTTTAAGTTTTTGTTGCAATGGCACAAGTTGTCTTAGGCTAATATTTGGAAAGAGTTGTACTTTTAGCCTTTAAAATAAAAATTACTCTTGGTATAATGAATATTTCATTCAGATGTTCATTTTTTAAGTCTTTTTAATCATATCATTTGTCCACAATGCCATGGTTGAAATATGTTGAAAAATTAAGGTTTTCTTGTAGTCATGATATTTGGTTTTAATTCCATGGTTGAAAAATTGTCAAAATTTTAAGGTTTTCTATGTCTTGATTTTTTATATTTAATGTTATGGTTGAAAACAATTAGAATTTTAGGGATTTTAGAGTCATTATATTTTATTTTCGACGCCATGGCTGAAAATTGTTGGAATTTTAACGTTTTTCATAGACATGATAGTTTTCTTTAACGTCATGCTTGGAAATTATTGGAATTTTAAGGGTTTTTAGAGACATGATATTTTTTCTTTAACGCCATTGCTAAAAAATGTTGAAAATTTACCCAAAAAAAAAATTGTTCCAACATCAACACTTTTCCTTTTCAAGGTGTTTTTTCATGTTTTTGGCGCAAAAAAAAAAGGGTTTTACTACCATTTTTAAAAAATGCTAAAATTTATCCCAAGAAAAAACATCGTTCCAACATACTAATTTTCGTTTTTGGCTTTTTTTTTCATGTATTTTGGGGTTTTTTTTGCTACAGTTCTTGTTTTGAGGTTATAGTTCTCATTAAGTCAATAAATTTGTTTAACACAAAGTGGTACATCCAACTCTCGAAATATTTGACGCTGAACTAGTTCACTGAGCACTCCTCTGAATACACAACTCATAATCACTAGATTGACCTCAATTCTGGCCTCCATGTAAATGCAGCCTCCAATTTCTACACAAATGTATTGCTCAAGGCGTCCCCCAACCCATCTATCAAGACTTCTCTTATTCATGAGGGCTCTTAAGTATACCAATGACCAAACCATTATTCAAATTAAGTGTTCGCGAGGCCACCTAGGACTAAAAAAAGAGCTAGAGAGAAAACACTCGCCCGGGCTACCCACAGGAGGAAAATGGACCCTTTTCCCACTACTCAAATGGCTAGTTGGACCACACGAACTTATCAATCCACACAACAATCACTACAGAAAATAAAACTATTTGAATTACCTTAGAATAAATTTTATTGCATGCTCCATTTCCCTCATCTCCACTATGCATGAAGCCTAAGTCAATCCCCTTACCGAAAATTCCAGATCCATGAACCTAACTCCCAAAGAGGGACAAATGTAGAGAGTGAATCGAACCGGGGTCCCAAATTACGTTCTAGGTAACAAATTTATGCCATGTGACTTAATTTTTCACCTCGTTATCCATAGGCATGCACCTCCACTAGTCAAGATACCAGCTTGGCTCTCTAGAGAGCCCCCCTATGATCCAAGCAGGAAATTTCATCTATAACCCAAGCTCTCATCTCCGAGTTGCTGGAAATGAATTTGAATACCATAATCAATGGTATAATAACCCTCACTATCTTAAGAAAATTCCCAACAAGTTTCGGTGTCATAACTATCACATGGGAGGGTGATTAATGGCCAAGTCTGGCGTACAACCCATGTTTGTCACCCCGTAAAGATTTTAAAATAGTTTTACTTTTATCATTTCAAAAAAATTCATTCTTGGTATAATAACTCTTTGATTTAGGTATTCATTTTTAAGATATTTTTTAGCCATGATATTTGTTCTATAATTCCATGATGGAGATATGTTGAAAGTTTAAGGTTTTTTATACTCATGATATTTGGATTTAATTTCATGCCTAAAAAATATTAAAAAAATTAAGGTTTCTGGAATAGTGTATGCTTTTCTTGGATACCTCGACAAAATCACACAGTATTATAGAAGCTCTCAACATCATATTATTAACAATGAAAATATGCATGCTAAAATTTTAAGGTTTTTCGGAGTCATGATATTTTATCTTTAACACCATGGCTGAAAAATGTCAAAATTCTAAGGTATTTTTAAGTCATCATATTTATCTTTAAATCCATTGCAAAAAAATTATTGGAAATTTTAGGTTTTTTAGAGTTGTGATATTTTATTTTTAACACTATCATCGAAAACTATTGGAATTTTAAGGTTTTCGGAGTAATTATATCTTATTTTTAATCCCATTGTTAAAAAACGTTGGAATTTTAACAAAAAAACATAAAAAATTGATGAAGCATCGACATTGTTCGATTTCGAGATGTTTTTTCCATTTCTATTAGACAGAAACTTTAGTTATTAATGCCATTGTTAAAAAAAATAGAATTTTAACTCCAAAAAAACGTGTTGTTGCGACATCAAGAATTTTAATTTTTGGGATGTTTTTTCATGTTTATTGAACAAAAAATTTTGTTTTTAATGCCATTGCTAAAAAAAATTGGAATTTTAACCCCAAAAAAAGTACCATCAACGCACTTTGTTTTGCGGGTGTTTTTCATGTTTTTTGCGCAAAAATGGGGATTTTTTGGACTAGAGTTCTCATTCTGAGGTTACAATTCTCATTAATTTTGTATCTTTTTTGTTTTTGGAGAAGCCTTATTGACTATCCATGTGCTCCTGAAATCTACCTTCTAGTTGTTATACTATTTTCGAAGAAACCTACTTTGATAGTAATTCTTAAGCACACACTTAATATACTATAGGGGGGAGTGATGTTGAAGAATGCAACTAGTGTCAGTCTTCATAATTATATTTTAATCATGATGTAATGTATTTGTCAAAAGAAAATAAAAATAAATTTTATTATTAAAAAGTTGACTTATTAAAGCATGGGTTTCATGCTTGAGTCAATTAATTTTAGGTCAAATCCTCCATTGAAGGATTCTACTATTTATTTCAAGTAACCTTGTCCATGTCATAATGTAAAATACCCTTCTTGCGTTGTATTGGTCAAGAAAGAAATTTATTTTAATGTAAATTAAGTCTTCTAGGCCTCCTCCACCAAATCGACCTAACTGAGGGGCAGAAACTCCTATATAAAGGTGGAAATTCAACCTCATTTGGTGCACTCTCTCATTAAGTTCGATCTAAAACTTTTGGGGCCAAAAAAAGTGAGAAATTCAAGGGAATAAGAAGAAAGGGCTAGCAAAGGAGAAGGAGATCTCTATCAAGTACAAGAATTTTAATTTCTCCCTCTCTCTCTCTCATGTGTGAAGTTGTTGAGCTTTTGAAGGGGACGAAACTGCAGTTCTGAAGCTGGGATAGAAATTCTAATTTGTTTGGGGGTGAAATTTTGGGTTTTTTTTGGGTTATATTTGTTGTACAAGAAGAGACTATTGAAGGTTGTTGAATTATATTGAAAGGTTGAATTGGTGGAGGAGGAAGGTCTTGATCTATCTCAACTTGAATTTTATAGTGGAAGGGTTTGACTGGGTTTTCCCCTATATAGGAGTTTTAGCCCTAGCAGAGTGCTTACATATGGTGTCTTCTATATTTATATTTTTATTTTGATAATTTCTTGATGAAACAAATAAAACAAGAACTCAAAGATATCACAAGTAATTATCAACATAGGAAAATATTTTTTCCTTTCTAATTTTCTAACATGGTATCAGAGCTAAGGTGAATAAGAAGGAAAAATGCGTACTAAATATCTATTGAAGAAGAGGGGGTCAAAAATATTTCATTGAGGAAAAGGATTATATAAGAAGAGTAGCCTATTTTCTATAGGAACTATGTCAACTTCAATTAAGGGAAAAAAAAATAGAAGGAGACTCCAACTATAGGGCATGGAAAAAGAGGATAGATCTTATCCTCGAAAAGAAAAAAGTTTTGAATCTTGTTCAAGAAAAAATCAAGAAGCTTGTTGAATAAGCAGAGAAAGACGAGCTCAGAGAAACCAAAATCTTGGTCATGAACCTAATAGTGGATGGATTAAAGGACAACCTAATTCCATACACATTCAACATAGATTCTGCTCAAGAAATCTATGAGGCTCTCTCCAAATTATTCACCATCAAGAACATTGGTCAAATAGAAAGCCCTAAGAATGAATTAAGAACTATTAAGATGACGAAAGACGATATTGTATCATCATAATTTATAAGGATATCTATAATCAGAGATGAACTCCAAGAATTAGATCAAGTTGTACCATAAAAAGATCTCATAATTATTTCTCTTCTAAGACTACATAAATCTTGGAGTGCTTTTGCATTTGGAATTAATAGTTGGAAGGATACTCCAAGTTTTGAAAAAATGTGGAATGCATGCAATCAAGAATAATCTTGAATATCATTAGTAAACAAAAAGAAGGAAGATGAAGAAAAAAATACCTATAATCCCTATTCTACTCATCACAAGAAAAATGGAACCTTCAAGAAGTTAAAAGGACCAAAGAAGAAAGTTGATCTATCCAAAATTGAATGTTACAATTGTCATAAGATGGGTCATTACAAGAATCAATGTCCTGATAACTCAAGGAATAAGAAGAGAGATGGGAAGCAAGCAAATATTATCACTGAAGCTTCACCTAAGAAGAACAAGACTAGGGAATCAGATGTCAAGGACTTATACTACTAATTCCTCTCCTACATATCCTTCTTAGTCTTGTATTGTTTTCCTTTATGTTTTAATTTCTAGAGTTTGTATGTCTAACATATCTTATTAGAACATTTTTAAATTATTTTGATAGATTTGTAGGTATCCCTCAATATTGGATTAAGAGGGAACCTCCACCATCTTTACCAAAAATATAAGTATTTTTTTCTTTGTTTCATATTTGGCTTCCTCCTCACATCAAGATTTGTTTGTATTATTGCTAATCACCTTTTTCTTTATATTTTTCTTGGTTAGGAAAGCTTTTGTAATGCTCAAAGGTTATGGATGAGAATTCAATGGATAAACTTGAAGCATGGAAGAAGTTTTTTTTCAAAGGAAGTCCTTAAAGAATTGATGTCCTACAAGGTTTGTTAAAGAACAATACAAGGTATTTCTTAAACTACAATTTTTGTTACGAAATTCTCTTGATAAAAAGGTATGTTCATTCTCTTTTGAAATTTTCTTTACATTACTAACATTGCTATGTTTAGGGTTTTTAATCTTAAATATTATTGTTAGGGTGATTAATCATTAGATTAAATCTACCCTCGTCATTCTATCATTTTGATCATTCTTGTGAAACCCAAACCTTTAGGGTTCACTATAAATACCTAGCCTCTTTTTGCTAAGGATATGTCAATATTAATTATGAAACCTTAGTATACTTAGGGTTGTTTATGAAGTCTATAAATATGATTCTTTTGATGTTTAGGTTTTTGGTATTGTTATGACAAAAACCCTAAGTTCTTTAATGTTTTTTGTTAATTTCTAAGTTATGTATTGAAACCCTATATATTTAGGGTTTGGTGAATTAGTTTATATCAACAAAACCCCAATAATATTTATAATATGATCCTAGGAATGAAACCCTAGGTGTATATTCATCTGATCAAAACCCTAGCCAGGAGAAAATTGTTGTATATCTAACTCCGATGTATTAATGTTTGTATTAATGTGAAATGTTAGTGCATAAAATCTTAGATATTTATACATGAGTATGCTAACCTAATTGTTGGTACTCATGTTTTATTTTGTGAATTATAGGGTTTGTAACAAATCTCTAGTAGAGATTGATATTCTAGGATATGATGATATTGTTTTCATTTAGTTTTGATGATAAAATCTAGATAGAGTGTGACATGTAATTTTGAAAAGTATATTTTTGAAACCTTAGATGTATAGTAGGATTCTTATTTAATTGAATTGTCGATATCTAAGGCTTTATGTCTAGAATATGGAGTCTAGGGTTTATGAAAAAACTCTAGAAAAAAGTTGAAGTCTCATATGTAAAAATATGTACCTCTTATTGATTATGAGCCTCGCTAGGTTTAGATGTTTCATGTCTAAAATCTAAATGCTTCCATTATAGTAATATGATTTTGATATAGCTAACTTCATGCTTATGTATGTTCATATTTGGCTTTACTTTGTATTAAAGTTTTGCAAGTACATAATATTCAAGATCATGAATATGCGCGTATGATAATAATATGCATGATGAAGGAAGTTATATTAATGATGATGATAAATATGCCATTGATGTCATAAGAAGGAATGAAGTTGTTTTAGGTTCTCCAATATTATAGAAGAAGAAAGTATTTGATCTCCCTAAGTTAAGAGGGAGCCTGGATAGAAGAAAGGGTATATCTCCCCATTTAAGAGGGAGGGCATATTATGACATTGAATACATTGAAGTAAGAAAAAGTAATATATATGAATGTTCATGCTTCATAAAGTTTTTAAAAAAAAGACCTGAGAAGATATGAGGATGTATTTAGTGTTGTTGAATAAATGAAAGAAGAAGAAAGCCTCTGAAAATTTGTAACTTGATGATGAAAGTAACATCAGAATGATTGAGGACCCCTAAGTTTTGGGCTTACTTATATTTGAAATTTTATTATTGATTGGGGTTGTGATTGTGCAGGATCTCTCTGTAAAAAGGTTGAACACTCTAGAAGCATGCTTGTACAAATAGATATATTTGGTTTAGTTAATAGGGAGAGATGAAGCATCTTATGGAAAGATGCTTGGGAGTACATTTAGTCGGCCTATGTGTTGATGTATAGATCCCGAAGAGGGAGGTTGGAATTATTCATGGATATTTGACCTTAGATACACACCTAGATCCATGAGTTGGTGGTAGAGCTTAAAAACTTGATGGTACCTAGAGTTGCTAAAGCTTGAGTCCTCTTAGTCCCACTCGAATAGAATACCCTAGTCAAGTATATAGTCTGCAGCATTGAGTGTGCTATGACTATTCATAGAGCATATGATTTTGAGATCTTACATGCACCTATGTATATATGCAAGTGTGAATACCTCCCTAATTAAGAGGGAGTGTTGAAGAATGTATCTAGTGTCGGTATTCATAATTATATTTGAGCCTTGATGTAATGTATTTGTCAAAAGAAAAGAAAATAAAATTTTATTATTAAATAATTTTATTTATTAAAGTAGATTTTATTATTAAATAAATTGATTTATTAAAGTATGGGTTTCATGCTTGGGTCAATTATTTTTAGGTCAAAGCCTGCATTTAAGACTTTTAGGGTTTATGTCAAGTGTCCTTGTCCATGTCATAAATTAAAAGACCCGTATTGGGCTCTATTGGTCCAGAAATAATTTTTTTTAATGTAAATTGGGTATTTGATGCCTCCTCTGCCAAGTTGGCCTCAAAATGGAAAATTTGGTCTAACTAAGGGGTATAAACTCCTACATAAAGGCAGAAATTCAACCTCATTTGGTGCACTCTCTCATCAAGTTTGATATGAAACTTCTAGGGCCAGAAAAAAAGTGAGAAATTCAAGGGAAGAAGAGGAAAGGGCTAGAGAAGGAGAAGGAGATCTATATCAAGAAAAAGAAGTAGAAATTCTCTCTCTCTCTCTCTCTCTCTCTCTCTCTCTCTCTCTCTCTCTCTCTCTCTCTCTCTCTCTCACGTGTGAATTTTTTGAGCTACTAGAGGGGCTGAAACTATAGTGTTGAAGTTGGGCCCAAAAATATGAGTTTTTTGGGGGTGAAATTCTAGATTATTATTGGGTTATAAATGTTGTACAAGAAGAGACTATTGAAGGTTGATGAATTATATTGAAAGGTTGCTTTGTTGGAGGGGGAAGGTATTTGGTTCTAGGATCTTGGACTATCTAAACTTGAATTTGCTAGTGGAAGAGTTTGATTGGGTTTTCCCTTATATAGGGGTTTTAGCCCTGGAAGAATGCCTACATCTGGTGTCTTCAATCTTCATATTTTGATTTTGATAATTTCTTGATGAAAAAAAGATAAAATAATAACATAATAATGTTAATAAGAACTCAAAGATATCACAAGTAATTATCAACATAAGGAAATATTTCTTCCTTTCCAATTTTCTAACAAGTGAATCAAAATAAGAGATTTTTTACTTATTCAAAAATTCATGAACCATAAGAAATCAATCACATATTATATTTATCAGTTTCAGATAATGGAAGACAAGATTTACATGGAAACCCTTTTGGGAAAAAATAAATAAATAAATAATATATATTATATATATATATATATATATATACTTAGGCACTAACCTACTATATATGACAACCCTACTACCACAAATATTTGTAGGCAAACCTACTAGAGACACCAAACCCCACCACTGTGAATATTCATAGGCATAACATACTTCACTAATTATTCTTGCTACTTCTACCTTTAGCAGGTATACTTGTTGCTTCTACCTTCACTAGGTTTGCTTCTCCTAAAACTTTTTTTTTCCTATTCCAAAAAATGAACTTGCACAACATGCCACATTTTCAATATTTTAAATCTAATTTTGAAAAAATTTATTTCAGGAACTTCTATATGTCTCCTCAAATATCTGAAAAAATCATAATTTGAAAATTCCCTGAATAGGAATTACAACAAAAAATCCAAGTTGACATGCTCAAAACTTATTTCAAGAACATTAAGAAACCTTACCTTCCAGGAGGCATATCCCAAAAAATATGGAAGAAAATCCTTAAATTTTTAGCTAAGGTATTGCTTATGTCTCCATGAGTCTCTAAAAATTTCACAATCTAAAACATCCTAGAAAATAAATTATAGTGAAAATGTCAAACTAACATGTGTGAAGCTAATTTCATGATTATTCAGAAACTCTAACTTCCATAGGGAATATCTTTGAAATTATAGTGAACCAAAATATGAAATTTGTATCACAAGTACCTAGAGATCTCACTCGTATCTACTCATAATTTCACACTCTAAAACATCTCAAAAAATAAGTTATATAAAAATTGCAAATTGATCAGGTGCTCAGTGTTAAGCTCAAAAATGGAAGTGCTCAGAATCGATTGGAACCTGAACGAAAGTGAATATCTCATCGTCAGGAATCCAACGCAGTTCGTTTCATAAAACCGACTCTGTATGTGAAATTTATAGCTTGTTGTTCATTTTCCTAAACAACTAAAAATTTTGCAGAAAGGACATAAGGTGACATGGAATCCTAGTCAGCAAAAAAAGGATATTCTGGGAATATTACTTCATTTCACCCAATGAAACTATGCCAAGTGCAAATCTTTGTTTGGTCGTTGGTTGGGTGACTTGTTGTAATTTCATTTGTTTTTTAGGAACCAATGGGATGAGGACATGTGGCTAGCCTAGAGGCTGCCACGTGCCCCTCTCAAAGGTTGAATTATCAACTATGGTCAAAGTCCTAATTTCAAGTTTCAAAGGTCGGTTAATATATATATGGAGAAAAAATTATACACAGCGAGGATGGCAGTGGTCAGGGTCGACCCCGCGACCTCCCCCACACCAGCACAACAACTTACCACCATATCCGCGCCAATTCTCTTAACTTATATGGTTGTTGGATTATATTTATATTCATAACATTGCACCAACAGGTGGAGCAAGGGGTCAGCCTTCTCACAACAAGACCACATTGCTATGTCCAGGAGCAAAGACTTATGCAAATGGCAGGGTTAAATTTTTTAATGTGGAATAATTAACATAAACCCAATTTAAAATGTGCTAATCACATCTAATACGGGTTTTGATAAAACGCGCTTAGTGCATTTAAAATTTGTCTTATCACAAAGTTAATCCATGCTTATCTCCTAATTAATCTAGTTTAATATGACAACAGAGTTGGTGGATTCTACCATTTGCGGCGGGACTCCAAAATTAGTGGAGCTAACTGGAGTTCTCTCCGGATCTGGAGGAGATTCCTAGAGAAAATTTTAATGAAGCATAAATTTTGCAACATTCGACCATTTTTGGCTCAGAAAGAGTCTATCCTAGCAGATTTGGATGTTCTGAGCATGTTGGAGTAGGTTTTATGAGCAGTATAGGATTGTAAACAAAACTTTTTCCCCATTTTGAGCTAATACAAAGACCCAATCCATGGAAGCTGGACCAAGGAGATGTAGCCCAGGAGGGGTGAACTCTTTCATTAAAAAACTATGTTAATGGATCATTTGATGGTTTGTTGTAAATTTTATTAATGTTGTTCAGCATTATGTTTTAATGTTATTATGCTCATGAATTTAACATAAAAATCAATACATTTACATGTTTAACACTTACAAACACCTCAAGAAACCTATGCACATGAAGCAAAATATCAACAATTTATTTATAATTATGAATATGAAATTAGCACAGCAAAACTAACATTCAAATTCAAATCAAGATGGTATCAGAGAAAAGGTTATTTGCTTGATTTTCTTGAGTTTTGTGCAAGTAGGGTTTTAATGGTCACAAATTTGTGATTCTTACAAGGTTGAAGTTGTAGAGAGAAGAAGGGAAAATATTGGTTGCTAGTCTTAAGGTTAGGATCACAAGAAGGAGAGCCATAAGGCCATCAGCTCCCCCCATATTTTCACTCCCAGCTGCACTTGAAACACCACAAGTTTTATCTCTAGCTGAGATTGAGGAGGTACCAATTGGACCAGAAGCTAACCTGGAATCCATAGCCATCATGTCAAGTGTAGGAGAGATTGAAGGTATTTCAGAAGAGGAAGCATTCAAGAAGGTTTTCTATGACCTAACTGAGAGGATTAGGGTCCTCTTTGAAGAGAGGAACACCAGGATGGTTAGAGAGAATTATAAGTCTCCACATGGAGAGGGAACCTCAGAAGACAAAAAGGATGAAGAGAAGGATTCAAAGGGTAGTGGAGGAAAACATACTCCATATCCACCATCTTCATCATCATCCTCATCATCTCCATCAGCATCATCTTCCACTTCCACCACAAAAACCACCCATACTCACTCAAAAACCCCAAAAGGAAAAACTCTCTTACTCAAATTGGACAATAATTTTGAACTTCCCATGTACAATGGTGAGGTAAATGAAAAGCAGTTGGACAATTGGATTCGCCAATTGGATGTTTATTGTAGAATTCAAAAACTACAAGAAGATGAAATAAAGATCCAGTTGGCTTCATTAAGGCTAGAAGGAGCAGCACTATTCTGGTGGGAAGCAAAGACTCAAGAGGAAATGTGAATCCATGGTGAGATATCCATTTCTTGGGTTGAGTTTATTTATTCAATTAAAATAAAATTTTATCCTTTAGCTTACATGAAAAAATCCATTATGGGTTGGCAAAACTTTAGGCAACTCAAGGGTCAAACAATTCAATAATATACCCAGGAGTTTAGGAAAAGGGCTTTGTTGTTAGGAATAAAATTCAATTCCCAAGACACTCTATTGAAATACATTGGGGGTTTACATTACTATTTGAGACACACTATTCTTATGTTCAATCCAAGCAATTTAGGTGAGGTTCATTTGCAAGCCATGCACCTTGAAGCAAGGGGAAATAAAATTCAGGAAGAGGGTAGTAAGAAGAATTCATTCAAGGGTAAGGAGAAAGAGAGGGAAGGAAAATGGAAGGGAAAGAAGAACGCAAATGTTAATAAAGAAGGGGAGAAAAATACATGCAAACATTGTGTTAGCCACCTATAAAATTTGTTATATCAAAAGGTGGCTAAGAATTTTTGAACCTTCAAGGAACAAATTTCATTACTAAAAATTGTTGGCTCTTGAAGACTCTTGAAGGCCTCATGCCTATCCTCTGTCTGAACTTCACTGCTTTTCCCATTTTACACTTAGAAATCCTGTTGATTTCCAAGCCAGAATACTGCTGCAAGCACCATTTCCCTTTTCCCCTTCTTCCAAAACTAACTATCATTTGCTCCCCTTTTTCTCCATAAAACTCCTCTATTTTCATGATTCCTTTTCTCCCTTTCGTGAAAATCCTCTTTACATAGTTTAAAACACATTTTTAAACTATATCGGAACCCTCAATTTCCTTGGAAAACCATTAAAAAACCATAAAAACCCACATGTTGGACATATATGGGTCTTGGCCCCTTCCTGCATAAACCCCCGGTCGCATGATCCTCCATGTGACCTCGTGGCCCCGCAAATGGGCACCTAGCCACATAATACATATCCCGCCCCGAAAATATTAAAAACCTTATGTTATTTTCGAAACTTTGGGTTTTTAATTATATTATAATTTTCCGCCAGTGCAAATTTTCAGCCGATCTCCGCCGTCGATCTGATCTGCAGATCGACGGTGCGGAGTCCATCTCCTGGTGGTCCCCACATTCCACTCACCTGTCCAAAAACCGTGTGGTATCTATCGCACCGCCTTTGGGCGACGGCGGTTTTTTCCCGATCGCTAGCGATTCCACTCATCGGTTGACGCGTGGCCTGGGCACTATTCATAAAACTGCCATCCATCGCGCGTTAATGTTCAGATGTGGACCCCGCGCAATATCGCTGTACACCGTCCGATCTGGGGCGGGCCATCCAACGGCTATCGCTCACTGAAGATGCCCGACAGTTAACAGGGCTACAGCGCGGCATCCAATTAATTTCTGCCGTTAATCTGATCTGCAGATCGATGGCCCATATTCCATTTCCCTGATTCATCCCCTGGTCAACATTTCTCATTTTTACATTCTGTTTCTACTCCCGACCGTCGATCTCTACGCGATCGATGGCCCTGATTCAAAATTTTCTTCCGCCTTCGTTATGCCTTCTCCCAATCAATCTCGACCGTTGGATGATGCCATCCAACAGCCACGCTTCCTCCACGTGTCCTCCGTAGCAATAAACCTATATATGCGGGATTTTTTAATATTTGTTTGTATTTTGCAGGGATTAAATGGTTTTCTCGCCATTTTTGAAGAAAATTCGAAGGCAAAGGATGACGATCTTCCTGCCTTCGATTCACTAAAGAAAATCATCATAGGGTGTTAAAAACAAGTTTCATCAGTGTTTCTTCAGGCATTGATGCCATATCGCCCCTACGCAACCCTGTACATCAGCAAAAACCATGAATTGGGCGCAGTCAGAGAGTATCAGTGACGAAGACCAAAATTTATCAAAATAGAGGATTAAAGACAGATTTTGCAGGGATCACGGCTAAGAATGTTTATCAAAAGCCTAATCCCCAATTAAAACACAGTTTAAAGAAAATCTTAAGGGTTTTATCAACAGGAGCGCTTCCACCGCCACATTTGAGGCAAATTGATTCCTCCCAGCTACTAAAATGCCACCTGTGCCTCAAAGTACTCAATTAGAGGCCAAATTTATTGATTAAATGAAGATATTTGCCTCAGCGCAACCAGAAAGTTACTTCTGCAAGGAAACTTAATGCAAAGGATATCTGCAGAGTAACCCCGAAATCACACAGAGCCTCAAAGGTCAACAAAAGCTCCCACTGAGCTTAAACTTTATGTAAAACATTTAATACAGAGTGCACCCATGTAAGTTACTTCGTTGAGCCCCTCAAAGGCCAAGAAGCCATTAAATCTGTATTAATTGTAATTGGAGATCTTTTATCAGATCTCACCTCCGCATTCTTCTATATATACTTCTTCAGAAGATGAGTGAGGGGTTGTGTTAGCCCCCCTATGAAATTCTTGACAAGCAAGCTGGGGGCTGTATTATTTTGGAGACCTTCAAGGGATGCATCTCCCCTGAAGACACATCATCCTTGAATGTCTTCTGCAAGCCTCTTCTTTGCAGTGAAATCCCCTCTGATGATTTCCCATCTAAAGCCTCACTGGTTATAAATGCTGCTCCTAAAAGACCAACATTGCCCCTTACACTCCTGCAAAACACCACATTGTTACCCCCTTTCCCCTTTGAAAAAGTCCCTCTTTTCCCCTTTTATTTTCCCTATTAACCCCCTAAATCCCCTCTAAAAATCCCTACACCCTTCGTTTTCCCAATTTCCCCCTCCATCTCCCTATCGTTACCCTTTAGGCCTCAAAATACATTAAAACAGGCTAAAAAACCCACTTTCCGCTTTACAATAGGGCTCAGCCCCTTACCGCAAGTCCCTTAACCACTTCCCACACATGCCTGTGCGCTAGGACCAAGCGCTCAAGTCCTGAGCGCTAATCGCATCGGAAGGTCGGAGCCAAACGAGAAATCCCTTTGTAACATCAAAATTCCCGATGCGATTGGCTTTATGTATTAAGTCCTGCGGCTTGTTTTTTCAACCGTTGATCCGCCATATAAATCGGATGGCCCGCGCGCTCCCCGCCCAATCGCAATCGCAATATTTATGTGCATCCCTTCGATCGGCCCATCGCAAACACTTTCGATGCGATTGATCGCAGCCCTATCTTCCGATCCCCTATTGCTGCCATCCTCCGATTGCATTCCCCGCCGTTGATCTGGACCCGAGATCAACGGTCAGTGCTCAATCGCAACCCCCCGCCCGATCGCAATCGCAAGTCCCAGTGGTGCCACCCCGATAGAGATCTCTCGATCAAATCATAACCGTCCATCCTCCCCGCTGATCTGACGGCCATCGCACTCCCCTCTCAATCGCAATCGAAACTTCCAATCGCTACCACTTTTCTCCCTTTGCGATTATGATCCGCCGATCTGATCTCAACCGTTCGTTTAATTCAAGATCCAATGGCCAGCGCTCAATCGCGCTCCCACTTCTGATCGCAATCGAAACTTTTTGAATGTGTCACCTCTGCTCCCCCCGATTACGATCCTCCGATTTGATCCTGACCGTCCATTGGATTTAAGATCTAACGGTTCAAAAGGAATCACCCACATCTGATCCCAAATATGATAGACTGTCTAAAAATGTGGAAGAGCTACAACAAATGATAAAAAGGATGGTTGTCCAAAACAGAAACCAGAACGTCAGAAGAAACAATGCCGCTCCCAACAGACAGAGAGAGTCAGATCAACAAGTAGTTCCCCCATTCCAAGAAAACTTCTTAGATGAAGATGAGGGAATCATAGAAGAGTCTGAAGGGAATGAAATAAACATGTTCGAAACAGAAGACTCAGTCCTTAACTGTGATTCAGGGGAAGATCAGCCCTCACCTTCATACTGGGATGAGGAATGGTTACAAACTGAGGATTACAGATTAGGATTTGAAAATGCCATGTTACAGGTCAGGGAACAATATGAGCTTGGGAGCAAAAAGAACCAAGATACTTCCAAAACCAAAGCTCCTGAGGTAACCATCAAGAAAATACCTGATAAAAATTCCAAAGCATCTGCTGAGAGTAATAAATCAGCAACTGAAAGTTCTGGTAAACACAAGGAAAAAGACAACCAAGACACTGAAAAACAAAACCAACCAACCAGCAGTACTAGCACTTCAGTTAGTACTCCTGATACAATTGTTCCCTACCCTGTACATAAAGAGAAACCACAAATTGATACAACCACTAAGGCCGTAGCGAATAAAACAGAGTCAAGTACTCCAAAGACACAGTCCACTTTCAATTTAGAGAGTGAGATTGCAAAAATCAAAATCTCTATCCCACTCTCTGAGCTGGCCACTCAGGGTGTATATAAAGGCCAAATTTTGAAAGCGTTGAATTTAGGGGAAAACAATGACACTGTAAATTTGAATGATGATCAACCTGCCCTCCTGTTTGGTCCAAAGATTGAGGGAAAGTTTCAGGAAGGTGTAGTTCCACCTTTTTATATCAGTCTCAACGTTCATGACAAAATACTCCACAATGCCATGCATGATTCCGGAGCATCACACAATTTAATGCCTAAAGTAGTGATGGAAAATCTAGGCCTAGAGATCACACGACCTTACAAAGATCTATATTCATTTGACTCTAGCAGAGTAAAATGCCTAGGCCTAATCAAAGACTTGTGTGTGAGCTTGACCCAGATCCCAGCTAAATGTATGGTCATGGATGTTGTGGTGGCAGATGTACCACCCAAGTATGGCACGCTATTGTCGAGATAATGGGGAGCCAAAATGAAAGGAACAATGCAGACCGATGGCTGATATGCCACTATCCCTATATTTGGCCAACTCAGAAGACTGTATAGAGAATCCTAGATAAATTCCTAGTCAGTAGCCCCGAGAAACCTGGAAATTCACCATTATACTCTGTACACACAAACCTAGATTCTTTCATTCTTTATAACAACGAATCTTTAGGAGAGCCGGAATCTGAATGCAAAAATACAAGCAAGGACACAGAGCCCATGGACTTTAGCATGATGGCTACCTTAGAAGAATATGATGAAGAAAACCATGGGCAGGGTACTGAAAACGAAACTCAGAATGAACCAGAAACAGAACGCAAACAGCAAGGTAGCCAACTCTCTAAACTCCACACAGGCCATGAAGAACAAGATAACCCACAACCTAGTATAGACTCCTCAACGCAACATAATGGCGAACCCCTGTGGGAAATGAACTTTGATGGGTTCCGTACTAGGAAAAATGTTGGAGCAGGGGTATGGCTACATAACATAGAAAATGACCACGCAGAGAGCCATGCTGTGAATCTGCATTTCAAATGCACAAATAATATTGCAGAGTATGAGGCTCTCATCCTGGGTCTGAATTTATTGAAGAAATTAGGAGCCCATAGGATAGCTATGAGGGGAGACTCTGAGTTAGTAATCAAACAAGTGAATGGTGAATACGCAGCAAAACATCCTCGATTAAGAGAGTACAAGAATGATGCAGTGGATTTATTGAAAACCTTTGTTGAATATGAATTGGTGTTTGTTCCCAGGAGTCAAAATGTCATTGCAAATGGATTAGCTTGCTTGGCTAGTTCATATCCTAAGACTCCCCCTGACCAACAAATCATCATTCAAACCAAGTTCAGACCTGCAGTACCAGACAACGAAAAATATTGGCAAGTCTTTGAAGGAGATAAACAGATCGAAGATTTCCTAGTGGGCAGGAATGAGTTTGAATTTTCTGATTCGGACTCAAAATCTGATGACAACTGCCCAAGTGAGGATCCCCTAGATGAACAATAAACATCCTGTAATATAGAAATAAACACTTTTTCCCTAGAAACCGGACACTCGACCGAAAAATGTGAAAATGCAGATAACGAAGAAATGGAGGTGTTGCAGACCAAGGATAAGAACATACCCAGAGGCCTAGCACCCCTAGAGGAACTTTTTGACTTTGACGATGTAGCAAAAAAGCCCACTATAGAACATGCAGACTCAGATATAGAAGAATGCAACATAGGCACTGAAGACAAGCCTAAAATGATAAAACTGGCTAAGTCTATACCTGCAGACATGAAGAAAAAATACATTGGCCTGTTTAAGGAATTTATGGATGTGTTTGCATGGAGCTATGAAGATTTAAAGGCCTATGACACCAACATCATACAACACAAGATACCACTAAAGGAAAACCAGAAGCCTTTCAGACAAAAACTCCGAAGGATCAATCCAAAACAATTGCTTGCAGTGGAAAAGGAAATTAAGAAGATGTATGATGCAGGCATTATAGTCCCTGTAAGGTTTTCCGATTGGGTGTCAAACTTAGTGGCTGTGAGAAAGAAAACATAAGAGATTAGATTGTGCATAGACTTCAGAAACCTCAACAGAGCCTCCCTGAAAGACAACTACCCCTTGCCCAAAATGGAACATATCTTACAGAAGGTAGTGGGCTCTAAAAGGATCTCCCTATTAGATGGCTTTTCCGGATATAACCAAGTGTTGGTACTCCCATAAGATCAACTCAAAATAGCATTTACCACCCCATGGGGCACCTTCATGTATGTAAAAATGCCCTTTGGACTGATGAATGCTGGAGCTACCTTCCAGAGAGCGATGGATATAGCGTTCTCAGATGAAATTGGACACTTCGTAGTTATCTACTTGGATGACTTGACTGTCTTTTCTAAAACCGAAGAAGAACATTTGAAACATCTGAGGAAAGTTTTTGAAAAATGTAGGAGGTACGGTATGTCCTTGAATCCTAAGAAAACTGTGTTTGGGCTGCAAGAAGGAAAACTTCTTGGCCACATTATATATGAGAAAGGGATTAGGATAGACCCACAGTGAGTTGAGGGAATACTGAAAATTACACATCCAAGAAACGTCAAGGAGTTACAGTCCTTCATAGGAAATATCAATTTCCTCAGGAGATTTATCCCCAATCTTGCTGAGCATCTTAGGAAAATGACCAACATGCTAAAGAAAGATGCAAGAATTAAGTGGACTATTGAAGCCAAGAAATATTTTGAGTCAGTAAAACTTGCACTCACCTAGGCCCCTGTACTTATCAGCCCAGACTTCTCAAAATATTTTCTGATCTTTTCCTTTGCCTCCCAGCATACAATAGCTGCAGTCTTGCTGCAAAGAAATTCAGAAGGTAATGAACAGCCCATCGCCTTTTTTAGAAAAGCCTTAAGAGATGCACCCTTAAAGTACAACATTATGGAAAAACAGGCCTGTGCTCTGGTAAAGGCCTTAAAAGACTTTAGGGTATACATTCTGCATTCTCACATTGTTGCTTACGTGCCCAATATAGTGGTTAAAGATATCTTGTCCCAGGACCCTGATGGGAAAAGAGGCAAATGGATTGCTACGATCTTGGAATACGACCTTGAAATAAAACCCACCAAGCTGATCAAAGGTCGAGGCCTGGCCCAGTTAATGGCTGAATCTAACTTGCAGGCCCTTGACATTAACATGATAAATGCCTTAGATGAGCAGGAAGGATTGCCCCATCCCACTGTTGAGGAGCAGTTTCAGAACTCTCCTTGGTACTCTGATATCCTCTATGTGCTCACTAATCTCAATGCCCCTCCAGAACTGTCCAAAACCAAGGCCAGATTCATAAAACTCAAAGCTAGAAACTATTGCATTTTAAATGAAAACCTACACTAGAAGAATCCAAATGGCCTATTACTGAAATGCTTATCCGAAATTGAAGCTGAAAAAATCAAACAAGAATTCCATGCTGGGGAGTGTGGAGGCCACCTAAGTTGGAAAACCACTGCAAATAAGATACTCAGGGCTGGTTACTATTGGCCTACACTCTTCAATGATGCCCATAAAATGATTCTTACTTGCCACCAATGCCAGATCTTCGAAGGGAGAAGAAAGCTCCTCCCCGTCCCTTTACAACCTATCACCGTAGAAGGTCCCTTCATGCAATGGGGCCTAGAATTTATAGGAGAAATTCATCCTGCCTCCTCTGGACAACACAAATGGATCATAACTGCTACAGATTACTTCACTAAATGGATAGAAGCCATACCCACTAGGAATGCCACTGATTCTGTCATCACTAGGTTCCTAGAGGACTTCATCCTATCTCGGTTTGGTTGTCCAAGGAAAATAATCACTGACAATGCTGCTGCTTTCGGATCCAAGAGAATGATTGATTTCTGTCACAGGTATGGAATAGCCCTTGGTCATTCAACTTCCTATTATCCCCAGGGTAATGGCTTAGCTGAATCATCAAATAAAAGCCTGGTTACAATCATCAAGAAGCTGCTGGGAGAGAACAAAAAGTCATGGCATAAAAAGTTGGTACATGCTTTATGGGCCGACAGGCTCACCACGAAGAAATCCATTGGCATGTCACCATTCCAGCTTTTCTATGGAACCGAAGCAGTTCTTCCTACCAGCCTGGGAGTGCCAGTGATTAAGCTTGTCCAAGAGATTCAGTCAGAGGAAGACAGTATGTTGAGAAGAATAAATGAAACTATCCATCTGCAGCAAACAAGGGAGCAGGTTTATAGCAGAGCCATCAGAGTTCAGGAAGGCATAAAGAGGCAGTTTGACAAAAGAGCCAAAGCTTAAGATTTCAAAGTTGGGGACAAGGTCCTGAAATGGGATTCAAGGAGAGAGGACAAAGGTAAACATGGCAAGTTTAATAGCTTGTGGCAAGGTCCATATATCATTCAAGCCACTGTGGGTACTAATGCATTTTTTTTGCAAGAAATTGATGGTACAGAGCTGTTTGGGGGTCTTGTCAATGGCAGGATGCTCAAACACTACTTCTGCTAACTTTCATTTCCAGTTCCATTTCCATTGTACATACCATTGTCGTTTTACTTTCAAGAAAGCAGAGAAAAATGTTTCAAAAAACAGAAGAGAAAGGAGAGGTTCAGACATGCTCAAAACTTGAACCTCTGAAAGGCAAAAAGGTGGCTCAAACGTGATCAAAATCTGAGCCAAGAGAAGCATAATAGATGGTCCTAACATGCTCAAAACCTGGACCAGCAGTGAAAAGAAGAATCAGCTCTAGCATGCCCAAAACCAGAGCTGAAATGAACAAAGGAAGTGACTCTAATTTGCTAAAAACCTGAGTCACAAGAAAAGAAGGATGTTTTGAAACTGCAGATTTCATGCCTTCACAGTTTTGTTTTCAGTTTCCCACAAGTCTTCGCCCCAGCAAGTCAGACAGTGTAATCCCGGCTTGGCTTTTTTTTTCAATTTCCTGCTTTAGAATGTAGGAGAAGAAATCTATTGGACAGTTTAATCCCAACAGATGTTAGATTAGGTAGAGAAGCATATGAGGCCAACTGTTTAATCTCGTCTCATGGAGCAATAAGGATAGATTTAGAATAGGTTTGTTTTTTTTTTTTGAAAATAAAATGTAAAGGGTCTGCTAGCTCAAATGCGCCCAAAGGGAAATGTTAGGACTGTAGTCTGGGTAGGTAGTTTGGTTGGGAAAGTTTTTCTGCGGATATTTCTAACATATTGTGGCAGCTGAAAATCAAAGAAAGAAAGGGATGTGCCAAGCAGCAGGCATCTGGCCTACTCCAAATATCATCTCTGGTTTCTTGACTCCTTCAAGAAGAAGCCATCCCCATGTGGAGCCACTGTTAGCCCCCTATGAAATTCTTGACAAGCAAGCTGGGGGCTGTATTATTTTGGATACCTTCAAGGGATGCATCTCCCCTGAAGACACATCATCCTTGAATGTCTTTTGCAAGCCTCTGCTTTGCAGTGAAATCCCCTCTGCTGATTTCCCATCTAAAGCCTCACTGGTTATAAATGTTGCTCCTAAAAGACCAAGATTTCCCCTCACACTCCTACAAAACACCACATTGTTACCCCCTTTCCCCTTTGACAAAGTCCCTCTTTTCCCCTTTTATTTTCCCTATTAACCCCCTAAATACCCTCTAAAAATCCCTACACCCTTCGTTTTCCCAATTTCCCCCTCCATCTCCCTATCGTTACCCTTTAGGCTTCAAAATACATTAAAACAGGCTAAAAAACCCACTTTCCGCTTTACAACAGGGCTCAGCCCCTTACCGCAAGTCCCTTAACCACTTCCCACACATGCCCGCGCGCTCCTCGCCCAATCGCAATCGCAATATTTATGTGCGTCCCTCCGATCGGCCCATCGCAAACATTTGCGATGCAATTGGTCGCAGCCCTGTCTTCCGATCCCCTATTGCTGCCATCCTCCCATTGCATCCCCCGCCGTTGATCTGGACCCGAGATCAATGGTCAGCGCTCAATCGCAACCCCCCCGCCCGATCGCAATCGCAAGTTCCAGTGGTGCCACCCCGATTGAGATCTCCCGATCAAATCATAACCATCCATCCTCCCCGCTGATCCGACGACCATCGCACTCCCCACTCAATCGCAATTGAAACTTCCAATCGCTACCACTTTTCTCCCTTTGCGATTGCGATCCGCCGATCTGATCTCAACCGTTCGTTTAATTCAAGATCCGACGGCTCAGCGCTAATCGCATCATCGCTCATCGCCTCTACATTTTTCCCTCCGATGGAGTGTGAGCTGTTGATCTAGTCCCCGGATCCAACGGCCAGCGCTCAGTCGCGCTCCCACTTCTGATCGCAATCGAAACTTTTTGAATGTGTCACCTCTGCTCCCCCCGATTGCGATCCTTTGATTTGATCCTGACCATCCATTGGATTTAAGATCTAACAGTCCAAAAGGAATCACCCTTCGCCTCCGGCTGGGTCCCACCTCATCGCATTTCATAACATTCCGGTCGCATTTCTCTGTATTTTGTTCAAAAGTCAAGGTTTAAGACTTTACACCAAAGTATTATATTTCATAGTTGTTCCACCAAATTCATATATTATTTCGCCGCTCGATCTTCGCCGCCGATCTTTGTCCCCAGGCCAGGATCTAATGGTCTGCGCTACATTCTACCACCAAACCCTATTATTCGTGAGTTCTCACCCTTCCGTTCGCATTTTGTCACCATTGTGTAGTCA